>CM061540.1:87546512-88146512 GCA_030864215.1 Capsicum pubescens
TACCATAACCGGATAGATCTTGTATACCCGCCGGGCTATGATAAAATTACCCACTAGGTAGAGACTGAGAAAGGCTCTGCTAGATTTTTGAGACTGACTCCGAAGTCAACAGCTATATAGGGAGTAACAAAGGACAAAGAAGCTCCTGGATCTAGCAAACCATAAACATGTAAATGATAAAATCGTAACGTACCAGTGACCACATCAAGAGAACTTTCCTGATCCTATAGGGACTGAAGAGCATAGAGTTTATTTGGGTGTTGCCCACTGGTGGCACTGGAAGAGGCACCCTGCTGATTTGGGCAACCTGACTGAGCTGAGGGACAATTATGCTAACCCTGGGAACCTGACTGGGGACAATCTCTAACTATTTGACTTGGCTTTCCACACTCGAAGCATATATCACTGCCAGCTCTGCAGATACCCTGGTGGATTCTGCCATATTTCTAGCAAAGAGGATTGGTTCAGGCACTACTGACACTACCATAAGGTTTAGGGCCAGTTCCTTGTCTCTATTGCTATCTATGAATTTTAGAACTGAAGCACTGGTTGAGGGTGGAGCCGAAGCAGAGGATTTCAAGTGGAACTAAGAACAATTTCCTCCCTTTGACTTAGGCTGGGTGAAGTTAAAGCTACCTGTACTAGCTCTCTTATTCTCCCTTTCCTTCTCCCTATTTATCACCTCCTCTATTTACTGAGCATGGACCATGATCCTAGATATGTCCAACTCCATAATCAGCATTGCGGTCCTACACTACTTGACAATACTATTAGACACCCCTAACACAAACTTACTCATCTTTGATCTGCTTTATGCTACCACGTGAGGGGCATATCTAGATAACTGAGTAAACCTGAGAGAATACTCTCTCATCATCATATTGCCCTTCTTTAAATTAATGAACTCCAAAACCTTATCTTCCCTCAACTCCAGTGGGAAGAACCTATCAAAAAAACAATGGCAAACTCCTTCCATTTGACGGGCCCTCCATCTGTGGCCCTTTCTGCATTCCACTATTTAAACCATGAGTGAGCCACATCCTGCAACTGATATGCGGCCAACTCAGTACACTCAATAGCAGTCACCCCATTATATCTATAACTTTCTGCACCTAATCACGAAATTCCTCAGGGTCCTCATCTGACTTAGACCCAGTAAAAGATGAAGGGTTCATTTGGGAGAAGTCCCAAATCCTAGCTGCAGCAGTATTGGCCACTGGGTTGGCTGGAATGGTAGTTGGCCATTTATTCTGGGCTGCCACAAAATGAGCTAAGGTGGAGAAAGCTACTCTGAATTTAGCGTGGGAGATATGTTAGTCCAGGGGATCTGGCTGGACGGGCTGAGGTATTGGCTGGTCTCCCATTTCTCACCCCTTAGACCTCTTTGGAGGCATATTCTATAAATAGAAGAGAAACTTGGATTAGACAAAGAGGTTAACTTGAGATTGTGCTCACCCGTATAATATGATTACTGAAAGAAGGGAAACTTTTTCTAAAACATCTAATAGCCTACTATCCATAAGTGTGGTGCGCTGCACACCCATGCACAAGACTCTACAAGACACGACATTCAGACTTCGTAGGACTCTATTGAACCTTAGGCTCTGATACCAAGTTTGTAATACCCCGAGACAGTACCCCAGACTCTATACGATACTCATAATCCCGAAGGATCACAAGCTAACCCATGACTGGTACCTGCTGCAATAACTGAATAACAATACCTTAATTATGCAGAAATTTGGCAAAAATTTTCCATAAGGTTCAAATAAGAAATAAATACTGAATATCAATACTGAGAACTAAATACTAATACATTTTTCTGCAATACTCTAGTCTGAAAAGCCTCTGCTATCTAAACAAGAAGTTGATAGGACAAGTCCCCAACTAACTCCGACTACTCAAATAAACAAAGTAATGATATAACTAAAATGATAAATCTATCCTCAAACTATGAGGACTCATCACTAACTCTGCTGCTGATAGATTGGGTTGCTAAGTGCAGTTGGGAGCCCGTGCATCTGAACCTATGATATAAGAAATCATAATGAAAAAAAAATATGTGTCAGTACTTTGAATGTACAGGTATGCTAAGTGAGGTAGGCTGATATGCATGGGTTCTTATGTATGAACAATAACTGACAGAATAACGTGATCATAACTGAAAGAGAGTATATGCATAAATGCTTCAACTGTAACTGAGGTCATAGTACTACCGAATAATAAGTTCTGAATCACTATTTACTGATATCTGAGTAACTGTATCTGACAGTCCTGATTTCTGTAGAATTATTCTGAGTTTTGTACTGAACTGAGTAACTATGTCTGATAATTTTTCTTTTTGTAGAACTGAACTGGGTTCTATATTGAGATGGGAACTAAAACTGAGACTGTGGGAGGTAATCATCTAACTGACATGCCCCTCTCTGAACTGATTGGGGTCCAACCTGTAAGCCCAGCTGGAAGGGTGTCAGTACCGTGCCACGGGTAATGACAAATACTGAGTCACCCTCATCTAGTAGGTGCTCTGAATGATAATGGTGGTACCCTCAACTGGAAGGTAAGACACCTCATCAACCCTCAACTTGCAGTTTGATATCTCAACATACGCTGGGTACATAGTTTTTGAAAGCAAGGACTGCTTCTAAGGATCACACCCTCTACTGCCGGGTGAGTCCCCATCCTTGGGTTCACTTAGTGCTGAATCTTACTCCTAACTGAAAGACACTGAATTGATGTACTGAACTGATCTTGACTGATACTGAGTTTTACTGAGGTTTCCTAAGTTTTGTAAATGACTGAGTTCTACTGAGTTTTGTATCTGACTGAGAGTACTATTGATCGTGATATGACTGATATTATTTTGTACTTACACTAGCTCTAGGTAAATAGCTAAATTGTTGGGTATCAAATACCCCCAGGACTCTATAGCATAGATAATACTAATACATGACACTTCTTGATAACTTGACAACACCCAACTATTCACAATGTAGTCACTGAGACATTTTGCCATATTCTTAGGCTTGTACATGAAAGAAAATGCATGCTAGCATGTCATAATTTCACTATTTAATTCTCATGGACATTCCATCAATCACTTACAAAGTATAGCTTTAACATGGGAGAAAATTTAGAACATGTAGTTATAGCATAAATTCGTCATAACGTTACCAATGGACCAAATTGCACAATTCATTCACTTAGACATTTTGTCAAACACATGGAAGGCATAACCTTATACTTGGGCATGAAAAACATGCTAATACATCATGACTACCATAATAAATTTACACATTCAAGTGTTTAACATGGATTCACATAATACTACACATATATCAATTAACTACCCATGAAACTTGTACCAAAACATGGATTAGAAACCCAACTAATCATTTTAATCAAACCCAACATGGAAATCATGAAATCAATACACTTGAAGTTTTAAAAAATAGTTTCTTGAACTCCAAGGGTGGAAAAAACCCTTGGATGAACACTTCACATACCTTAATTGTTAACTTCGTACAGATTGGGGTGAATTCTTCAGGTTTGTTTCCTAAACTTGATGAATCTAGGGCTTGTTCTTGGGAGGATTTTGTTAAAATAATGAGTGATTTTTCTATTTGGGTCTTTAATACCGTGTTATGGAGCAATTGGGTGAAGGGAAAATAACCTATTTGCCCTTAAAATGCAAAACCTGACTGCAGAAATCACCCGGACCGGATTGGCCAGGGCACCGCAGGCTCTGGAGTGTCGCTCTAGTTGAGGCGTTGTGGTCTCCATCGTGGTTTTCCCTAGCACCGTACTGGGTGAGGCGCCGCAGGATAATCACCCTGAGCTTCTATTTTGGAGTTTCAAACACGCCCTTATACTTGTCTGGAAATTTTGAAACTCACCTGAGATGTACTATTGATCCCCCGATCATGAATCAACTTAAAAACTAACTTTCACAGGTAGGGAAGGTCATAAATAAACTCCTCAAAGTTTGAGGTCTTTAGAAAAGACAAAGTTCCAACACTTAGCTGAAATTTTATATGTCTGGGACCCCTTATCAAGCTCTAAGAGAGTGAGTTACGCTTAGTATTTTTGCAGGGTCTTACAATATCTCCCCCTTAGGAATATTCATCCTCGAATGAGAATGACTAGGCTAAGAATACTGATAGACTGAATTAATGTACCGAACACGCACAACTGAACATGATTACATGACTGTTACTACTGACATACTGAAAGTTCATATTGAATATAGAACATGCATATTTGATGCAAGAATATCTGACTGAACTAACTCATGAATGAATGACTAAATATGCAATGGTAATTGATACCAAATTTGTAAGGAAATCTGAGCATGAAACTAAGTTTAAGGAAAACTGTTACCTTGGGCTAAGTCTGAGTTCGTGGAGAAGAGGTGAGGATACTTGGTCTGTATGTATGCTTCTTTTTCCCAAGTATCTCCCTTAATGAACTGATTCTGCCAAAGAACTTTAACTTGAGGGACTTCTTTGTTCCTCAGTCTATGAATCTGGTAGTCAAGGATTTTGATTGGAACCTCTTCGTAAGAGAGATTGTTTTGAATATATATGCCCTCTATAGGGGCTACAACTTTTGGTTCACCTATGCACTTCTTAAGAAAGGAGACATGAAACACTGGATGTACTGAATCTAGATCTGAAGGTAACTCAAGCTTGTAAGCTACCTTTATGAAACAACTGAGAATTCGGTAAAGATCGACATATCGAGGACTGAGCTTCCCCTTTCTGTCAAACCTCTTTACTCCTTTCATATGATAGATTTTGAAATACACATATTCACCAATCTCAAACTCGATATCCTTTATGTGCACATCTGCGTATAATTTCTGTCAGCTCTGAGCTATCTTAAGCCTTCCCCTGATCAATTGAACTTTTCCAAAGTAGTAAATTCCAAATCAGGCCCTACTATTGCGGCCTCACACACTTCAAACCAACCAATGGGAGATCTATAACTCCTTCCGTTAAGAACCTCAAATGGATCCATCTGAATACTGGAATGATAATTGATATTATATGCAAACTCAATCAAAGGCAAGTGGTCATCCCAACTACCTTTAAAATCAATGAAACGTACTCTTAACATATCTTCCAAAGTTTGAATGGGCCTTTCTACTTGACCATCTGTCTGAGGGTGCAAGTCCATACTAAGGTGAACTTGGATTCCAAGACCTTTTTGGAAGGCCTTCCAGAAATAAGAGGTGAACTACCTAACTCTTTCTGAGATAATAGACAATGGAACTATGTGTAATCTGACAAACTCTCTGACATAGAGCTTGGCATAGTCCTCGGCTAAATAAGAGTTATGGACTGGTAAGAAATAAGCTGATTTAGTCATCCTATCTACAATGACCCGAACCAAATCGTGCTGATGACAAGTATGAGGCAAACCCATCACAAAATCCATGTTCACCTCTTCCCACTTCAAAGTGGGAATACTGAACTCCTGCATAGACCTACACAATTTCTAGTGCTCAATCTTAACCTACTAATATGTCGAGTACTTAGCTATAAACTCTGTAATATCTCTCTTCATCCAACTTTACCTATAGATTTCCCGCAAGTCGTGATACATCTTGGTGGCCTCTGGATGAATAGAGTAATGCGCACTATGAATTTCTACAAGAATCTATTGTGTCAAGTCATCTAAACCTAGAAAACATAGCGGACCCAAAACGCAATACACCATCTCCCCCTTGGGAGAAAACCTCTATCTTCTGATCTCTGACGGATTATTTATACTTAACTAGGCTGGGATCCCTATCCTGCTTTTCCATCACCTCGGAAACCAGAGATGATTCTGAACTACTCTGCACCCATACACTCCCTTTTGCTGAATCAACTGAGCGGACACCTAGTCGGGAAAGCTGTTGAACTTCCTGAGCTAAGATATTCTTACCATTTTCCACATGACCAACACTACCCATAGACATCCTACTTAGAGCATCATCCACTACATTGTCTTTACCCGGATGATATAGAACATTCATGTTGTTGTCTTTAAATAACTCCAACCACCTTATCTGATGAAAGTTTAGGTCTTTATGAGAGAACACATACTGTAGGCTCTTACGGTCAGTGAACATATCAATGTAAGCACCATACAAATAGTGCCTCCAAATTTTTAAGGCAAATACTACTATTGCTAACTCAAAATAATGTCTAGGATAGTTCTTTTCATGGAGTTTAAGTTGTCTAGTGGCGTAAGCTATGACCTTAACTCTTTGCATCAAAACACACCCCAAACCAACTCTAGAAGCATCACAATACAAAAAAAGTCATCTGAACCATCTATTAGAGTCAAAACTGGGGTTGTAGTGAGTCGAGTCTTCAACTCCTGAAAACTCTTCTCACAAGAATCTGACCACTGAAACTTGACCTTCTTCTGAGTTAATCTTGACATAGGTTATTCAATAGACGAAAATCCCTCAACAAATCATCGGTAATAGCCAGCCAAACCCAAGAAACTCTGGATATCTGATGGAGAGATGGGTCTCGTCCAAGTTCTCACACCTTCAGTCTTTTAGGGATTAACTCTAATGCCATCACCGGAAATGATATGACCAAAGAAAGCTACTAACGTTAGCCAAAATTTTCACTTACTGAATTCGGTGAATAGTTGATGGTTTCTAAGAGTTTGTAAGACTATTCTGAGATGATCTGCATGATCATACTCACTGCGAGAGTAGACAAGGATGTAATCATTGAAGACTATGATGAACATATCCAAGTACTGCTTGAACACACGGTTCATCAAGTCAATGAAAGTTGTTGGGGCATTGCCAAGACTAAATGACATGACTAAGAATTTAAAGTGACCATACCGAGTTCTGAAAGTTGTTTTTGGAATGTCACATTCTCTGACCCTGAGATGATGATAGCCTGATCTGAGGAGTATTTTGGAAAAGTAACTGGCACCCTAAGGTTGATCAAACAAGTCATCGATTTCGGGGAGTGGATACTTGTTCTTGATCGTGACTTTATTTAGCTGACGATAATTGATACACATTTTGAGGAAACCGTCTTTCTTATGCACGAATAGAACTGGTGCACCCCATGGGGACACGCTGGGTCTGATGAATCCCTTATCTAAGAGATCATTCAACTAGAGGAATAGAGATAGGCTGAGTATTTGGAAGAAGGTCTATTCCAAAGTCAATTTACCTTTCGGGAGGAACTCCGGGAAGATCTTCGGGAAATATATCGGGGAATTCACACGCTACTGACATTGATTCAATATTAGAGGTTTCTGAGCTAGAGTCTTGGACTCGAAGGAGATGGTAGACACGCCCCTTAGAAATCAATTTTCTTACCCTTAGGTAGGAAATAAGTTGACCCCTAAGTGCTGAAGTACTACCCCTTAACTCTAGGATGGGCTCATTCGAAAACTAAAACTGGACAATTCTATTTCTACAATCAATAGAGGCATAGAAGGAATGAAGCCAATCCAAGCCGAGAATGACATAAAAATCGGTCATATCTAATTCGACTAAGTCTGCTGAGGTAACTTTCTAAGATACCATAATCAGACAGTTCCTATATACCCAGCGGTCTATTATAGATTTACCCACTGGGTAGAGACTGAGAAAGGCTCTACTAAAATTTTGGGACTAACTCCGAAGTCAACAGCTATATAGGGAGCTATAAAGGACAAAGAAGCTCCTGGATATAGAAAAGCATAAACATATAAATGATAAACTCATAACGTACCAGTGACCACATCAGGAGAACTTTCCTGATCCTATCGGGTTTGAAGGGCATAGAGTATTTTTAGGCATTGCTCACTAGTGGTACTGGAGGAGGAACCCTGCTGATTCGGGTGGCCTGATAGAGCTGGGGGACGATTATGCTTACCCTGGGAACCTGACTGGGGACAATCTCAGACTCTGTGACCTGGCTTGCCACACTCAAAGCATACATCACTGTCAGCTCTGCAGATACCCTGGTGGTTTCTACCATATTTCTGGCAAAGAGAATTGGTTTGGGCACTGCTGACACTACCCTGAAGTTTAAGGCCTGGCGCCTTCTCTCTGTTGCCGTCTCTAAATTTTGGCACTAGAGGACTGGATGAGGATGGAGCTGGAGCAGAGGATTTTGGGAAGAACTGAGAACGATTTCCTTTTTCTAACTTATGTTGGGTAAAGTTGAAGCTATCTGTTCTAGATCTCTTATTCTCCCTTTCCTTCTCCCTATTATTCGCCTTCTCTATTTGCTAAGAATGGATATGTCCAACTCCTTAATCAGCATTATGGTCCTACACTGCTTGACCACACTGTTAGAAACCCTTTACACAAACTTACTGATCTTTGATCTACTGTCTGCTACCACGTGAGGGGCATATCTGGCTAACTGAGTAAACTTGAGAGAATACTCTCTAACTGTCATGTTTCCTTGCTTCAAATTAACGAACTTCAAAACATTAGTTTCCCACAACTCCAGTGGGAAGAACCTATCAAGAAAAATAGTGGAAAACACCTCCCATTCTATGGGCCTTGCATCTGTGTCCCTTTCTGCATTCCACTGTTTAAACCATGAGTGAGCCACATCCTGCAACTGATAAACGGCCAACTCAGCACTCTCAATAGTAGTCACCCCCATAATATCTGTAACTTTCTGCACCAGATCAAGAAATTCCTGAAGGTCCTCCTCTGACTTAGACCCAGTAAAAGATGAAGGGTTCATTCGGGTGAAGTCCCAAATCCTGGCTGCAGCAGTATTGGCCACTGGGTTGGCCAGAACAATAGTTGGGCATTAATTCTGGGCTGACACAAAATAAGCTAGGGTGGAGAAAGCTGCTCTGAATTCAGTATGGGAGACGTGTTCGTCTAGGGGATCTGGATGGACGGGTTTAGGTATTGAGTGGTCTCCCGTTCCTCTTCCCTTAGTCCTCTTGGAGGCATATTCTATAAATAGAGGAGAAACTTGGATTAGACAGAGAGTTTAACTTGAGCATGTTCTCACCCGTACGACATGATTCGTGAAAGAAGGGAAACTTTTCCTAAAACATATAATAGCCTCCTGTCCATAAGTGTGGCACGCTACAAACCCATGCACAAGACTCTACTAGACGAGGATTTCAGACTTTCTAGGACTTTGTTGAACCTTAGGCTCTGATATTAAGTTTGTAATGCCCTGAGACTGTACCCCGGACTCTCACGGTGCTCATAATCCCGAAAGACCACAAGTTAACCCATGAATGGTACCAACTGTAATAACTAAATAACAATACTATAATTATGCGGAAATTAGGTGGAAATCTGCCATAAGGTTCAAATAAGAAATAAATACTGAATATCAATACTGAGAACTGAATACTAATACATCTATCTGAAATACTCTAGTCTGAAAAGCCTCTACTATCTAAACAAGGAGTTGATAGGACAAGTCCCAAACTAACTCCCACTACTGAAATAAATTGAGTAATGATATAACTAAAATGATAAATCTATCCTCGAACTATGAGGACACACCACTAACTGTGTTTCTGGTAAATTAGGCTGCTAAGTGCGGTCGGGAGCCCATGCGTCTGAACCTATTATATAAGAAATCATAACACAAAAGAAAAGTATGTATGAGTACTTTGAATGTACTGGTATGCTAAGTGAGGTAGGCTGATGTGCTTTGGTTTATATGCATGAACAATAACTGACTGAATAACATTATAATAACTAAAAGAGAGTATATGCATGAATTCTTAAACTGCAATTTTGGCAATGGTAACATTGAATACTGGGTTTTGAATCACTGGTTTACTGATATTTGAGTTACTGTATCTGACAGTCCTAATTTCTATAGAATTATTATGAGTTCTATGTTGAACTGAGTGACTGTGTCTAAAAGTCTTGATTTCTGTAGAAATTAACTGAGTTCTATACTGAGACTGGAACTAAAACTGAGACTGTGGGAGGTAATTATCTAACCGGCATGCCTCTCTCTGAACTGATTAGGGTCCAACCTGTAACCTCAGCTAGAAGGGTGTCAGTACCGTGCCACGAGTAAAGATAAATTCTGAGTCACCCTCGTCTGGTAGGTGCTCTGAATGAGAACAGTGGTACCCTCAACTGGCAGGCAAGACACCTCATCAACCCTCACTAGCAGGTTGATGTCTAAACCTACGCTGGCTACTTAGTTTGGAATGCAAAGACTGTTTCTAAAGATCACACCCTCTGCTGGAGGGTGAGTCCCCATTCTTAGGTTCACTCGGTGCTTAATCCTATTCCCAAGTGAAATACACTGAACTGATGTACTGAACTGAGTAGGACTAATATTGAGTTTTACTGAGTTTTCCTGAGTTCTGTAACTGACTGACTTCTACTGAGTTTCGTATCTGACTGAGAGTACTACTGATCGTGACATGATTGATACTATTTTATATTGACACTGGCTTTAGGTAAACAGCTAAATTGTCGGGTATTAAATACCACCAGGACTCGATAGCATAGATAATACTAAGACATGGCACTTCTTGATAACATGACAACAGTCAACTATTCACAATGTAGTCACTAAGACATTTTGCCATATTCTTGGGCTTGTACATTAATGAAAACTCATGCAAGCATATCCTAATTTCACTATTTAATTCTTATGGATATTCCATCAATCACTTACAAAGTATATCTTTAACATGAGGAAAAATTTGGAACATTTAGTTCTAGCATGAATTCACCATAAGGTCACCAATAGACCACAATGAACAATTTATTCATTTAGGAATTTTTTTCAAACACATGGAAGGCATAACCTTATACTTGGGCATGAACAACATGCTAATGCATCATGACTACCATAATAAATTTACACATTCAAGTGCTTAACATGGATTCATATGATACTACACATATATCAATTAACTACTCATGAAACTTGTAATAAAACATGAATTAGAAACCCAACTAATCATTTTAATCAAACCCAACATGGAATTCCCAAAATCAATACACTTGAAGTTTTAAAAATAGTTTCTTGAACTCCAAGGGTGGAAGGAACCTTTGGATAAACAATTCACATACCTTAATTGTTCACTTTGTGGAGATTAGGGAGAATTCTTGAGGTTTGTTTCTTGAACTTGATGAAGCTAAGGCTTGTACTTGAGAGGATTTTGCGAAAAAAATGAGTGATTTTTCTATTTGGGGATTTAATCCTGTGTTATAGATCCATTGGGTGTAGGGAAAATGACCCATTTTCCCTTAAAAACACAGAACCTTACTACAGAAATTACCCGGACCAGACTAGCCAGGGCACCGCGAGCTCTAGAGTGCCCCTCTGGTCGAGGCATCGCGGTCTCCATCGCAGGCTTCCCCTAGCACTAGACTGGGTGAGGCATCGCGGTCTCCATCGCAGGCTTCCCCTAGCACTAGACTGGGTGAGGCATCGCGGGCTAATCTCTTTGAGCTTCTGTTTTGGAGTTTCAAACACGCCCTTACGCTTATTTGAAAATTTTGAAACTCAGCCGAGATGTACTATTGACTCCCCCGATCATGAATCAACTTAAAAACTAACTTTCGCAGGTTGGGAAGGTCGTAAATAAACTCCTCAAAGATTGAGGGCTTTAGAAAATACTAAGTTCCTACACTTAGCTGAAGTTTTCTAAGTCTGGGACCCCTTATCACCCACTCTCGGCACACAAACTCGGCCTACAATCAATAAAACTCCATCTTAATCAAGTGAGGCTTCTTTGTCCTCCCCACTCAACACCTTATATCAAATCAACCTCAATTCAACATCATCAAACTGATGAGTTCAAATTTGCTCCATCAAAGAAGATCTAGCATCCATAAATGCCAAAACACTCCTAGGTGTCGAAATATCAAGCCTAACCATCTGGTTAGCTAAAGATAGAACCTCTAAGTCCAAGGGCCTATCTTGGGTCAAAATATGTACCAAGTAACCCATGGTAGTCGAATTTTGTCTCAAGGCATCCGCAATCACAATAGCCTTGCTCGAATGATAAAGAATGGTCAAGTCATAATCCTTAAGCAACTCAAGCCAATGGCGCTGCCTTATATTAAGATCTTGTTGGGTAAAGAAGTACTGAACGCTATGATGATCAGAAAAAATCTCACAATGGACTCTATACAAGTAGTGCCTCTATGTCTTCAAAGAAAATACAATCCCGTACGACTCCAAATCATTAGTAGGATAATTCCTCTCAAGAGGCTTCGATTGATGAGATGCATATGTAATTACCTTACCCTTCTGCATCAACATAACACCCAATCTAACACCTGAAGTATCACATAATATGGTAAAGCCCACGCCCTCCTTGGGCAAAGCCAAAATAGGATATGAAGTCAATAAATCATTGTGCTTTTGAAAGCTCGCCTCATAAGCATTGGGCCACTGAAAAGAAATTCTTCTAAGTCAACTTGGTTAATTGAGAAACAATCGATGAGAAACCCTCAAGAAAATGTTGATAATAACCTAATAAGCCAACAAAACTCTGAACCTTGATGGGCAAAGTAACTTTATCCCAATCACGAACCACTGAAACCTTGGTTGGGTCAACCATAATACCTTCCGTAGTCACCACATGACCCAAGAAAGACACAGACTCCAACCAAAACTCGCACTTACAGAACTTCGCATATAACTTCTCATCCCTCAATCTCTGAAGCACAATCTGCAAATGGTCCTCATGCTCAGCATCACTCTTGGAATAAACCAAGATTTCATCTATAAATAGAGGAGTCGAGATACGGTCAAAACACCCAATTCATTAACACCATGAACATGGAAAAGGAATTGGTCAACCTACAGGACATGACTAAGAACTCATAATAACCATATCGAGCCCGAAAAGCTGTCTCTGGAATATCTAAATCCCTAATCCTCAACAGGCAATAACAGGACCTCAAATTAATCTACAAAAACACCTCATCTCCCTAAAGATAATTAACTAAATCATCAATGCGAGGAAGAGGATAATTATTCATAATCGTCACCTTGTTTAACTGCCTATAATCAATACACATATGGATAGATCCATCCTTTTTTTTTACAAATAGGACTGGCGCACACCAAGGCAACACACTAGGTTGGATAAAGCCCTTATCCAATAACTCATACAACTAATCCTTCAATTTCTTTAACTCGATTGGGTCCATGCTATAAGGAGGAATAGAATTGGACTTTGTGCCCGGCTCAAAATCAATAGCAAAATCAATATCACTATCCAAAAGCATACTAGGGAAATTAATAGGAAACACATCCATAAACTCACGAACAACATAGACAGAATCAATGAAACAAGGTGAAACAACACTAGTATCATAAATATTAGCAAAATATGCTAAACCTCTCCTCTCAACCAATCGATAAGCTTGTACATAAGATATGACCCTCTTGGATCCCGAATGAAGAACACCCTTCCAAGCTATCCTTGGCACACCCAACGAAGCTATAATCACATTCTTAGAAAAATAATATAATATAGCATGATAAGGAGCCAACCAATTCAAACCCAAAATAGTATCAAAATCAACCATATCTAACACAAGCAAATCGACCCAAACAAATCGACCATAAAAAGTCACAACACAAGATCGGTACACCCGATCCACCACTAAAAAATAACCTACTAAGGTAGATACACAAAGAGGTATGGTAAGAGGATCACTAATAGAATGAAAACCCAAAGCAAATACACATACACATAGGAGAAAGTTGATCCAAGATCAAATAACATAGATGTATGTCTGAAATAAATGGGGATAATACCTGTGATCATAGTATCTGAAGCTCTGCCTCAGGTCTGGATGATATAGCATAGCACTACCCACAACCACCAACTACTTGAGTTGCCTCACGACCTTTTCTACAGGCTCCACTACCTCTGACCCTCGCACCTCTAGTAGCACCCCTACCTATAACTGTTGAAATAAGAGTAGCCCAAATCATACGACGGTGGAAATCCTTGGCCAAATGGCCAACCTCATGATGCACATAATAAGTCCTATGGCCTACCTCAATAGGAGAAGAACCCACTGGACCCGAATAGCCACCCTGCACTGCTGAAGTCAAAGATCCACCACCTGAACTCTATAAGGCCACTTGCACTGACCTACCATGAGAACCTCTAAAAGCTTTAAAATGAGAAGACCTCTAAACTCAGCAAAATGGTGCACCTACTTAGCGTCACCCTGAGATGCACGAAGAATACCTTGTGTCATCTTGGCATGATTTATAATGAACTAAAAAATGCCCCAAATACAACCATCTAAGACGTAGCCAACTGAAAGAAGATATCCAGACCCTTCACAAACTTCCAAATCTTCTTAGACTAGATGGAAATACTAGCATAAGAATATCTGCAAAAGGCATGAAAGTTTTCCTTATACTCTGCTATAGTCATAGAGCCCAACTCCAGTCGGTCAAACTCATCACGCATTTGATCCCACAAACTATGGTACAAATTTTTTCAAGCAAGCTTCAGTGAATCGATACCAAGTCAACTCACGCAACATCTCTCAACTGATAGGTAGTATAAGCCACTCCATATGACTTAAGAAAACCCAAGTTACGCAGCTTCTCACGACAATCAATCAAGAATGCATAGGCACCTCACAAACAACACTACCAAATCTAAGAGGGCCCAAATGAGTAAATCCCTCAAACCTATTCTAATCATTAGAAGACATCACAGTACTTGCAGCAAGAAGAGACATAGTAAATCTAGTAGGCTGAGATCCCATCTGAGGAAGTAACATAGGCAAAAGTTAAACTCTCAATCTCAAAACACCATGTTCAGATCTCGATGCTAAAATAGGAATAGGATTCGGGGTCTAAGGAGTACCTAAAATAAAATAAGGAGCAACAGAAGGATCCACACTATGAACTGGAGGAACACTCGGCATAACCAAAGGAAAACCCTCTAAATTGGTCAGCGAACACACCAAAAATCCCTTCAACACTGGAGAAGATGAACTCTTAAGAACTGGAGTAGAACTAATATCTATAACATAAATAACATGAGGCTTAGGGAAGAGTTCGTCCCTTCCTAGATTGGGCTGAACCACAGGCCCATCCCCTCCCTAAAGTCCTTCCATGAATCAAGGCCCGCTCTCTCAACTAAACTCTATCTCCAGAATCAGCCTCCATATTGACCCTGCGGGACCTAGTCAACACCAACTGTGTAGAAAGAGTGAAACACAACTCAGAACACAATATATGAAAGAACTTTACATGGTAAGGACTAAAATAAGGAAATTTTCCTAAATACAACCAATAACCTCTTGAATATAGATACGAATGTCTACGTACTGATCCGCGTGACTCTATTAGACATCCCATTCTTACACCATTGAGACCAATGAAAATTGGATGCTCTGATACCAGTATGTAATAACCCAAAATCGATATGTCATGATGGAACTTGTTGCAACGAACCTTAACAGGTAAGCCTATCACATAAATTGATACAGAAAGGGTAAAAAGACAGAAATAACACAAAGGTAAGGCTTCTAGAATAAAGTCAAAGCTTACAAGTATTGTAGACACATAATGTTAACCCTCTCCAAATCCAAATTTTACCAGTTAGCCCATCTTACCATACACCCTCAATCATGAGATAAGTTTTACAAGAAAACAACAAATTGATAACCATTTTTGATACCTCACCCAAACAAAAATAACAAAATTCCCAACAAATTAATACCCACCCAATTAAATTGGACCACCTCACTTTATCCTAACAACCACCACCCTATACTCTTTACCTTCACATACCTCCCCCCACCCCATGTTTTATTCCACTTTTCTAACAAACTCACAAAAAGAGAAAAAAAAAGAGATCATACAAACAACTCACTCACATACAGATTCATGCACTCACATACACTATAACACATGATCACTATACACACTCCCTCTTTCATATATTTATTACAATAATACACAAATAGGGATTCACACACAGATTTCCATCAATGCACATACACACACTTACATAGCAAAAGATAAAAAAAGCTCAATGGAATACACAACACATACAATTCCATGCCTCACAGATTCACCACACATATACATATACTCCACATAAGCACTCATCGAAAAGGGAAAGCAAGCAAAAAATCAAGAAGGAAAAAGAGAAATAATGGGGAATTGAGGAAGCTAAATGAAAATTCAGCCAGTGTTGATTTTTTTGATGAATTTTTCACCAGAATTTGTCACTTTTCATTGGATTCAGTCGTTGCCCACAAGAATCTGCCTCTCACCGCTGGAAAACAAGAACCAGTAGTTGATTCCTCATTGAATTCAGCCTGTTAGATTCAATTTTTGTGAAGCTTCACATACGGGTTTGGGTTTTTGTCACAAATTTCTATTTCGGGTGCTCGTGGGCTTTTTTTAGATTTTTGTTCAAATCAGATTTCAGGATTTATATGATTGATTTGGCTCTTAGTTGAGATTTTGGTATTCGTAGAGGTTTTCTAGGATAGCTTTATTCTCTTCATAATTTTCTCTAAAATACTCTAAAGCTCTATTTCTTTAACTTTTTCTCTCTATTTTATCTTAATTTGTTGGATTAATGTTAGGATTATGTGTTTGATAATTATAGTTGCGTTTTTTCATCGATATTTGATGTTGAATAATTGATCATGATACAAGTTTGGTGTTAATGTGGTGGATAATTATTTCATGCGGAAATTTTGTGTGCTAAAAATGGAATTTGGGGCGATAATTGAAATTGACAAAGATGAATATGGGTTATTTTTATTCATTTATGTTTGTTTAATTAGGAATAAGTATTGACCTTGTTAAACACAATAGCATCATGATAGGTTAAAACAAATAGGCAAACGTAGGTCGGGTAGGCAAATTTAGAAATTACGATTGTTGAATGCTTGAATGGTTTGAATGATTTTGTTTTATCGCATTAAAAAAATCTATTCATTTAATTGGAGAATGCCCCAAGGTCATTTGTATTTATTCACTGGGGAATGACCCTTAGTATCTTATATCCAAAGGACGTTTGTTTCAGGGTTAGTGTAGGCTTATTTCAGTATTTTTTATTTTGGACTGTAATAAATGGACTTGACATTATTTTTTGGACTTGTTTTGGTTTGGTTTGTTTGTTTTTTTGTTTTTGTGTCTTTTGTTGGTTTATACATTCCATTGTATCATACTAGCCAATATACTCTACAGAACAACCGTTGTCGAACCACGGGATCAAGGGGTGTCTAACACCTTCCCTTTGATTAATAGAATTCCTTAACTAAAATCCCTATTTGGGGATCAATTTTTAGAGTTAAATCATTCTTAAAAAGGATTTCCAAAGGTGAGTTGGCACACCGTATTTATGTCAAGTGGTGACTCTGAGTTTAAATGTAAAAGAATCCTTTTCGAAACAAACTTTATCTTTTGTCACTTAATAATAAAACCCTTTTCAAACTTGAAATCTTTTTTTGGTAAAAAAAAAAGGGGTTTGACAGCTCTGGAGACTCTACTGGGGATTTTTAGAATTCAAGATTATTTTTGGAGTTGTATAGGCTTAGTTTGACATTATGGGTGTATAAACGTTGTTTGTGTCATTATTTGTATTTGTTTTACCATTATTGAAGGCCTACGTGCTATATGTTTATAGTTTTTCTTTTATGTGTTACCACTTTATATCTGTCATCATTTACATAAGCTGAGTCATCTCATTCGCAACAAGTCTATAGTACACGTTGTGCTCACGACCTCTAGTTGAGCCACCCTTATTTTAGGAGGGGGAGCCGTTGGATGGTATGGAGTAGGTGGGAAGCAATCGCAGGGACTATCGACCATACACTACACCAAATAGCCTTGTTAGTTGAACCCAGCATAGGTCAGCTTTTAGGTCATTCTTATATTTATCATATTAAGACCTAGCTGGACCAACTTGGTCCTTTGTAAAAGACTCACCCCTAAAGCATCATTACGTGCTAATTATTGCATTTTTTAGCGTAACGGGGTCATATGACGGACTGATTTATTTTTTTAGAATTCTTTATGGCTTTTATTTTTCACAATCCAAAAATTCAAAAAGATTTTGTTTGCCTTTAGCACTTATTTGTCAAAAACAAAAACATCAAAAGATTTTCCTTCTGTTTTTTTAGTTAGCATTCATAATTAGAAATTTTCAAAAAAAAGCTTTTTTTTTCATTCGGAGTTTTTTATAAAAGAAAAATTCAATAAGGGTAGAAGTTTTGTACATTTCATCTAACGAAAGTACCAAAAAAAAGATTTTTCTTTCATAGTTGTTGGTGTCAGCCTTATGTGAAGTGTCAAATTGAAAACTTAAAAGACTTTATTGACGTTTTTCATTTTCTATTTGATCGTGTTCCTCTAGTCGTAGTTCAATTTATTAGTAAGTGTTTAATTATCTATTCTGGATGAACTACGCACTGATTCTCATCCCTCAGGGCGGGATACGTAGGCAACCCTTGGTGAGTTTGATAATCTTTTAGTTTGGTTGTTGTATTAGTCCTAGCCACGAGTCATTTTTCTCTTAGCTTTGTGTTGTCGGTCATATCTAGGTTGATTTTATTAGTAAGGCCATTCGGTGGATTTGAGTTAAAAGTCGGTTTGTCCTTTTGTGTCATACGATACTTCTACATGTTAAAATCTTGAGGGTCCAGAATTTTTGTTCTTACTGAATTTTGAGTCAATGTCCCATGTGCTATTACAGGATGGATCCATCTACAAAGTCTAGAGTCTTGGTGGTTTCTAAGGTTCCCAAAAAGTTATTCAAATGGTGGGTCATGTTCAACTACGTCGAACAACAGGAGTTAATAAAGAAGTTACGCACTCTTATTTCCCTCCTAGACATCACGCCTCGCCCAGATCTAATTGAGGCTATATTGACTTTTTGGGACCCAAATTATTTGGTCTTTAGGTTTGGAAATTGTGAAATGATGCCTACTCTGGTAGAGATATCTGGTTTATTTGAATTACCTTACATTAATAAAAAGATGATTCGAGCGCGGCCTCATTCTCCCACACGGTTCCTTCATGATTATGGATTAAAGGTTAATAACTACCTGGGATGCCTTAACCAATCTTGGGTATCCTTTGATTACTTGTATGGTCAGTTTGGGCCCTCAGATGGTTTTGATTGCTTTTGGGATGAATTTTATACAACTAAGAAGAATTGGGATAAACATCGTCTAGAAGTCTTCACTCTCGCCTTGTTGGGCATTTTAATCTTTCCATTAGAAGAAAGGCGAGTTAATACTTGTTTGTATTCTGTATTGATGTCCTTATTTAATGAGGACATAGGGGATACATTCACTATAACATCTATGATCTTAATAAAAATATATAAGGCTTTGACCGAAGTAAAAGGGGGGATGAGATTTTTTCAGAGAAGTAGCCTGATATTGCAATTGTGGATGATGGAGCATTTTCCTGATCAAGTGAAAGTCATGGAACATAGAATGCACTTTGATAAGTTCCCACAACCAGTGAGATTCGATGCTTGGATTGAATTCCTTGAGTCAAGAACTAAGGACAATATACTGTGGATCTATCTCTGGATTTTTCCAAAAATAATCTTATCTGGTTGTCGGATGTAGCTCCTTCTAGTTTTGTTAGGGCTCAATTGCACTAGACCATATTCCCCTTCTAGGGTAATGCACCAGCTAGGTAGATTGCAAGACATTCCACCAGAAATGGATCTCTTAAAAGATGTTGAGCATTATAAGAACCAATTCTTAAGTGAAAGCGAATACGAGCAATTCTGGCATCACCCAACAAAGCTAGGTATGGATACTCTCAAAGTAAGTTTAGATAATTTGGGATACACTCAGAGATATGAGATCTAGATAAAATTCACACCTCAGGGTTTTAGTAGGCCATTACCAGTGCAGCTTAGGGGCTGGATACGGGAAGCAAGAATAATTTATGACTATGAGGGTGAAGATGTGGGGGCCATAGTAGAGTCGTTGAGGGGTCAGTTATCAGGTTTTCTCACAACTGTGGAAGGGTATCAAAAAAGACTTTTTAGGTGTACTCCCCAAGAGGCAGAAACATGTGCTAGAAGCTTCCTCCCCAATATCAAAGTGTCCTCTAAGGATATGTTACAAAGTTTGAGTGGAAAAGTAAGAACTTCACAGACAAGTACATCTCAGCCAGGGGTAACACGTAGTGCGACAGTTTGAAGGGGCACTTCCTATCTCTTATTTAGTTTGAGTCCTTTGTTTGTCTTTCATCATATTGTTGTGTCTTTATTAGGTCGGTGTCAAGTTTGTTTCAACATTGGAGTCTTTATTATGATTGTTACGCATGTTTTCCTGTTGGTCTAGAGTGTTGTTAAGTCTTTATTGATTAGTATTAAGGTTGTCTTAATTTCAAAGTCTGTTTTAGTTGTTTCTTTATGAAATGTAGTGATGTTGCGTTGTTCTTTTTTTCATTTGTTTTCCTTCATTAAAAAAAATCAAAAATCAAATATAAAAAAAAAATCATCAAACTTTGTGCATACATTTAAAATTACGCAAGATCTAATTCATGTACCACATGATACGTAGGCAACCTACTTTTAGGCTCTATCTAATAATTTTGTTTCCTTATTTTCCTTTTCCCTTTTTAAGAAAGCAAAATCCATAAAGAATGATGAAAAAGAAAGACTAGTGAGAGAAGAAAAGATAAAAAGAGGAGACTAATACGAAGAAAAGAGAAGCAAGGGCGAAAAGTGAAAAAAAGAATGAAGTGTAATAGGAAGGTAAGAAGCAAAAAATTTAAGAAAGATCAAGATGATGTTAAAATGGTCTCATTACCCTTAAAGGCAAGTAGAAATGCACATGAATCTAGGAAAAATATACAGTGTGATTTTCATGTTTGATTGTGTGACCTAATCCAAATGGGTTTTGTCTTTAATAAGCATGTTTTTTCATATATAAAATTGGTTAGATTGTAGAAATATGGCTAGTCATCCTTACCCTACTAGATCAAAAGCAAAGTTTTCCACGGCCAACAAAGAGGTAAAAAATTCGATCATTGACCCAAACAAGAGCCCTAGAGAAGAGGGTTCAGAACATAATGAGAAGATATTGAGACTCAAACAATAACTGCCAGAGATGCACCGAGCGTGGTCCAATGGAATGCCTCATCCTCCATACCCGGATGATCTCAAAAACACTTTTAATTATCCGTTGTTGTCTCAGGTGCAGTTTTTTGGACCCATTGATACGCCCCAGCATACGCCAAGATTCATGCCACATCAGTATTATCCTAGCACTTATAGTATACTCTTGATAGTCCCTTAACAAAGGCCCTTTGCTCATCCAGAACCACCTATGGTACTTGTGTTTGTGGCTCTTCCACCACCTGAATCTCTTACTTATCCTATTTGACCAACAATCATGCTTCCTCGATCTACTATTGAGCTGGTGTTGAAAGTTTTGGATGATCAGTATTATGCCCCAGAGCCTAAATTGAAGATGAATGAACCCTATGGGTACAATCAACCATCTGCATTTCCATTTGATATGGAGAAGCCTATTACAACAAAAGAACAAGAAGGCATGGCATGGAAATTAAAGTGTCTAGAATAGGCCATGAGAAATTTGCAGGGATTTGGGGGTTAGAAAAGTGTTTCTTATAATTATTTATACATGTTTCCAGGTGTTAACCTTCCTCTTGGCTTTAAGATAATGAGATTCAATAAGTATGATGGACATGGGGATCCGGTGGCCCATTTGAGACGTTATTATAATCAATTAAGGGGTGCTATAGGTAAATTAGAATTACTCATGGCTTATTTTGGTGAAAGTATTTCAGTCTATCCTCAAAGTGGTTTGTGGATCAGTACATCGAAAAGTGGAATAGTTGGGATTACCTGGCCAATGAATTCATGCAACAATTTTAATATAATATGGAGCTGATTCCTGATGAGAAATCCTGACTAATATGAAGAAGAAGAAGAAGAAGAAGAGTACTAAAAGCTTCAAGGAGTATGCCATAAGGTGGCGTGAATAGGCCGATAGGGTGGAACCTCTGATGAAAGAGAGTAAATTGGTAGAGGTTTCCATTCAGGCACAAGATGAGACCTATTTCGAACACTTGCTTCCGGCAATGGGTAAGCCATTTATTGAAGTCCTTAAAATGGGAGAAATAATAGAAGAGGGTATCAAGACTGGACAAATCGTGAGTTTTGCTAGATTAAAGGCCACCACCCAAGCAATTCAGAGTGGTTCTAGGAATTTTGGAGGGAAATAAAAGGAGGATGTAGCGGCTATTGCAGCTGGATCACACGCATATACGAAAAGACCACCTCACCCCTATCACCATTCATAAACCCAGGTCTATTCCAAAGCTCCATATATTCCCTCCATCATTACTACCCTCTGAAAAACCCACTATATTCAATTCCACTATCCTCATACCCAGTATATAGCGCACAGCCATATATCTGAACCCCTCCTTACCCACAATGGTGTGCACCAGCTTCTCAAAATCGTCGTTCAACTTCACAAAAATACCAAAACTCTTCCAAATATAGTTTTTAACAAAGGCCCGAGTTTAAGATAGGTAAGGGAGTCAATAATGAGTTCACACCTATTGGGGAGTCGTACACTAGTTTGTTTCAGAGGTTGAGAAATATAAAGGTCTTGAGCCTAATTCAAAGAAGGCTTCTGAATCCACTTCCAAGGAATCTTGATTACTCTTTAAGATATGCATATTGTTCTGACATGCTGGGGCATGATACAGAAAGATGCCAGTATTTGAAGAGAGCCATCTAGGATTTGATCGACATAAATCAGATTATGATACATACCCCGGAGATTCCAAACATCAACCAAAATACATTGTCGGTCCATGCTAAAACAACCATGTTGGATTTCATATATGGTGGTAGGGAATCTACGATATCTTACAAGCCTATTGTTCGAATACAAACTAATGAGGTTAAATCGGTGAATGTAGCAGATTCAAATAAAATGATGTCATTAAGCCAAGATAAATGGTGGAAGATAAAGCACAAGAAAACATGAGAAAACTCATGATCATTGTAAATAGAGTCAGAAAAATTGGTAGTTTAAGTTAGGGAAAACCCAAGTTAACGGTAGTAGGAGCTCTAAGCAAGCATATTTTAATTGTAAAAGGAGCACTTGCAGCACCTATTATCATCAAGTCAGTGACTCAACTCTCGCTTGTCGACATAAAAATGGTCCCCTAGAATTATAATCAGATTGTGATGACTTATCAAGGGAATAAAATCGTGGATAAAGTAGATAAAGTAGGGGGTTTGACTCATTCGGTGAGATATTTTCTGCCAAGAGGTTTGAGGAAGTCTAAACTAATGATGAATGGTAAATTGTCTATCAAAAAGCCTGTCACCAAAGAAGAAGCCTAAGAATTCTTGACGAAGATGAAATTTCCACAATATTCAATCATAGATTAGTTGAAGAAGACTCCTGCTCAAATCTCTCCTCTATCTTTGTTGTTGCATTTTGATGAACATCGTAATGTTATATTGAAGGTATTGAATGAATCTTATTTCCCTAGAGAAATTAAGGTGGATCAGTTGGAGAAAATTATGGGAAAGATCTTTAAGGTAAACTGGATTAGCTTTTTCAATGATAAATTGTTTGTAGAAGGTACGGGGCACAATCGGTGCCTTTACATTACTGTGAAGTGTAAAAATTTCTACGTCACTCGTGTCATGATTGATGGGGGTTCTGGGGCTAACATTTGTCCTTTGTATACTTTGCAAAAGTTGAACATCAGTACTGTGAGGATTCAACCCAATAATGTATGTGTCAGAGCTTTTGATGGAGCAAAAACAGATTCCATTAGTAAAATAAAGCTGATATTAACTATAGGGCATGTTAAATTCACCATAAATTTTTAAGTGTTGAATATCGAAGCTTCTTACAATTTGTTATTGGAAAGACCATGGGTTCACAAGGCTGGGGCAGTTGCATCTACATTACACTAAATGGTCAAATTTGAAAGTGAAAGACAAGAAATTATTGTTCATGGTGAAGAGGACTTATCTACGAGCAAAGATTATTCTATTTCCTCTATTGAGACAGGCAATGCGGATACAACACTAGTTTATCAGGTTTTTGAGGTGGTAAATGTTGAGCAAATCCTCAAGGGAAATCTTATTCCAAGTCCATAATTAGCCTCCACATTTGTTATGGTCGTGAATGAAATGTTAAAGAAAGGTTTTGAGTCAGGAAAGGGTTTAGGGACGTCTTTACAAGGAAGGGCTGATCCAGTGTACCTATATGAGAACTTTGGTACCTTTGGTCTAGGGTACGAACCTACTTTTAAGGATAGAAAGAGGGCTAAGAAGTGGAAGAAAGATTCATAGACACTTACCAATCTAATATCGTTACTCAACGAGTCCTTCATCAAAGTCAGTGTTGTTGAGACCTCCATGTCACCTATCATAGAGTCAATGAATGATGATGGTGCAACGTTAACCGACCTTTTCCAAAATATGTTTATCAAAGCTGATGTGGTTAAAATTGGGTAAGGTACTAGCAATGAAGATGTACAGTTTATTGTCCCTGATGTCTAGCTCAACAAATGGAAAGTCACTCCTCTCCCCGTCAGGAGGGAGTTTTGGTAGTTTTTTTTGTTTTTTTCTGTTTATCTGAGTTATTTTAGGGTTGTAATTCAGAATTTAGCTTATTTATTTTAAACCCTTCTATCTTTTTCTTTTAGTAAAATGCAATGTCCCTTTGGTTTTTGTGTGTAATATATTTTATTTGTCTCTTTGTTTATACAGTTCTCTTTATGCTGATTCTAGTGATATGACATGCACGCGGAATTTTCAGTCTGATCTTAAAATCCTATATAATAAAGATTTAATGAAGCAAGAGGTGGAATATGATGAAGAAGAGGCATTAAAAGAAATAAGCAAAGAGTTAAAACAATTTGAAGACAAGTCGAATCCTAATTTAACTGAAACTGAGCCAATTAATCTTGAGATCAAGGAGATGTTAGGGAAACTAAAATAAGTGTACATGTTTCCCCAAAATTAAAAAAGTAAATGATTCAAGCATTAATTGATTATAAGGAAGTTTTTGCATGATCTTATGATGATATGCCTAGTTTAAGCATTGAATTAGTGGCTCATAAATTGCCAATTAATCCTGCATTTCCTCTGGTCAAATAGAAGTTGAGAAAGTTTAAAACTGATGTAAGTGTGAAAATTAAAGAAGAAATCATGAAACAACTTGAAGACAAAGTAATTCGAGTGGCTCGTTATCCTAATTTGTTGTCCAATATTGTTCCTATCCCAAAGAAAGACGGAAAGATTCGAGTGTGTGTTGATTGTCATGATTTGAACAAAGCTAGTCCGAAGGATGATTTTACACAGCCCAATAGCCACAATTTTCTAGATAATTATGCTAAACATGAGGTTGTGTCTTTTGTGGATTGTTATGATGGGTACCACCAGATCATTGTAGATGATGATGACGCAGAAAAGACGTTTTTTATCACCTCGTGGGGAACTTATTATTATCGAGTGATGTGATTTGTCTTGATGAATGCCAGAGCAACATACATAAGAGCAATTACCATTATGTTTCATGATATGATGCATAAAGAAATTGAAGTCTATGTAGATGATGTGATTATTAAATCAAAGAATCAGTATGACCATGTTAAGGATCTAAGAAAGTTCTTTGAAAGGCTTCACAGGTAAAATCTCAAACTTAATCCAGCAAAATGTGTATTTGGAGTGCCATTCGGAAAACTATTGGGGTTTGTAGTCAGTCGTCGGGGTAGTGAATTGGATCCTTCAAATATCAAAGCCATTCAGGATTTACCTCCACCCAAGAATAGAACAGAGGTGATGATTTTGATGGGTAGATTGAACTACATCATAAGGTTCATAGCTCAGCTCACAACCACTTATGAGCCCATATTCAAGTTGTTGAAGAAGAATGTTGCGGTTGATGGACTGAGGAATGTCAAATTCACTTATGTTGGTACCACCGGAGCCTAGTAGGCCTTTGATCTTGTACTTATCAGTTATGGACAATTCCTTCAGTTATAACTTGGGTCAATATGATGTCATGGGCAAAAAAGAGTAAGTTATTTATTATCTTAGCAAGAAGTTCACAACATATGAATCCAAGTACACACTTCGTAAAAGTATGTGTTGTTCCTTAACTTGGGTAGCACAGAAGTTGAAGCATTACCTTTCATCCTACATGACTTATCTCATCTCCCGCATGGATCCTTTGAAGGATATCTTCTAAAAGCCTATGTCAACATGTCAACTGGCAAAGTGGCAAATATTGCTTACTGAGTTTGACATTGTATATGAGACTCAAACCACCATGAAATCCCAAGATTTGGTAGATCATCTTACTGAGAACCCCATTGATGAAGATTATGAACCATTGAAGACATATTTCCCTGATGAAAAAGTGTTGTTTATCGATGAAGTCATTATACATGCTGATCCAGGTTGGAGTTGTTCTTTGTTGGAGTCGTTAACATAAAAAAAAGTCAGAATAGGTGTAGTTCTTATCTCTGAATTGAGGAAATATTTTTGGGTAACTGCAAAACTTTAATTTTATTGTACCAATAACATGGCATAATATGAAGCTTGTATTCTGGGCTAAGGCTAGCTATTGACATGGGACTCCAGGAATTATTAGTGTTGGGGACTCAGACTTGCTTATTCATCAGATTCAAGGTGATTATGAGACATGGTATTTAAATCTCATACCATATCGACAATGCTTGCAAGATCTATATCAAAGATTAGTGTCAGTAAAGCTTAGGCATATTCCAAGAATTTGCAATGAGATAGTTGATGTTTTAGCCACTTTGTCTTTGATGCTCCAACATCCTGTTAATCCTTACATTGATTCGGTGCAAATACAGAGTCGTGGTCATTATACTTATTGTAATACAATCAAAGAAGAATTTTATGGTCTTTGATATCAAGCGATACTTTCAGTCGGGAGAATACCCACCATATTCCACCAATAATCAAAAGAGGACTATTAGGTGTTTGGTTAGTGGATTTTTCTTAAGTCGGGGAATCTTGTACAAGAAAACACCTGATCTAGGACTCTTAAAGTGTGTAGATGCAAAAGAATCCTTGGCAATCATGGTTGAAATACACTCCAGAGTATGCAAGCCGCATATGAACGGTTATGTCTTGTCAAAGAAGAAACTTCGAGAGGGTTATTATTGGCATAATATGGAGAGGAATTCTATTCATTTTGTTTGGAAATGTCATCAATGTCAGATACACGGTGATCAAATACATTCTCTTTCGGCTGAGTTGCACGTGATGTCTGCTTTAAGGACTTTTATAGCTTGGGGTATGGACGTGATTGGACCGATTGAGCCGAAAGCATCAAACGGACATAGATTCATTTTAGTGGTCACCGATTATTTTACAAAGCGGGTATAAGAGGAAACTTTAAAGTCAGTAACAAAGAAGGGGGTGATGGATTTTGTTCATGCTAACATTATTTGTAGATTTGGCATTACAAAGGTGAACATCAGATATAATGCTGCCAACCTAAAGAGTCATTTAATGTAAAAAGTGTGCCAATAGTTCAAGATTGCACATCAAAATTCCACTCCATATCGTCCAAAGGCAAATGGCGTCGTAGAAGCAATCAATAAGAATATTAAAAAGATACTGCAGAAAATGATACAAGGGTCTAGACAATAGCATGAGAATCTGTCGTTTTCATTACTAGGTTATCGTACTACTTTTCGCACATCAACAGGGGAAACTCCATATTTATTAGTGTATGGGACAGAAGTGATCCTACCTGCATAAGTGGAGATTCCCTTTCTTTGAGTCATTGTGGAAGAAGAGATCGATGATGATCAGTGGTTCAAAACCCGATTGGATCAATTGAGTTTGATTGATGAAAAAAGACTTACATCAGTGTGTCATGGCCAATTGTATCAGAAGAGAATGGCTCTAGCACATAACAGAAAGGAACGTCCCAGGAATTTTGAAGTCAGGCAAATAGTATTAAAGTGCATCCTTCCTCATCAGATCAAAGTTAAAGGCAAGTTCTCCCCAGATTGGCAAAGGCCCTTCATTGTGAAAAAAGTGTTGCCCATTGGAGCTTTATATTAGAAAAATGTAGAAGTCAAAATAGAATAAATGCCAATCAATACTGATGCAATTAAAAGATATTATGTATGATATTTTCCCTTCATTACTTCTATCGCATATTTAGTACTTGCATTTTTAAAGATTGATATGATGAAGGAATTTTATTCCTCTATCCCAATGTTGTGTCTCTCTTTGATTCTCTTTTTGAGCTTTGGTCCTTTTTTACCTTTATATACCTCTTTTGGAATCAAAGTAGAATCAAAAGATAAAGTATCTAGAAAGGAAGAATAAAGAAAAAGTATGAAAAAAAGAAAAAAAAAGAAAAATAAAACCAAAACAATGAATAAGCTATCGGAACTACGTGTGACCTAATTCTCCTCCCTCGAGGGTGAGATACGTAGGCTGCCCTACTCTAGGCTCGGTCCAACCAAATAAACAATTTAAATAACCCAGTCAAAACAAATTGGGGAATGAGTTAATCTTTGTTGCTTGAGTTGATTCCAAAAGTTGTAAGTCCCACCCCCACTTCAGGTGTTATTTGAGCCTCATGTCATCCTTTCTTTCTAACCCTATCCAAAAGCCAAGTTACATAAAAAGAAAGACTTTCAAATCAATATTCGAGAATGTTTAGGCTGAACATACGATGGATATATCACAATGTTTTGGCATTATATTTTCCGTATCATCATGGGGTGACATGACGGAAAAAATGAGAGAGTCTTATTGGTGAAAACCCTCGTGGGCACTATAAGGCGATGGGAGTTGATATAAATAAAAATGAGAGAGTCTTATTGGTGAAAACCGTCATAGGCAGCGTAAGATGATGGTGAGTTGAGAGAAATAAAAATAAGAGAGTCTTATTGGTGAAAACCATCACGAGCATAGTAAGACGATAGGGAGTTGAGTTTAATAAAAATGAGAGAGTATTAGTGGTGAAAACCCTCACGGGCACCGTAAGGCGAAGGTGAGTTTGAGAGGAATAAAAAAGAAGGAGACTTGTTGGAGAAAACCCTTTGAGGCATCACTAATTGGGGAGGTATATGAGTCCAATGGGTTTGAAGAAGCGACTCAGTTTCAAAGGAATTAACTCAACAACAAATGATGAAGTTTAGTGGAAAGATCAGGCAGCTTAATCCAAAATGCATGTCATAATTATTAGAGATGGTTGTCATATTCAGATAAGTTTTCAATTTGTCATTTTGAATGTGGGATATTATCTTTTTCTTTCTTTTACATATTCGTATTTTTTCCTTTCTATGTCATTTACAGAAATAAAAATCACCATTATTTCTTTACATCTTTGAGTCAAGTAAGTGTCAAAACAAGTGAGAAAGGATTTCAAAACTAGCTACCATTCTCCCCAATTTCATGAAGAAAGGAACAGGACCACCATATGAAATGAACATGATAATAAATCAAGAGAAGCAAGGAAAGTTCACCAATCGACAGGTTTTTAGATTGATGGAAATATCAGGTTTCAAAAGGTGCATCTGAGAGGCATGGTAAAATAGATATTTAGTGTTTGAATCAAAGTCACTTCTCTTAATCTGAGTGTAGGTCAATGGTGCGACCAGACAGGGAAAATGTCATCAATCTGATACAAAGATGAAGGGAACAGCGTTGGAGCAGATGCCTGGAAAGAAGAGTGCTGGAAGCCACCACTAAGTTTAACTGACAATTTTTGTTTGATGAAACAGGGGAAAAGTTCTGTTCATTACGTTCATCTACCGTTGGGAGAGCATAGATGAGGAATTTACATTATGTTCAGGACCCTCTGGAAAAGGGGAATTTACTTCATGATCAAGACCCTTCTGGAGAATGGGAATTTACTTTATGTTCAAGACCCTCTTGAAAAATGGGAGTTTACTTTATGTTCAGGACCCTCCTGGAAAATAAGGCATTATTTTATGTTCAGGACCCTCTTAAAAATGGGAATTTAGTTTATATTCAGGACCCTTTTGGACAATGGGACTTTATTTTCAGAAAAAGGGAATTTTTCTTTATCATAATTTTTGTGTGGGATGATTTTCGTTCTAGTTTGATGATGATTTCAGGAACCTTCCTAGAGAACAGGGAGATGAAATTGCAAGTCAGGAGCCCGCCTGAAGAACAGGGTGATGAAATTGCAAGTCGATAGCCCACCTGAAGAATGGGGTGATGAAATTGCAAGTCAGGAGCCCGCCTAGAGAACAGGGTGATGAAATTGCAAGTCAGGAGCCCGCCTGGAGAACAGGGTAATGAAATTGCAAGTCAGGAGCCCACCTGGAGAACATGGTATTAAAATTACAAGTCAGGAGCCCACCTGGAAAGCAGGGTGATGAAATTACAAGTCAGGAGACCGCCTGGAGAACAAGGTGATAAAATTTCAAGTCAGGAGCCCGTCTGAAGAAATGGGTGATGAAATTACAAGTAAGGAGCCTACCTAAAGAACAAGGTGATGAAATTGTAAGTCAGTCGCTTTCCTAGAGAACAGGGTGATAAAATTGCAAGTCAGGAGCCGGCGTGGAGAACAGGGTGATGAAATTGCAAGTCAAGAGCCTCCTGAAGAATAGGGTGATGAAATTGCAAGTCAGGAATCCTCCTGGAGAATAGGGTGATGAAATTGCAAGTGAGGAGCCCGCCTGAAGAACAAGGTAATGAAATTGTGATTCAGGAGCCCGCTTGAAACATAGGGTAATGAAACTAAAAGTCAGGAGCCCACCTAAAGAATAGGGTGATGAAATTGCAAGTCAGGAGCCCGCCTGAAAAATAGGATGATGAAATTAAAAGTCGAGAAACAAGGTTAAGAGACTAAAATTTAAACAACAAGGTGGAGCAATTGAAAGTCAATAAAGTGAGGAAATTACAAGTCGGCAGCACACCCAAAGAATAGAGTGATGAAATTGAAAATCAAAAGATTAAAAAAATATCAGGTCAAGAACCCGCTTGAAGATCAGAGTGATGAAACTGAAAGTCGAGCAACAAGGTGAAGAAATTGTAAGTCAGGATCCTGCCTGAAGAATAAAGTGAAGATTTTTAAATTCAGGTTTGAATTCAGAAGTACTGCTGATAGAAAATGGTCAATTTTTGAGTTCATCTCCAACACCAGATTTTGTATGGAGAAAAATTATTCTCAAGTTAAATCCAAAGAAAATCAGATCAATCATCACTTTCGAAATCATTAAAGACTTCAGTCAAGAATCAAGATAAGTTGCATATATAGGATTTTGTAATGTAGGTTATCTTTAACTTGTGATTTAATTTTTGATGTAATAACAGAGACATGGATCGAAACCTCGACAAGGCCTCACTTGACTCTCCAACTCATTATAGTCCACTTTCTTTCCAACCCTTTGAGATACGTGTGACTCGATTCCCTCATACTTTGGGTAAGTAGGATGTCTAGAATCAAGAATCGGTCATATTCCATCCTTCCGTTTGCTCCCTTTGAATAATGGTCAGGTCAAAACTTGGTCTCGTTGTCTATTTCTTGGTCTGCAAACACTTTGTGTTTACATCCAAAGAGGGGCATGATGTAGACACGTAATTTTGACCCTCCCTATAATACCCCATACTTTTCCTAGATTAAATTCGTCCCTAAAATGTCAAGAATTTGGTTCAAAGATGAATACCATTTATTTCATGCGGTATTTGAATATGCTTTCCATCGATACCAAATTCGCCTAAATTCAACACATGGTGAAGGAGTTATGGCATTTTTAAGTTGACAGTGTGTCACTTGGATTCTCAGCGCATTGCAGAGCTAAGAAAATTGGCAGTTGTCAAATTACAGTGAGACTCTACGATTCCACCGCATCATGGAGGAGTATCATTTCACATTTGTCAATTTCCAGCAAGCCTACGCAATAGTGGCGCGTCGCGCCAATGACCAAAATGGCAAAACTATAGGGCACCGCGATGGTGGCGCATCGCAGAGAAAGCCCAGTTCCCACTCGTCTTTTTCTAGTGAGCCACCGCAATTGTGGCGCGTCGCGGTGGCCACCCAAATTGAAAAAATATTACATTTTCTAGTTTTATTCAGCAGTTTATAGAGGGTATTTTGGTCAATTCACAAGGCCCCAATCCATCTTAAACATAAGATTAATCACATTTCCAAGAAATTTTGCTCATTATTCATCATTCTCTTCAAAAGCAAAACCCTAAAAACCAAAAGCCCCTTCTCCAAGAAATCAAATTCCACCATAGATTCTCCAAGAAATCTTTAGATTGAAGATTCCCAAGACAAGATAGTCAAGACCTCATCTTCAAGAACTCAAATAGGAATAAATAGATCAAGTTTATTCATCTAATATTCAATGAAGGTATGTGGGGTTTGAACAAGGGTAAATCTTTCATCCTTGTGCCCAAAACTTTATTTTATATACAAATTTACTACAATTTATATGATTTTCTATGAGATTCAAGTTAGGGTTTAAACACATTATCATTCTTCGCAAGATCTTGAGATTTTCCATGATTTAGAAGTTGAATTACATGACTTTATTCATTTTTCTGTGCCTTGTACAGTAATTTCCAGATTTTAAGATGATTTATGAATGTTTACATTACCAAGTGTGAATTTTGAGATGTTTTAACATGAGATTAATGCTCGGGTCATTTGACGTCATTTAAATATTGTTAGTGCTATAAGCACCCCATGACTAGATTATTTTAAGATTTCAGATAAAGAATCCACTTTATTTTAGAATACTTGATATTTAGAGAAAAGCAAAGCATAGTTGGCTTTCTGTAAACCTTTGTGTAAATTTTAAAGTGGATTTCTTAAGATTTTGAGCATGAGATTGGGATTAGTATTGAGCACCGGGATGGGTAAGTTACTACGGTTTCATACCCCAAAACGTGCCTACGTAGGATTTAGATTATTTCCACTTCTACGTGGATGACTGAGATTGTGATCACTGTGATGAGATTTTTCTATTCCGATAGCATGGATGGAACATCCCTAACCCTACGGGGGCTAGTCATGGGACACCATGGATGCTCACATGGTGTACATGTCGGTTAGAAGAACCTCCTAACAGATGTCTCCCACTCTTCAACAGTCTTTTGATTTAAAGATTTAAGATAAAAGCATATGTTTTGGAAGTTATGGTTTTAAGATTTTAAGCCCTAAGTTAAGGTATTTCCAGATTTTAGAAAACTAAGTGTAAGGACTCATAAGTTTTACTCAGATTATGCTTTACAAAAAGATAAGAGTTACAGATTTCAGTTTTCAAATTTTAGACTTAGAAGTGAGTCTTTTCTACACTTAGATAGTATGATTTAAAGACAGAGTATTAGCACGGCTTTTAGAACTAAATGTTATGGTTCACTAGATTTACAAGCATTCATTGTTTTACAAATTATGATGATGAGATAATGTTTTACTTATGAATTTCACCCCATATACTCAGTACATCCTCAAAGTACTGATCCACATATATGTCTATGTGCTATATTGTCTCATAATGTAGGTATCAGCTCAGTTGTAGTACGTATAGTATATTCAAACAATTTGCAAATTCCAACCAACAGATAAGGAGTCCTCCTACTTCGGAGACTTAGTTAGATGTTGTTGATGTACTTTATTTTCTTATTCATATGTATTGATTAGTGATAGTTGGAGTCGCATCCCAGCTATCTATAGTCAGTATAGTAGAGGCTTCACAGATGTTAATTAGAGTCAGTTATGTATTTTCAGTACCTCTTTCAGACTTTATCAAAATGTAAAAGTTGTATTGATATAGTATCTTTCCCAGATTCCATCGTTATTATCATTCCGCACAGTAAACTCAATCGTTTTATGCATATTATTCAGTTAGTATGTATCCCAGTAGAAGGGTTAGCTTGGGATCACTTGTGGACCTAAGCACTGTGTGACGTCTCGGGATAGATTTTTGGGGCGTTACACTCCCGAAAGTCAAATTTTATCATTTACCCCATCTTACCATGCACTCTCAATCATGAGATAAGTTCCACAAGAAAACAACAAATTGATAATCACCTTTAACACCTCACCCTAACAAAAATATAAAAATTCCAACAAATTAACACCCACCCAATTAAATTGGACCTCTTCACTTTATCCTAACAACCACCACCTTATATATCCTACCTCCACATACCCTGCTACACCACGTTGTATTCAAATTTTCTAACAAACTCAAAAAAAGACAAAAAAGGAGAGATTACACACATAGCTCACTCGCATACGGATTAATGCACTCACACATTGTAATGACCCAAAAACTCCAACTACCTTCTCTGCCTAAGATTCAAATCCCTCTGAGTAAACACTTACTGCAGGCTATTATGATCAGTAAACACATCAACATGAACAACATAAATATAGTGTCTCCAAATTTTCAAAGCAAAAACCACAGCAGCTAACTCAAGATCATGGATTGGGTAGTTCTTCTAATACGGCTTTAACTGTCTAGAGGAATAGGCAATAACCTTAACTGTTTGCATCAACACACAATCCAAACCAATTCTAGAGGAATCATAATACACCACAAAACCATCTGTACCATCAGGTAAAGTCAACACAGGGGCTGAAGTAAGTCGAGTCTTGAACTCCTGAAAACTCTTATCACAGGAATCTGACCATTGGAACTTAACTTTCTTTTGAGTCAACCGAGTCATGGGAGACGCAATAGAAGAGAAACCTTCAACGAAACGATGGTAGTAGCCTTCTAGACCCAAGAAACTTTTAATGTCAGACGGGGAGATAGGCCTAGGCTAATTTCTCACAGCTTCTGTCTTTTGGGGATCAACTCTAATACCTTCGGCTGAAACAACATAACCTAGAAAGGCTACATACCTTAGCCAAAATTCACACTTACTAAATTTGGCGAACAACCAATGATCTCTAAGAGTTTGCAAGACAATTTTAAGGTGATTCGCATGGTCACTCTCATTACGGGAGTACACAAGGAGGTCATCTATGAACACTATGACAAATATATCGAGATAATGCTTGAACACTCGATTTATGAGGTCCATAAAAGCTGTTAGGGCAGTGGTTAGCCCGAAAGACATGACTAGAAACTCAAAGTGACCATAGCAGGTTTGGAAGGCTGTCTTTGAAATATCACATTCCCTCACTTTAAGTTGATGATAGCTGGATCTAAGGTCTATCTTGGAGAAATAACTTTCACCTTGCAACTGATCAAACAGTTCATCAATTCTCGGAAGAGTATACTTACTTTTTACTATGACCTTGTTAAGATGACGATAGTCAATGCACATACGCAAAGAACCGTCTTTCTTTCGCACGAATAAGACAGGTGCACCTCAAGGAGAAATACTAGACCTAATGAAACCTTTGTCTAAAAGATCTTTGAGTTGGTATTTCAACTTCTCTGCAGGTGCCATACGGTATGGAAGAATAGAAATGGGATGAGTATCGGGAAGAAGGTCAATCCCGAATTCTATCTCTCTATCGGGAGGTAACCCTGGGAGATCTTCCAAAAAAATATCTGGAAACTCATTAACAATTTTGATTGACTAAATAGTTGGAGCCTCGGACTTAGTGTCTTTGACTCTAACTAGGTGGTAGATGCAACCCTTGAATATTAGCTTTCTGAATTTGATATAGGAGCTAAAATGACTCTTGGGAGATACCGAATATCCAGACCACTCAAAAGCTGGTTTATCAGGAAACTAAAACTTGACCACACGGGTACGACATTCTATAGATGCATAACAAGAATGAAGCCAGTCCATATCCAGAATAAGGTCAAAATCCACCATGTCTAACTCTATCAAATTCACAAGTATGATTCTATGAAGAACAGTAACAGGACAATCTCTATACACTTGTTTAGCAACAACTGACTCCCCTACTGGTGTGGAAACTAGGAAGGGCTCATAAATCTTTTCAGGACTCATTTTGTTATTCACAACTACAAGTGGGGTCACATAAGAGAGGCTTGACCCGGTGTCCAACAACACATAAACATCAAAACAAAAGACGCGGAGCATACAAGTAACAACATCAGGAGAATCCTCCTGCTCGTAACAGGAAGGTAAGGCATAGAATGTGTTCTGGCGCTGACCGCCAACAGTGCTAGATGAAATACCCTGAGTAGGAGAGGGATGAGGTACAGGAGCTGGTGCACTAGTAGCCTGTGCCTGAGGTCGGGCATCTCTGTTCCCTTATCTAGCATGAGGGCAATCTCTAAGTTTGCGGCCCTGCTTGCCACAACCAAAACAGCCCCTCAAATCTATGAAACACTCATCGGGATGATCTCTGCCACACTTAGCAAAAAGAGGATAACGAGGCTTGTTACCAACACTATTCTGTGACCTAGACATAAAGGATCTGCCCTCTTGCTCGTGTCTGCTTCGAGGCGTGAGAGCACTAGATGATGAAGGCGTTGTCATAGAAAATGCCTCTAAAATTGAGGGTGGTTCCTTCCATGGAACCTAGGCTAGCTACACTCATGTTGCTTAGATCTAGCCCTTTTGTTACCCCTCACTCGATGTCTTTCCCTAATCTTATTTGCCTCTATCCGCTGGATATGCATCATCAACCTAGCTAGATTTGTATCCCTATGCAGCATCGCAGTCCTACACTACTTCAGTACTAACCCAGAAACACCGATCACGAACTTGCTCATACTATCCCAGGTGTCATAAATCAAATCAAGAGCATGCTTGGCCAACTGGTTGAACCTCAAGCAGTACTTCTTAACAGTCATGGATCCCTACCTCAAGTTCATAAACTCCTCAATCTTTGCCTCCCTCATCTCAAGCGGAAAGAACTTGTCCAAGAATGCATCTTTGAACACCTGCCAAGTCATAGGAGAAGCATTATCACCTCTACCCTTGCTCCATGATACAACCCAGTCATAAGAAATGTCCATCAGCCTGTAAGACGCCAACTTAACACTTTCTTCCATAGAAACATGCATCACTTGTGTGATCTTTCTCACCTCCTCAAGGTACAACTGTGGATCTCCACTTGCCTTGGACCCATAAAACTCTGGCGGATTCATTCGCATAAAATCACGAATCCTAGCCGCAACTACATCACCTCCCTGCTAATTAGCAACTGCAGCTAGGTTTTGACCCGAACATTGGCGGTGAATGCTTGGGCTAACGCTTGAAAGGCCGCCCGAAACTCGGCATGAGACACAGTCTCATTCAAAGGATCAATAGGTGGGGGTTTCTCATCATCGTTCCTGCGGGCATTCGCTCTTTGAAGAGGCATTTTCTGAAATAGAAGAGCACAAATTATTAGATGAGAGGGACAACTGTAAGCACGATAGATTCTGAAAGAAGAAACAACTTTTCCCTAAAACGTCTCGCAGCCTCTTGCTCATAGATGTGACGCGCTACACACCGATGATCAAGACTCTACTTAACGCGGCTTGTCAGACTCCCTGGGACTCCTCAAAATCTTAGTCTCTGATACTAAGTTTGTAAAGACCCGAAATTGCCTCCCGAGATGTCACACGGTACTTAAGGCTACAAGTAGCCTCAAGTTAACCCTTTGAGCCTGTTTCTACAAATAACACTCAATTCAAGATGAAATAATTCAAACACTAGCATATCAATAACATATGAAAGGAAATACGGAGAAAATTCTCGGTCCAAATGATGAGGTAATACCGAAAAATTTCAACACAACCACAATTTGATAACTAGTCTGACAAAGCCTCTACTAATCCATGAACTAGAGAGCCATTGGGACAGGTCCTCAACTGACTCAAAATGAACTGAAAGTAATAACATAGTTACTCAAATGCTGAAATGTCTGATGATAGGTCCTCAAACCATGAGGCCTCACCACTATAGGGATGTAGAAAGAGGTACTCGAAAGTCACTGACGAGGCTGGGACTGAGCACTTGAACCTACATTATAAGACAATGTAGCACATAGACGTATATGTGGATCAGCACTTGGGACTGTACTGAGTATGTCGAGGTGCATGCATTTATATAAAACAACATCAATACTCTTTAATCAAATCATGCATACAATAATAAGTATTGACTCACATGGCTTGAATAAGTATAAAATGTAAAGCTCATGAATCATGTAGAATGGAGCATGTAACACAAATCTCGTCAATCATAATAGTTTAACTTTGAAATCAGTAATCTTCTATTATTCTCATTACCCATAGGCTAAAGGAAACTTTAAACAATACTTTAAACTCATTCATATGTCTCATGGAGAGTAAAACTTCTTTAATGCTCAAGAACTCATAACTCTTTTGAAATCAAGTACTTGGAATTCAGAATCATATAACTTTGAAACATACTTGAAGGCATTTCATTCACTTTAGGAAAATATCTCGTTTCAAGCTTTAGGGAAATCATTCTATCTCAATGGAAAGATACTCTAGTTTAGGGAAATAACTTATCTCATAGTTTTAGAGAAAATACTTATATCAAGGGAAAATACTTTGGTCTTAGGAAGCAAATTCGCTACTTTACAATTAGAAAAATAACTTGTATCAAGGGAGGTTCTCTTAACCGACATAAACCATGCGAGCTACATGGAGTCCAACATTTTACGCTCCTATGAAAGAGACCCCACATTGGGGAGGAGCCTTATACTCTTGCCAGGGAGTATAACCTCAATTCAGTGATCACTTATCTCGGCCTCAAGCCCAATATCTCAGCCTTAGGCCCAAAAATTATCTCGGCCTCAGGCCCAACCTATGGTGGCACGTAGTTCTGGGGTAATAAACCATAGTAACTTACCTAACTCATTGCTAAATACAACTCCCCTTAGATTATCTCACTCATCTCATGAAAATCCACTTTAAAATAATCTCATGGTTCATCAAGAACCCAATAATCAAATCTGTAATCTCATGTAGTGAAGTGGATTTCAAAAATCAATGACCATTAGGTCAAAACATTCCTCAATAATCTCAGAATACTCAAATCATGGGTTCTTATAGCATAATAGTTCATAAAATCTCAAGTCTCAAGTAAATATTAATAACCCATAATTCAATCTCAGGTTAGACCTCATCAAAAGCATAATTTATAGCATATAGATTTATAACTCATGTAGAAATCTAAAAATTTCAGCAATTTATCTCAAAATCTCAACATACTCATATACTTCAATATCTCAAACATTTCAACTATTAATTTATCAAGGATTAAAATCATGGAGTATAGACCCAACTGTAATTTCTCAAGAAAATCATGCCATTAGACTCTCAATTTAGGGGAAATGTCAAAATACTGCAATTAATGAAAAAGGGTGAAAAACCCTAATTCAAATTCATGTAAAATCTCATAGATTGCAGAAAATCATAGTTTAAATAAGCCTTTGAGCACAAGGATGAAAGGATTACCCTTTTTCAAAACCCCACATACTTTAGATTATGAAATAGAATGAACGAGCTTGCTCTAAACTCTTCTCCTTACTCTTGAGAGAGAGTTCTTGAAACCTTTGAACTTGGGGAACTCAAATCTCAACTCAATTTGTAGAATCCATGGTGAGTTCTTGGATTTCTTGGAGAAGGGTTTTAGATTTGCTCTTGAGGGAGAAAACCTAGCCTTTGGATGTTTTGTAAGATAATGAGGCTATCAAGTTCGTTTGGAATATATATGAGGGTTAAAAGGGAAAAGACCTAAAAGCACCTTTTAAAAAGGACTTAAAAATACTGAACGGGGGTTGCAAAGGTCGAAGCAACGGTCTATCGCTAGCCTGACGGTCCGTCAGGTCGTCCGTCGCACGATGGTCAGAAAAAAAACATACTGCCTCGGTGTGCCGATTGAAGCGATGGTCCGTTGCTCATCCTGATGGTCCGTTGGATCGTCCGTCACACATTGGCCAGAATGAGGCCATACTACCTGAGCGTGATGGTCCCAGCGATGATATGTCACAGCTTTGACGGTCCGTCATTTTGGCCGTTGCACTTGGACCAGAAAATAAAGTTACTACTTTGGTTGAGATAGGACGAGCGACATTCCATCGCAGACTCGATAGTCCATCGGATCGTCCGTCTTACCCGGCAGTTCCGACAACTCCCAGTAAAACGATCATAATTTCTCACTCCGATACCGGATTTGGACGAAATTGGTATCATTGGAAAGCTAATTCAATTATCTACATGAAAAAAGTCAAATTTAAGAAAATTCTATATGGTTGAAACACCATTCACTTGGGAAGTCACTTCTCAATCTTTTAGGGCCGGAATTACACTTCGTTTGACACACTCTAAGGCTTAGACTACGAGGGAACTTTGCGGGGTCTTACAATATCTCCCCTTTAGAAATATTCGCCCTCGAATGTTGCTAGTTGATTAGGAACATAGGAAAATAGAGTACACATAGCTGAAGCAAGTTGCTAAAACGAGTTCAAAATATCTCTAAACTCTCGAATGCCTCGGAAATTGCAAGAACTCATGCATGAACAGATACATATAGCTGAACTTTAGATTATAAGGGCTGAATTAAGGAAGAATAATACCTTCAGACTGATCTAAACTCACAGAAAAGAGGTGTGGGTACTTGACTCGCATATTTACTTCTGCCTCCTAAGTATTGCCCTCAACTGACTGGCTCTACCACAAAACTTTGACCAAGGGAACCTCTTTGTTTCTCAGTCTACGGATCTGAAAATCTAGAATCTCAACAGGAATCTCATCGAATGAAAGACTGTTCTAAATATCAGCACTCTCTGAAGGATCTACCACAACAGAATCACCAATGTGCTTCTTGAGAATGGAGACATGAAAGATAGGATGAACGGATGAAAACTCATCGGGTAACTCAACTTCATAGGCTACTTTACCAACATGGCTCAAGACTCTATAGGGTCCAACTTAATGGGGCCTAAGGTTCCCCTTTTTACCAAACCTTTTCACCCCTTTCATGGGTGAAATCTTCAAGTATACCAAATCACCCACTTCAAACTCAAGATCTTTTCTCCTCACTTCGGCATAAGACTTTTGACGACTCTGGGCGGTCTTCAACCTCTCTATAATCAACTTAACTTTCTCCATAGCTTCAAACACTACATCAGGCCCGGGCATGGAAGCTTCACCCACTTCAAACCAACCTATGGGTGATCTACATCTCCTACCATACAAGGCCTCAAATGGTGCCATCCCGATGCTAGCATAGTAACTATTGTTATAGGCAAACTCTATCAATGAAAAATGCTCATCCCAACTACTTTTGAAATCAAGATCACATGCCCTCAACATATCTTCCAGGGCCTGAATGGTCCTCTCAGCCTAACCATCTGTCTGCGGATGAAAAGCGGAACTCAAACAACTTGGGTACCAAGACCCTACTAGAACTCCCTCCAAAATTGAGAAGTAATTTGAGTACCCCTATTCGAAATGATAGACGAGGGAACTCCGTGTAGCCTGACTAACTCCTGGATATACAATCTAGCATAATCCTCAGCCGCATAAGACGTATGCATGGGCAAGAAATGCACAGACTTAGTCAGCCTGTCTACAACAACCCAAATAGAATCATGATGACAACGCAAATGAGGCAACCCAGTTAAAAAGTCCACATTTACCACCTCCCACTTCCAAGCGGGTATAACAAACTCTTGCATCACACCACTAAGTCTTTGGTTCTCTACCTTAACCTGTTGGCACGTTTCACAATTTATTACGAACTCGGCTATATCCTTCTTCATACCATTCCACCAAAAGATTTCCCGCAAGTTGCAGTACATCTTGGTAGTGCTGGAATGAATAGAATACCATGCGCCATGTGCTTCATCCATAATCCTCTGCCTCAGATCATCAACACACGGAACACACAATCTACCTTGTAATCTCAACATGTCATCTCCCCCTTGGGAGAAAACCTCTACCTTTTGGCCATTAACTGACTCCTTCAGTCTGACCAAACAAGGGTCCCTATCTTGCTTCTTCTTCACTTCTGAAACTAAAGAGGATTTGAAACTACTCTGCACCAACGTACTCCCCACGGCTGAATCAAGCAACCTAACAGCCAATCTAGCCAGACAATGCACATCGCGAGCTAACTCTTTCTTACCTTCCTCTACATGAGCAACAGTACCCATAGACAATCTGCTAAGGGTATTTGCCATAATGAGGTATAGACCCAGCTATAATTTCTTAAGAAAACATGTGAAAATCATGCCATTAGACTTTCAATTCATGGGAAACATCAAAATATTGCAATCAATAAAAATGGGTGAAAAACCCTAATTCAAATTCATGTAAAATCTCATAGATTACAGAAAATCATAGTTTAAATAAGCCTTTGAGCATAAGTATGAAAGGATTACCCTTGTTCAAAACCCCACATACCTTAGATTATGAAATTAGATGAGCGAGCTTGCTCTAAACTCTTTTTGTTACTCTTGAGAGAGGGTTCTTGCAACCTTTGAACTTGGGGAACTCAAATCTCAACTCAATTTGTAGAATCCATAGTGAGTTCTTGGATATTTTGGAGAAGGGTTTTATATTTGCTCTTGAGGGAGAAACCCTAGCCTTTGAATGTTTTGGGAGATAATGAGGCTATCAAGTTTGTTTGGAATATATATGAGGGTTAAAAGGGAAAAGACCCAAAAGCCATTTTTAAAAAGGACTTAAAAATACTGAACGGGGGCTGCGACAGTCCGTCGCTAGCCTGACGGTCCGTCGGGTTGTCCGTCGTACGCTGGTCAGAAAAAAAACATACTGCCTTAGTGTGACGGTCGAAGCGATGGTCTGTCGCTTATCCTGATGGTCCGTTGGATCGTCTGTCACACATTGGCCAGGATGAGGCCGCACTGCCTGAGCGCGACGGTCCATCGCAGCCTTAACGATCCGTTATTTTGGCCATCGCTTGGGCTAGAAAAAGGGAGTTACTGCCTTGGTTATGATGGTCCGAGTGATGATCCGTCGCAGACTCGACGGTTCATCGGATCGTCCGTCGTACTCGGGCAGTTCCGATAACTCTTAGTAAAATGATCATAACTTCTCACCCCGATACCGGATTTGGACGAAATTGGTATCGTTGGAAAGATAATTCAATTATCTGCATGATACAAAGTAAAATTTAAGAAAATTCTATATGGTTGAAAAACCAATCACTTGGTAAGTCACTTCGCAATCTTTTAGGACTGAAATTACACTTCGCTTGACACGCTCTAAGGCTCAGACTACGAGGAAACTTTATGGGGTCATACACACACACCATCACTCACGAACCCTATACACACTCCCTCTTCCATATATTCATAGAAAAATACACAAATAGTAATTCACGCATAGATTTCCAGCAATATACATACACATACTCACACAGCAAAAAGAAAAAATTTAAAAAAACTAACTTGAATATACAACACACATAATTCCATACCTTATAGATTCACGACACACATAAATATATGCCACACACAATCTCATCAAAATGGGTAGAGAGAGAAAAATATCAAGAAGGAATAAGAGAAATAATAAGAAATAGAGAAAGCTAAACGAAAATCTAGCCAGTGTTGATTTTTTTGGTGAATTTTTCACCGGAGTCGGTCACTTTTCATCGAATTCAAACACTTCCAACTTGAATCTACCTCTCACCGTTGGAAAAAAAGAAGCATCAGCTAATTCGTCACTAAATTTGGCCTGTTTGATTCGATTTCTATGAAGTTTTGCATTCGAGTTTGGGTTTTTGTCGCAAATTTATGTTTCAGGTGCTCGTGGTTTTTTTATTTCCTTTCAAATAAGATTTTAGGATTTATATGATTGAGTTGGGTCGTAGTTGAGATTTTGGTATTCGTTGAGGTTTTTTGAGACAGCTTTATTCTCTTCATAATTCGCTTGAAAATACTCAAAAGGTCCATTTCTTTAACTCTTTCTCTCCATTTTATCTTAATTTGTTGGATTGATGTTATGATTATGTGTTTGATGATGATGGTTGTGTATTTAATGTTGAATAATTGATCATGATACAATTTTGGTGTTAATGTGGTGGATAATTGTTTCATGTGGAAATTTTGTGTGTTAAAATTAGAATTTGTGGCGAGAAATGAAATTGACAAAGGTCAATATGGGTTATTTTGATTCATTGATGGTTGTTTAATTTGTAATAAGTATTTACCTTATTAAATTCAATATTATCATGATAGGTTGAAACGAATAGGTAAACGTAGGTCGCATAGGCAAATTTAGAAATTACGATAGTTGAATGCTTGAATGGTTTGAACGATTTTGTTTTATCACATTAAAAAAATGTATTCATTTAATCTGGGAATGCCCTGAGGTCATTTGTATTTATTCACCGGGTAATGCCCCAAAGTATCTTGTATGCGAAGGACATTTATGATGAAGGCTCAAGGCGTCGGGTAGAGCATAGTTCAGGGTTAGTATAGGTTTATTTCAATATATTTTATTTCGGACTGTAATAATTGGACTGGATATTATTTTTTGGACTTATTTTTGTTTGGTTTGGTTTGTTTGTTTGTTTGTTTTTGTGTGTTTTATTGGTTTATACATTTCATAGTGTCGTACTAGTTGATATACTCTACAGTGCGACCGTGAACAAACCACGGGATCGAGGGGTGCCTAACACCTTCTCCTCGATTAATGGAATTCCTTAATAGGAATCTCTATTCGTAGATCAGTTTTTAGAGTCAAATCATTTTGAAAAGATTTCCAAAGGAGCCTTGGCACACCCCATTTATGTCAAGTGGTGACTCTGAGTTTAAATGTAAAAGAATTCTTTTCAAAACAAACTTTATCTTTTGTCACTTAATAATAAAAACCTTTTTCAAACTTGAAAGCTTTTTTTTGGTAAAAAGAAGGTGTGATAGCTCTAGCGAATCTGTTAGGGAATTTTCAGAATTCGAGCTTATTTTTGGAGTTGTATCGACTTAGTTTGACATTATGGGTGTATAAATGTTGTTTGTGTTATCATTTGTATATGTTTTATCATTGTTGAGTGCCTATGTGCTATGTGTTTACAGTTTTTCACTTGTGTATTACTGTTTTATATCTGTCATCATTTGCATAACCTGAATCATTTCCTTCACAACAAGTCCATAGTACATGTTATGTACACGGCCTCTAGTTGAGTCATCCTTATTTTAGGAGGGAGAGCCGTCGAATGGTATGGAGTAGGTGGAAAGAAATCGCAGCCACTATCAACCATACGCTCCTCGAATAGCCTTATTAGTTGAACCCCAGCATAGGTCGGCCTTTAGATTATTTTTATATGCATAATATTGAGACCTAGTGGGACCAACTTGGTCCTTTGTAAGAGACTCACCCCTAAAGCATCCTTACGTGCTAATTGATGCATCGTTGAGGGTATGGGGTCATTTGACGAACTAATTTGGGAAAAATGTGCGCTAGAATTAAAGGAAGTGTGTAGGCCAAGAAAATACAGTCGTAACTCCCAAAACCAGGTGTCAACAGTATAAGATCACATTTAGTACAACTCAAATCCATGGAAATATATAAGATATACAAATATAAGAGAAACTCTATCTCTGAAATAAAAGCAAGACATAGTCTACAAAGAAAGGTAGCAGTAGACATTCGAACGCCTGAAAATCATCAACTGCCTTGAAGTCTCCAACAATTGCTCGAGTCAAGCAACGTGGGGGGCACCTGTACCGAAATTTGTGCTAGAAAAGTATAGTAGGAATGAGTACAATCCACTTGTACTCCATAAATATCATAGGCCAATCGAGCAATGTAGAAAATAAGGTGCATAAAATACACACTAAGGGCAAGACATCTGCAATTAGAAAATGTCCCACAACGATAGTCCATACCACTTGCACTAACAGTTCTAATATATATATCAGAAATACAACAATAGTACAACAAGAATAACACAGGTATACGTTATATCACATGCAAGCATAAACAGAGAAGAACATGCATATATGGGAGAGTCAAGTATAAGTAACAGGATATAGAGCAAGTAGATATATAATAAGTCAATATGTAAATTCAATCACGACATCAACTCAATAAAGAAAATGCAATGTATAAGATGATGATGTTGTTTTTTATGATGATGATGATGATGCACTAGGTTGGCACACAAGCTTGAGGTTGACACACAGTCATCGCGTCTTCTCCGGCATAATCCATCGGAGAAGGTCCATAATATCCAATATCCGATACCAATATTCAATATTGATTAGGTTTTCCATATTTTCAGTGTTTCTAGTATTTCCAGAGTTTCCCAGCACATACATAACATAAGACACAAATCAAGTACACATACATGACAATAAGTAAATAGAAAGCAATAAAACAATCAAGGAAAATGATACGTATGATGATATGAGAATAATGATGCAATATTCACAACCATTCAAAATAAGTATTTCCAAAAACAATCTACATGGTGTATTTCCATAACTAATCCATATGATGTATTTCTATAACCAACCACAATGTTACAATTCGACAACCACGTGAGTCAATATTCATTCACCGTTTCTACTATACATAAATTTTTCACATGATTAATAAGCCCACAAAGTAAAAATATATCACAATACACCAAAGGCACCAGAATAGACATCCCTAATAACACAATACAATTATTCACATGTATTCCAAGCTATCAACATCATGTAAGACCACGCACACTCACACATATCACATGATATCTTATATTCAACAATTTCATCATATTTAGGCCCCCACACAGGAAAAACATATAGATAGTCTTATTTTATGATTAGTTCCTTCCCTTAACATGCATTTTGGTGTACAAATTAACTACTAACCCAGTCTGAAGAGTTACGTCATAACCTACCTCGAATGCCGAAATTAATTCACTACACTGTAAACTCAAAGCCCTATTTCTCATGAATGGTCCTGAAATTAACTAAAACTAAGAAATATAGAATCTATGCAGCAAAATAAAGCCAACGATACCCATATTGACCACTTTTGATTCGGGGTCAAAACAGACACCTAAAATGATTTTTTTTAAAAAGGCAAAATCTTAACTTTACTTCAAAATCCTTTTCCCCATATTTTTAGTAATCTACAATTAAAAACTCAAGTCAAATCGAGTCAAAAATGAGGTTCAAATCGAAGAAAAACTATTTTTGAACTTTACCGAGTAAAACCTTTGAAATTTGTGTTATAATCAAGAATTGAAGTTGTTTTGAAGGTCAAATTGATGAAAAACTAGTTATTATAATATTAGGAACATTATTCAAGTGAAAAGGAGTGAAATTTGAGGATAAATCAAGTAATTAGGTTTTTGTGATTTTGAACAATTAATTCAAGAATTAAAGTAAGAAATGGATGAAATCCCACCTTAAATTGGGAAGAGATTTAAGAAATAGATGTTAATATAGCTTTCCAAGCACCCACATGCTTAACTTTTAACCTTTCACACTATTTTAGGGTTTAACTCACAAGAGGCAATGTTGAATAAGCAAAATCATGCAAAAGGGGCTATTTATACTCGCCCGGGTTACCAGACATTTAAAGCATAAATTGGCCTCCCCAAATGAGATTTACCTTTTATTTCTCAAGTTGCACCAGCAACCTGGTGCACCAAATTTTTAAGTCCCAAAACGAACTTCAATGGGGTGCTCGAGATTCGTTCAAAATCCAATATACGCAAATGAACTATGTAACCACACTAAATCACACCAAACATGTCATCACCCTAAAATTGATGTTCCAGATCTGCTGGCGTAGTCCATTCAGTCATCCATCATACGAATCAAAATATATCCACACAAGTCTAAAATAAAACCCTCGAAGTCTCTAAAATCACAATATCGCACAAATGGTACTAAAATGCATCGAAAATTATGTCGATCACCTCCACACCCCAAAAATACCACAATACAACTATGGAAAGGGGTAAAATAATTAAATCACATAAAAGCACATATTTCATATATTTCATCAAATTTTTAGGTCGTTACAAACGATTTTCAACAACCATTACAAAAAATAATCTTAGTTTTCAAAAAGAAAATTCAAATATATACATTATTACCATATTATATCAAATTCTACCAAATTTTAAGCTTTTGAAAGACGTTAATGATAAATTCAATTTTAATATGAATAGGAAAATCAAGAGAAGGATAACCATTTTGCATCTATAACCGGTATATATTTTTTCACCTGTGATTTGTGATATTTGATTTTACCATGAATTGTACATTCAATTCCTTTTATTATGTTGTTTAGCTTTTATTGTGATTATCTTGTTATTTTTTAAAAATTAAATTCTCTATCTAGTACATAGTTACTAACATGTTTTCATATCAACAAAAATTTTCTGAAGAAAAATATATTTTATTTATAAAATCAAATAATTCTCCTTACAATTAACTAAATTGAGACTATAGAAAATAACTAGCAACTTCCCTATTTATAATAGCGTAAAACCTAATTTGACTAAAAAATAGAAAATCATTCTCATATTATTTAGGCAATCCTATTTGGACAAGAATTAAATAAATATCTAATCCTGGTTAAATTTAATTTTCTACTTCAACTTTGAATTATTATTTCTAATATTCTTCTGTAATTCAATGTTGTATACTTTTTTTCCTTGTCGTTGTTGTTGTTATATTGGAGCACTTCGCTCCAACCTTCAATTTCTTGTTTGTGTTGGAGCATTTCTTTCCTATCTTGAATTGTTGATGTACTTCTCATCAATCATTATTAGTATAAGAATTTCACTTCAATCTTCAATTGTTGAGCACTTCTCTCTAATTTTCATTATTTTTTTTCTTGGTTGTGTTGAAACACTTCTCTCCAATTTTTAATAATTGATGTACTTATCATCAACCCCCAATATTTTCTTCTTGATTGTGTTGGAAGAATTCTCTCCAACATTCAATAGTTGATGCACTTCTCATCAACTCTCATTTTTTCTTTATTGTGTTGGAGCACTTCTCTCCAACTTTCAATAGTTGAAGCATTTCTCTTCAACATTCTATTATTGGAGCACTTCTCTCCAACTAGCATTGATATACTTTGTCACCAACATTCAATTTTTTTAATTCACTTATAATTAATTTTAAATTTTTTTCATGGCAATCACTTCTCTCCATCTTTTAGAGAAGAATTTTTCCTCTTATGTCATATTTTTTTGCACCACTCTAAACATGCAATATTTTTCTTTTCATCCTCTCAACATGATTATTCATACATTTATCATTGGCCCGATATTTGTAAATTTATTACTAGACAAATAGTTATCAATATATCATGGACAAGATGGGCTATATATATGGATTATGATCGCCCAGCAACAACGGAAGCTCTTCGATTCTCTATCAGAACGTTGAAGATCAATTCTTCACTAAATAAAGAAAGGATGAAGCCCAATTCTTTAATATATATATATATATAGGAGAGAAAAGTCTATCACATGAAGCCCAAATAATCTTCACATAAAGTCCTATATATGAGGAGAATTATTTGAGTTTATGAATAAAATATTTTTCTTCATAGGAGTATATATTTCGAGACTACATGTTCTACTCAGGGTTTTTTATTAGAAAAAATGAAGAAAACTTTTGACCATTCTTGTTTGCTAACTTAAAATGGAAGGATGTAACAAAGATGTTTAAGAAAGTCAAAAGATCTTTAGAGTTTTTCTAATAATAGAGCAATAAGAGGTTTATCAATTTCCTAATCAAATAATTGTCGGGTATAAATGAAAGAAATTTACAGTTATTACGATTCAAATCACGGATGATACGAGTATCTATCAAACCCCGCCCTAGATGGGAGATCTCTTACTATCCAATCCTTCTTAAATCAAACTCTTTTAATTCAGCTGACTCATAAAACAATCTACTTTAATACATTTGATACATAAAAACAATGCAAAAATTAACCAAAAACTAGTCTAAACTAGTACAAAATCACTAGATAAGGAAGAGAGAAATCTATAACAAAGCATCCATGCAAGACTAGCTATTGGAGAATGATCACCGTCGTTGTTATAGAAACTCCAATTGACCTGCAACATATCTATACATCCCGAAGAAGATATAGTATATGTAGCATCAATAAAATTACACGTACTGATAGGTATCATCGACCGACTAGGATTAGAAACACAACAACAACAAAGTAGTATGTGTAGCAACAACAACAACAACAATAAAAATAACAACAAAATAGTATGTGTAGCAACAACAATAACAACAACAACAACAAAATAGTATGTGTAACAACAACAACAATAATAAAATAGTATGTGTAACAACAACAACAACAACAACAACAACAAAAACAATAAAATAGTATGTGTAACAACAACAACAAAATAGTATGTGTAACAATAATAAAATAGTATGTGTAACAACAACAACAAAAACAATAATACATCATAGATATGACTTCTCTACTCATGTAAAATAGGATATGTGAGTACTAAGAGTACTCGACTTGAAGGGGTAGATATACCTCAAAATCTTGACTTGTTAAACAAGTGGACTATTCCAAAGGTTGATATAAAAATCATTTATGATTATGGTTGGTTTGATAAAGTTCTTTCTAAACAGATAATAAAGACGACCGAACAGTATTTAGCATTAAATTAGTCAGAATAGATAATTCGTTTATTAAATAAACGTGATATTAATTTACATAAAAATTATTATAATTTTATACATATTGAAATGGTTCAAATTGTTTTTAAACCACTAACCCTTAAAGGGTTACCAGAGACATTTTTAGCAGCTCTTAGAGATGCTAGAAATCTGAATTTCAGACAGTCTCTAATGGGTTCAATTGAATCCACTGTGGCCTATGATGCAATTTATTTCAATACTCAGCTAAATTTGCAATTATCTTTGACTGATAAGAATATACTAGATGCTTTGACATTAAATGTAAAAGTGCATGGTTATAATTATGCGTTTGGATCTGAACTTATATGTTTGTCATACAGGATTTATTATAGATTATTTTCTATCAGTCCAAACAAGGGACCATTAATTATAAATATAAAAATATATTCAAACACAAATGATGAATGTATCAATGCAAACATGCTAAACTTCTCTTCCCTTCTCAACCCATCGTCATTACATCAATATCATGAATATCACAATCTCATCATCGCACATAATATCATTAGCTCACCACAATATCATCAACATCATGATCTCATCATCATACACAATATCATCAACTCGCCATCATTAGTATCAATATCAATATCATCAACATCATGATTTCATCATCATACACAATATCATCAACTCATAACGGTTCTACCCTTTCTTTATCTACTTGGAGTTCATTTATACACTCACAAACACACACACACACATACACACACACACACACACACATATATATATATATTATACTGCATATTAATTTATTTTATTGAAAACCCACATACATATATATATACATACATACATACATATATATATCCATACATACATATATATATATATGTATGTATATATACACATACATGCATACATACATACATACTTAACAGTGTGTCATGTTTTGAAATCATCAATGATCGCGTCATCAGGCACACTTTCAAATATTTCATCCTTTATATAATAAACTAAATAATTATTCAAAAATTTATTACTAATTCTATGCAAATTTATTTTAATATACTTCTTTTAAAAAAATGAATTCTACTATTACATCAATGATACTCCCTCCGTCTCATTTTACTCTTCCTAAATTTTTTAATTTGATTTCTCATTTTACTTATCATTTTTAATTAATCAAGAGAAGACAATTTTTTTCCTGTTTTACCCTTAGTATTAATTGTTTTTTCTCCAAATTAAAATGTAAACATCATTTAATAGGGGTACTAGGATAAGGTAGCCATGTTATTAATTATTTTTCTTAATCAATGTGCAATGTCAAATTGGTACGAGTAAAATGGGACGGGGGGAGTATGTAATATTAAACTCAACTTCATAATTAAATAAACATTTTTTCACAAGCTAATAAATGTTCATGTCTAGCTTTTAATGTTGTTATTGATTCAAAGCCTCTAAAGTGATTTGAAGCTTGAAAATTTTATTGATTATGTCGATTATTACTTCTCAATTTTAACCTACTTAATTTTTTTAAAATAAAGTAAATACTTGAATCCAAATGCTAACAAAGAATACAGTACAGTGGATTAACCAAAAAAAATACCCAACAAAAGAACAAACAAAATAAGTAAACTAGAACCCAACAAAAAATACAAGTAAAAACCTTTATATCACTAAGCAATCAATGAATAAATTCAATAGTAAGCTATTTCAAAAAAAAAATATGTTATGTAGAAGAGTGAATAAAAAGTTTAAATACTTGACAAATAGAGTGTCTTTGTTTTTTAATGAGTTATCATAGCACTATTTAAAACCCTAAAAAAAAATTATTTCACATTTTTTTGAATTCATAATTTAAAAATTGAATTTGGTTATAAATAACACTTTATTTCCTAGTATCTTTTAGTTTTACTGTCATTATTATCTAATTTTTTAAAAGGAAGCAACCGTAAAAGAATCGTACTAAATTTTGTAAGAAAAAAGGGAATAGTTGATATCTTGAAAATGCCAGAAATTTTACAAAAAGGGTTTAGTAAGATTCGAACCCACGTCAAGGGGGGCGCGGCGCCTCAGCGGATAATTTATGTGTCACACTCCTTTTCTACCAAAAAGATTGAATTTAAGATTTGAAAAGGGTTTTATTATTAAGTGACAAAAAGGAAAATTTATTTCGAAAAGGATTCTTTGCGTTTGAAATAAGAGTAGCCACTTGACATAAATCTGGTGTGTCAAGTCACCGTTGGAAAGTTCTTTTTTCAAAATGGTTTGACTCTTTAAAACTGATCCACGAATAGAGATTTTGGTTAAGTAATTTTGTTGACCGAGGGGAAGGTGTTAGGAACCCCTTGGTCCTGTGGTTCGACCATGGTCGCTTCGTGGAGTATATCGGCTAGCATGACACTATGAAATGTATAAACCAACCAAAACACATACCACACAAAAACAAACAATCAAGAAGTCAAAACTCCCAAAATAATGTCCAATCCAATTTATTACAAACCGAAATAAAAATGCTGAAATTAAAACCTAAAATATTCTAACTATCCAACACTATGCTTTGACCAATGCCTGAAACCTTGATCACAATCGGTCTTCCGAGTACAAAGTATCGCGGGGCATTTCTCGGTAATGAATACAATTTTCCTCGGAGAATTGCCCGACCAAATGAGTATAAGGAATTTAGATGCGATGAAGTAAAGGTCATCCAACACATTCAAACGTTCAAAAATCCATAATCCCTAAGTTTTGCCTACCCGAACTAAGATTTGCCTATCGATTCTCGACCTAGCATATGATGCATAACAATATTCACCTTTTTTATCAATTTTTCAATTTATGCCCCAAATTCAACTCAAGATTCCAACATAACAATTACTAATTGCTATTTTTAACAATCCACAACCATTATCAATGAAATCAAACGACAATTAAAACCACCGAACATTTACATCATATCATACTTCACACAAATCAATCACATATAATAAAATTAAAATGAGAAGAGATAGAATTGTACCTCCAATAAAGTTTTTATTGTGGAAGTTATGCGATTGAAAGACGGCTAACCTCAAATCAAACCTCCAACCACCAACTCGATATCAAATTAAACCCCAAACTCTATTTTCACCAAAACCCTATCACAACTGGTACATTTTTAGGAGTTGGGGTCGACCATTTTTGGAGTTTCCTGGTGGTGGTTTTGGAAAATAAAAGGGGTTGTTTGGTTGACTATTTTCAGTGGATTTCAGTTGTTGAAATAGTGACAACAGTGGAAGTGGAAATTTGGTCATCAATTTTTCAATGGGTTTCAGCCGCGGTTGATTGGAGATATGACATTCATTGATGGAGAGGACATTTTCTGGCGGGTTTGACAACAGTGGAGCTCAAAAGTATCATTTTTGTATTGTCGGAGCTCCGATGAGCTTCACCGGTGATTCAAACGGTGACAAGAACTACAATTCCGGCGAGAACGTCGCCAAAAAATTGAGGACCGATCTGTTTTTATTTCTTGTTTTTCCTAATTTTCAAACTGTCTTTCTCGCTCAATCTCTTCCTCAGTTCACTCTCTTTCAATTCTTCTCTCTCTCACATAGTGTTTATCATTGTTATGTGAGTATGTGTTCCTAGCCGTGTGTGTATGTGCCTCTTTCCAATTAGGTATATATGAGTATATATCCCCCTTATGTGATTATTAATTTATTATGGGAAAAGGGAATAAAAAAATATGATGGGGGCCTATGGGAGGGTATGGGGTACACAGGTATATGGGTTTATGGGTTAGGGTGTGAGGTAGATAGGTTGTCATTTTTGTTAGGGTGAGGTGTCCAAAGTTGTTATGAATTTATTGGATTTGTTATTTGGATTCTTGTGGTGGAAGTATTAAATGGGTGAGTGTGTATTGTAATGATACGGCAAATAGAGTGAATTTTGACAGTGTGATGTTCGGGAGGGACAAAATTATATGTATACATTATGCCCCTCTTTGTTTGTGAACACAAAGTATTTGCAGACAAAAAAGTAGACAACGAGACAAAATTTTAACCCAATCATTATTTAAAAGAGAGATAAAGAAGGACAGACTGCCACCGATATTAATTTAGGACATCCTAGCTACCCAAGTTATAAGGGAATACAGTCACAGGTATCTCAAAGGGTTGGAAGAAGAAGGACTATACTGAGTTGGAGAGTTGAGTGAGATCCTGAAGAGGTTCCAATCCGCGGCTCTGTCATTTCATCAAAATAAAATTACAAGTTGAAAAGATAAATGAAATTACCAAAGTCCTATCTATGCAGCTTCTCTTGACTCTTGACTTGAGTCTTCAATGCTTTCAAAAGTGATAAATAATCTGATCTTCTTTGGGTTGAACTTGAGAATAAATTCTTTATTCATACAAAATTTGGTGTTAGAGATAAACTAGAACCATGACCATGTTCTTTCATGTGGAAATTCTGAACTTTAAACTTGAATTTAAAAATATTCACCCTATTATTCAGGCGGGCTCCTGACTTACAATTTTTTCACCTTGTTGCTTGGTTTTTCATTTCTGTACCCTATTCTCCAAGCGGGCTCCTAAAATCATATCAAAACTAACAAGAAAATTATCCTAAATAAAGATTATGATAAAGAGATCTCACTTTTCAAAAATACAGTCCCATTATCAAGAGGGTCCTAAAATAATTTTTCCAATAAAATGAATTAAATTTATTTGCCCCAGTTTATCATCAAAAACTTGTGTGGGTGTTAAACCCAAACACAATTACTTGCAAAATGCATAATGCAAAGGTGACTCGAGACTCTGATCAATGAATTCATCTCTTGAGGATAAGGAGGTGTGTCTCCTAGGGGTAACATGGAAGGACTCAACTAGAAAGTGTGACTTCTAGGAATCAAGGATTGAGTGAGGAAGTGCGTCACCCGATAAATAAAATTTGAAACATCCAAACAAGGAAGTATGTCTCCTAAGTATCAAGTGGAATGACTCAACTAGAAAGTGTATTTATAAAAGTCAAGGCTTAATGAAGGAAGTGTGTCTCCCAAGGGTCAAGTGGAATGACTCGATTAGAAAGTATATTTAATAGGAGTCAAGGCTTAAACAAGGAAGTGTGTCTCCTAAGGGTCAAATGGAATGACTCAACTAGAAAGTTCATTTTTAGGATTCAAGACTTAAGTTAGAAAGTGAATCACCTAACAAGAAAAACTTGAATACCAACAAGGAAGTGTGTCTCCTAAGGGTCAAGTAGAATGACTCGACTAGAAAGTTAATTTTCTAAAAGTCAAGGCTTAAGTTAGGAAGTGAACCACTTAACAGGAGGAACTCGAATACCAATAAGGATGTGTGTTTTCTAAAGGCCAAGTAGAATGACTCGACTAAAAATTTCATTTTCTAGGAGTCAAGGCTTAAATTAGGAAGTGAACCACCTAACAAGCGAAACTTAAATACCAATAAGAAAGTGTGTCTCCTAAGGGTTAAGTAGAATGACTCGACTAGAAAGTTCATTTTCTAAGAGTCAAGGCTTAAGTTAGGAAGTGAACCACCTAACAAGCGAAACTTAAATACCAACAAGGAAGTGCGTCTCCTAAGGGTCAAGTGGACTGACTCGACTAGAAAGTTCATTTTCTAGGAGTCAAGGCTTAAGTTAGGAAGTGAACCACCTAACAAACGATACTTGAATACTAACAAGGAAGTGTGTCTCCTAAGGGTCAAGTGGAATGACTGGACTAGAAATTTCATTTTCTAGAAGTCAATGATTAAGTTAGGAAGTAAACCACCTAACAAGCGAAACTTGAATACCCAACAAGGGAGTGTGTCTCCTTACAAATGTCACTTGAATTACCCAGACAATAAAATGTGTCTCCTTACAAATGTTTCTTGAATTACCCAAACAAGAATATGTGACTCCTTAAAAATACCACTTAAATTACCTAGACAAAAAAATATGTATCCTTACAAATGTTGCTTGAATTACTCAAACAAGAAAACTACTCAAACAAGAAAATACGTCTCCTTACAAATGTCACTTAAATTACCCAGACAAGGAAATGTGTCTCCTTTCAAATGAATTACACAAACAAGGAAATATGCCTCCTTACAAATGTCACTTAAATTACCCAGATAAAAAAATGCACCTTTTAAAGATTAGATGGAAGGACTCAACTAGAAGGTATGATTTCTAAGAGTGAAGGTTCAATTTAGAAAGTGTATTACCTAATAAATGAATCTAAATTACCCAATCAAGGAACTGTGTCTCCTAGAGATATTGGATTGTGAGTTTTTACCATTGTTTTGATTACCAAACCTATATAGCAATACTGCCTCTTGTATTCGCAGAAGTAAGGTAATGTGCCTTTTTATATTTTAGGCTCTGAAGTCCTTGATTTGAAGGTAACATGTGTTCCTGTTTCATACAAAGAAAACTTGTGAGTTTAAAAATATGGTGGTTGGCTTGCAACTTTAGCTTTTGAGGTGATTGCTCTTGAGCTTGTCACCTTTAATATTGCTTTCATATATTGACGTATCATGGTCTTGCTACACCATTGATCCAAATTCATATTATTAAGAGTGACTCTAAAACAAACACAGTATCTTTGTTTTGCTATGTTTCTCAGATAATCACCTTTAAATTTTGGTATTTCCACGAATCCTCCAAATTTTTCTGTTGACCAAAACTTTCTGCATGCCTTGTTCTGACTTACAATCATGCTTCTTTTATGTGCTGGTCTTTTTTCTTGTTTGCGATTGAAAAAGTTGGTAGCCATTTTGAAATCTTTTACACTTTCTTTAACATTGATTGGATTCAAAGACACAAGAAAAATGACTTTTCATTTGAATAACTGACTCAAGAAAACAAAAGTAGAAATATAAAAAGAAAGAAAATACAATGTTTGTCCCATTTGAAAATAAAGAAAAGAAAAACTTATCGGAAAATGAAAATTGATTCTAATGATTATGCCATGCATTTTTGGATTTAGCTTCCTGATCTTTTCATCCAAACTTTCCACCAATTGTTATTGAATTAATGGCCCTAAAACAGAGTTGCTTCCTTAGGTCAATTGTACTTAAAGACCTTATTAGTCCAATGACACCTTGAAGGGTTTTCACCAACAAACCTCTCTTATTTTTCTTTCTCTCAGTTCACCATTGCCCTATGGTGTCCGTGATTGTTTTCACCAATGAGGCTCTCTCATTTTTATTTCTCTCAACTCAGAATCATCTTACGGTGCCCATGAGGGTTTTCTCCAATAATACTCTCTCATTTTTATCTCTCTCAACATACCATCATCTTACGGTGCCCCTGAGGGTTTTCACCAATAAGACTCTCTCATCTCCTGACTCCTTATATTGAGGAAGACAAGTAATACGAAAAATGTATCATCATATACATTGCATGCTTAGCCTTAACATTCTCAAATATTGATGTAAAGGTCTTTCTATGGTTGTAACTTGGTTTTTAGATAGGGTTATAAAGAAAGAATGGCATGAGGCCTAAACGATACTTGAAGTGGGGTGGGACTTACAACTTTTGGAATTGACTCAAACAATAGAAATTAACACATGCCCCAGTTCATTTTGACTAGGTAATTCCCAATTGTTTATTTGGTTGGACCAAACACAGAGTAGGGCTGCCTACGTATCTCACACTCGAAAGAGGAGAATCGGGTCAAACGTAGTTCCAAAAACTTATTTTTTTGCTTGATTCTGATTTCTTTTTTTCTTTATTGACTCTTTTTCTATTTGGGACCTTTTCTGACTCTATTTTTCTTGACACTCTTCTCTTTTCTTTCTTTTTGACACACCTTTTCCTTTTTTTCTTTTTTTTTCCAAAACATTTTTGACTCTATTTTTTACTTGACACTTTTTCTTGAACTTTGATGACTCTATCTTAATTCCAAAAGAGTGGTATGAAAGAAAATAGAACTAAAGCTCAATCGGTTTAAACAAAGGATGACATAATGTTTGGTTAACTTAATGAAATGCCTTCATCATATCAATTCTTAAAAATGCAAGTACGTATCATCTAATATGAAAGTAAAAGATGAAGATCATTTATGTCATTTTTTACAGCACTAACTTGACCTGAGCACGTGTGTCACTACTTATCATGAATTTGTCTAACATACAACTACACCTTTGTTGTACATTCCTCACATCCAATGACACATGCTTTCTTGAAGCTGATTTTCTTTTTCTTCCTCTTGATATAAGATCGTGCATCCGCTGTTTGACCTGATTGGGATATGACTTTCAATTGATGGCCAAGTTATTCTTGTAGTTCTCAAAATAATTTCCTTCATTTTAAAAAAAGGCTTCAACTTGTCACCAAATATCTCAACACACTACCTATGTTCTCATATGATTTTCTCTAACTTTAGCCCTCTGATTCAAAGTTCATGCTTAAACTGAATTGTAAGATCTAGCTGAAAATTCTGCCAGTATGTCACATCACTAGAATCACCATAAAATATACTTATGTAAAGAAAACAAACAAACAACACATATTAAAACACAAAGGGAAAAGGGACACTTTATTTAGTTAAACTGAAAGATAGAAGGGTTTGAACATAAACGACAAAGGGACAAAACAAGACAGATCTCAAATTACAACCCTAAAATAATTTGGATAACAGAAAATAAAACAAAACAAACTACCAGACCTCTTTCTAGTAGGGAGAGGAGTGACTTCTCAATTGTTGAGCCTAACATCTTAGCCACTGGTTTGCATATCAGCATGACTGGAGCTTCCACCACTGTCAGACATATTCTCTTTAACAAATAAGTTCTAGATCTCCATGCTTAACTCGTTGTTTCCCATATATTGTGCATTACCGTACATTGATGAAGGATTCTATGTGACCTTTTTAGTGTCAATGTTTTGCACTACGGTTAATTTTTTTTTGAATAATTCTTTCTATTTCTCTTTTCAAAGTACTACAACCTTCAATACTGTGACCCTGAACATTAGAATTATATGCACATCGCAAATAAGGATCAAAATTTCTTAAATGTGGATCAGGAGTACACCCAAGGAGAGGAGCGATCATGCCAAACTCTCTCAGTCTCTAAAATAAACTGGCATATGATTTTTCAATTGGTGTAAAATTATCCTTTGACTTCCTCTTCTTTGCAAACTTTGGCCTCGGTTGAAACTCGGACTTAGAATTTTCTTGGTAAATATGTGAGGGTCGAGGATGATGTTGATGGACCAGTGCATGCCTTTGTGGATAAGAAGATGGATAAGTATATAGTTGTGCATTGTTTAAGGAATACTGAAGAAGTGGAATGGAATATCTTGGATTTTGAAAAAAGGAACCTTGTTGCAGGGGAGCATGTGGATTTGATATGTAAGATCAGGATTGATACTAACAATATTGTTGAGTGGGACCTCTCGAGCTATGTTTTATCCCTGGAATGACAATAGGTGAGTTTTCATTCTTCTTCTCTTCAGTCCCCCTCAATTGATGGCAATATCGTCCCAAGTGTTTTACAGAATCCTCGTACCCATAATATTTTTCAAATTCTAATACCTCAAAGTTATGGGGAAGATTAACACTTGAAGACAAACCCCAGTCTTTATATTAAACATCTCCATAACCCATAAGTTCTAGGGAACTTTTCATAGCATTTTCTGCACTCTTCATTTTTCCAACCATTTTCTCTTGCTCTTCTGCTATGTCAGACTTCTTGGTAAGAAATTTTGGTGGTCCAATTAATATAAATATGGGCTTAGGAGCATAATAGTGATCATCAAGAGTATTAAACAATGACATACTAGCAGATTAAGGAAGCACAATCACCGAACAAAAAGCCAAGGTGGAAGCCTCAGTAGACGGTTAAGAAACGGAAGTAGAGATGATAGGTGGTGCTATTAATGTTGTAGATTTATACTGAAGAGCTAGAGAATGATTGATGGAAGCATTGGGTTGTTTTTGGCTTGGAGTAAATTCTGAGACATATTGTGGCGCATAACCAACAGCAGAAAATTGATCATGCAATTTTGGTGAAAAACTGATGGTATTTGTAGGGTCAATAGTGGGGAATGGAGGAGAAGGTAGCCCACTGGCCCAATCTCGATACATTTCCATCATTTGATGTCTTAGACTCACAATCTTTTGCTTTAAACTCTCGTTTCCCTAGCTCTTTGTCTGATTCATGATGTCACTCTTTATATTCTTATTGGACACAACTAACCCTTCTTTTGATATGGTGGGATGTGGAGGACTCAAAATGCCACAAACCAACCACCTTAAAATAATTAAACAAAAGATGAAAAATATGTTAGAGTTCAACACTTTCCCAAAATCTTTTTCTCTTTTTTTTTATTTTTTTTTTGCTTTTGAAAAGGTCTCCGAACCCAAAAAGGGCGCCTACATATCTCACCCCCGAAAGAAAAGAATTAGGTGTGTGTAGTTCGTGAAATTTGGTCAAAAAATGACCAATCAAACTCTCTTTCTTTTCTTTTTTTTTCTTTTTCTTGAAATTTTAAGAAGAAAAGAAAATAACAAATTGTCAAAAGAATTGAGGAAAATCTTTTTGAATTTTTCAGCTTTAAAATTCCTATACAAAATGAAACTTATGATTACCAAAGAAAAATCTTTTTGCTTTTTCGATTTTTAATTTCATACGAAAATGAAACTTGAAGCTATTAAAGGAAAAAAAAATTGTGATTTTCTTTTATAGATGTATATGAAAATTCTACTCTAAATGAAGAGTGAAGAAAATCTTTTTGCATTTTTTAAATAAGATCACCAAATCCAAGAAGGGTTACCTACGTATCTCACTCCCGAGAGAGGAGAATCAGGTGTGCGTAGTTCGTCCAGATTGGAAAATTAAAGATTAAACAAATGACAGAATCTTGACTTGAGAGACACGACCACAAACAGATGATAAAACATCAATAAAATCTTTTTTGAGTTTTCAATTTGAAACTTAACATAAAAATTACACCAACAACTATGAAAGAAAAATCTTTTTGGTATTTTCGTTATATGAAATGTACAAAACTTCTACCTTTTTTAAAAAAAAAATTCTTTATAAAAACCTCCTATTGAAAAAAAATCTTTTTTGAAATTTTTGAATTATGAATGCTTGGTAAAGAGAAGTAAAGAAAAATATTTTTGATGTTTTTTTTTTTCTGAGAAAATGAGTGGAAAAGGTAAAAAATCTTTTTGAATTTTTGAATTGTGAAAAAAAGCCATAAAAAACTTTAAAAACTACAAAACTCCTTTTTTTTACTCACTTTTTTCTTTCCTCTCTTTTTCCTTTTCGAACTCTTCCTTGTCTACACACGTTTTCCTTTAATACTAGCACATGCTTTTCCTAAATCAGTTCGTTAAATGACCATGTTATCCTCAAAGATGCAACAATTAGCACGTAAGGATGCTTTAGGGGTGAGCCTCTTACAAAGTACTAAGTGGGTCCCACTAGGTCTTAATATGATTTAGATAAGCATGACCAAAGGTTGACCTAGGCTGGGGTCCACTAATAAGGTTGTTTGAGGTAGTATGTGGTCGATAGTGGCTGCGACAGCTTTTCACCCACTCCATATGTCCGACGGCTCCCCTTCCTAAAATAAGGGTGATCAACTAGAGTCCGTGTACACGACGTGTTCTCCGAAACTTATTGCAAAAGAAATGACTCTAGTTATGCAAATGATGATAGATATAAAGTGTTACACACATAACAGAAAAACTATAAACACGTAGCACGTAGGCACTTTACAATGATAACACAATAACACAAACGATAACACAAACAAGGCATCTATATAACAATAGTGTCATACTAAGCCGATACCACTCAAAATAAAGCTCGAATTCTGAATAACCCCAATGGAGTTTTCAGAGCTGTCACACCCCTTATTTACCAAGAAAGATTGAATTTAAGATTTGGAAAGAGTTTTATTATTAAGTAACAAAAAGGAAAATTTGTTTCGAAAAGGATTCTTTTTCGTTTGAACTCAGAGTCGCCACTTGAGATAAATCTGGTGTGCCAAGTCACCATTGGAAAATCTTTTTTCAAAATGGTTTGATTCTTTAAAATTGATCCATGAACAAAGATTTCGGTTAAGGAACTCTATTGATCGAGGGGAAGGTGTCCACACCTCTCGGTCCCATGGTTCGACCACAGTCGCTTCGTAGAGTATATCGGTTAGCATAACACTATGAAATGTATAAACCAAACAAAACACATAACACAAAAAACAAACAATCAAAAAGTCAAAATTCCCAAAATAGTGTCCGGTCCAATTTATTACAAACTGCAATAAAAATGCTGAAATTAAAACCTAAACTATTTTAACTATCCAACACTATGCTTTGCCCGATTTCTCGGGCCTTGATCACGATCGGTCTTCCAAGTACAAAGTATCATGGGGTATTCCCCAATAATGAATACAATTTCCCTCGAGACATTTCCCATCCAAATGAGTATAAGGAATTTAGATGTGATAAAGTAAAGGTCATCCAACACATTCAAATGTTCAACAATCCATAATCCCTAAGTTTTGCCTACCCTACCTAAGATTTGCCTATCTATTCTCGACCTAGCACATGATGCTATCGACTTCGTCAAAATTAGTGTCCATTTCAAATCAAACCACGATCAATGAATCAAAGCACAACAATATTCACCTTTTAAATGATTTTTCAATTTCCGCCCCAAATTCAACTCAAGGTTTCAATGTAACAATTCACAATTGCTAGTTTAACAATCCACAACAATTATCAATTAAATCAAACAACAAATTAAAATCACTAAACATTCATATCATATCATGCTTCACACAAATCAATAACATATAATGAAATTAAAATGAGAAGAGATAAAATTAGACCTCCAATCAAGCTTTTATTATGCAAGTTATGCGACTGAAAGACGGAGCCAGATCCAAAACCTCAAATCAAACATCAAGCCACCAACTTGATATCGAATTAAACCCCAAACTCTATTTTTGCCAAAATCCAATCACAACTAGTACATTTTTGGGAGTTGGGATCGGCCGTTTTTGGAGTTTACCGATGGTGGGTTTAGAAAATAAAGGGGTTGTTTGGTCGACTATTTTCGATGAATTTTAGCTGTTAGAATAGGACATCAGTGGCGGTGGAACTGATGGGTTTCAGTCGTGGTTGATTGAAGATGGGACATTCGTCGTTGGAGAGGACGTTTTCTGGCGGGTTTGACTACAGTGGAGCTCAATACTATCATTTTTGTATTGTCGGAGCTCCGGTGAGCTTCACCGATAATTCAAATGGCGATGAGAGCTACAATTTTGGCGAGAACGTCACCGAAAAATTAAGGACCGATCTATTTTTTTCTCTTGTTTCTCCCAATTTTCTCACTATCTCTCTCACTCAATCTCTCCTTCAATTTACTCTCTTTCAATTATTATCTCTCTCACATGGTGTGTATTATTGTTGTGTGTGTGTGTGTGTTCTACTATGTATGAGTATGTGTTCCTATCCATGTGTGTGTGCCCCTTTCCAATGAGGTGTAAATGAGTATATATTCCCCTTCTATAGTTGTTGATTTATTATGGAAAGAGAGGGTTACAAAAAATGTGATGGAGGGGCTAGGGGAGGGTATCGGGTATAGGGGTATATGGGGTAGGGTGTAAGGTGAATAGGTTGTTATTTTTGTTATGGTGGGGTGTCCAAAGTTCACTACCAAAAATTGTGCCTATGGCAACGGACATTTAGGCGACGGTTGCAAATTTATCGCTATAGATATTCTATTGCAACACTTTTAACTGTTGCCAAAAATAACAATTCTATTAGCACTATAAATGTTGCTATTGAAAATAAACTGTTGCAATAGGTGTATATATAGCAACGCTTTTTTAAACCATCGCCATAGAAGCATCTATGGCAACAATTAATGGGAAAAAATTATCTATTACATCACTTATTTTTAATTTCCTCCATAATATTTCACATAATACCGCCAATAATAAAATATTTTTATCTCTCTCTTTCTTTTTGTCATAAAAGTATCAAAATGCTATTTCTTTCTTTTTCTTTCTCTTTCTCGTGAAAAATCCTTTTTCATATTGCATTGATCTATTCCATCTATATAGATTACCAGCTTAGGATAGCACATTTTTGGGCGATAAACCTTAATGAATGCAAAGAAGCCAGCTATGGCAATGGTTTTATTGTCTATTGCAATAGGTTTTGCAACCGTCACCATAGGGGTAATTTTCAGTAGTGGTTGTTATGAATTTGTTGAATTTGTTATTTGGATTCCTGTGGGGAAAGTATTAAATGGGTGAGTGTGTATGGTAAAAATACGGTAAATGGAGTGAATTTTGACAGTGTGATATTTGGGAGGGACAAAATTACATGTCTACATTATGAACCACCATTCCAACTACCAACTTTGGTTGTGGATTCCTACCCTAATATATATATATATATATATATATATATATATATATATATATATATATATATCATTCGAGGTGGGAGTTCCCAAAAACCTCCAAACTTTTTCATAGACCTTGTAATTATATCAAAAGTTCTTATATATATATATATATATATATATATATATATATATATATATAACCTTTACTAGTTACAAGTATTTGGAAAGGATAGCTTTACTAAAAGGGATAGCTCATGGGATAACCAATAGCAATACTCGTGGAAGGGTAAGTACCCTAATACACGCAGACATTAAAATTAGGAGTCTTGCGATATTACGTAACCAAATACTTGTAACTAGTAAAGGTTATATATATATATATATATATATATATATATATATATATATATATATATATATATATATATATAATTTTATATATAATTAGCAAGCCTCCTAATTTTAATGTCTGCGTGTATTAGGGTACTTACCCTTCCACGAGTATTGCTATTGGTTATCCCATGAGCTATTCCTTCTAGTTAATAAACTCTTATGACGCTCAACTCAAATAGTGTCACCATCATAGTTATCACTTCACGCTTACGCCTTAATACCACTTCTTAATACAAGTCACGAGTTATCTGGATTACTATATACAATCTATTTAATCCTTAGATCCCTCTTTTCCCCCCTTTTTATCGTTCTTACTCAACATTATGCCTTTACCCTAGATCGCTCCACCCTCCTTTTATCGTCCTTACCCCACACTATACTTATAAGGCAATCGAGTTCACTCACGTTTATATAATTCTCACAAGATTTGATCAATTCAAGCCATGAATATCCCACCAAGTGAGTACAACTACAAGTTATTACATATTAAAGCCTAACCAAATTTTTATCATTTCGTTTATTCAAACACCATGCCCAAAGGCCTAAGACATGAAGTCTCATGACATTACTATCAAAAATACATTCATCTAACCCAAATCTACTATAATTTAACCTTAACATACTTGTAGATGAAACATGTTTCTATTGAGAGCGGAAAGTTATTCTGTACATGCTAAGCATCTTTTCATGTCGGGCCCTCATAAAGCATGAATTTGAAACCTCATGATTGCAGAGATGGGGTGTATTCAGGATGTCTTTTTAGGGAAAAGATGATCTAGAGAGGTTAAAAGAAAAGAGAAATTTTAAGGGAGTTCTAGCTGGCTACTGTTGGGTTGCCACTGCAGCGGTAGGCAACAGGCTGGTCCAATTATTTTGGGCCCTAACTTTTAACCATGAGTTAAATTTCATCCGGTCAAGTAGTAGCATTTTATTTGTCATAATTATTTTTAAAAATATTTTGCAGTGTAACGACATTTTAGGTCATTATATTAGAAATCAGTTGTTCATTCTTGAATGACTATGAAGTGAGAATCAATGATTTTATGCACGACTTAAGTATTTTGACTCCCCGACGTATTAAAGGAAGATAGACGTCTGAGTCTCACACTCATTAACTTCATCTATGCTTGGTTAATTGACCATGGAACTAACGTGACTGAACCACTTATCCTTAGTGATTCCTCGCACTGCTTGAATTTATTATCCAAAAATTTTGTCCTCCGCGGAAATAACTTCTCAAAATGTCTTAAGTAACAAGCTATCCTAAAAAATACCCAATATCGCAAAATATTATAACGCACAAAAAGTCAAGATAAAATTGATACTTGTGGAATTTTATCGCTGCAGTGGCCGATTTACTGCAACAGCAGGTCGCGATAGTTCAGATAAGGGAAGATCTTTCATTTTCACTCTCTACCCCCCAAACTCTCGCAAATTTTCTCTAAGCAATCCACTCTCGGCGTCAATTTTAAGGAAGTTACCCATCCTCACTACTTTATTTACATACTTAATGTTGTATATTTGTAGATCTAGTTAAAACTCAAAAAAATTTGAATGATTTTGGGTGCAATTTTTTGTGTTTGAATTTGGTGGTATTTTGCATGAAATGATGAGCATATCAGTTTCATTCACGTGTACAATGTTCCTACAACATTTTGGGCATAAGATTGGTGAAGTTCAAGGCAGATTCAGCCATGAAAGAGGTAGAAAGTGAGAGATTATCTTTCTTAATGAATTTGGGTGATTTGAGGATAAATTCGAGTAGTATACACTCCCGTTTTAGTGTGAAAAGGTTCATACGTACTTCCTCAAGCCTGAAGCCTGATCTATCCTTAAATCTCGAAAGTATAAAGAAAAGTCTAAAATCAACCATGGGAAGGGAAATTGACTGTTTGAGATGATGGAACCACTGTAGCATAAACTTTTCCACCACAGTGGTACCGCTGTTGCGGTTAATTCTACTACTGCAGCAGTACGTGGCAGTAACTTTCAGAATTTTATTTTATGTACAGTTTTTGAATTCCTTCCCTCCCATTGTACCCCAACTTGATTTCTAGTACTAAATTTGCCATTACATTGCCAGACTATCATGGAGCACCAATATCAATGTGAGATCGGTCGGTTTGGTCCAACTTTTGAATTATCAGCTTATAAATATGCTAAATTAGTAATCAGATCAATATGATTTTTGTTATTGGTTTTGAGTTAATCAGTTTTTGGTTCTTAACAGTTTATTTTTTAGTTTAAGCGATAAAAAAATGATCCTCCAATTTTTTTTTATTTCCTTTTTTTCATTTATGATTTCTTAAAAGTCTATGTGAATTACAAGCAGAAGCAAATTCAAATAAGTTATTACTAAGAAATTATTTTTTTTGCAGGTTAAATAGCTTGGATGCAATAACATTATAGCAATCTCAAAAATAAAAGCAAGGTCATTTCACAGTTCGCACAGATAGATAGAACCCCATCAAGTCATCGACTTTAGAATTGAAGACCAACACCACTAAGACAAACAACTGTAAAACACAAAAGAAAATTCAATTTATATTTAAAATTTGAAAACACTATTATATAATTTGAAATAAAAAGGATTTCAGTATAATCTTGTTGGGTTATTGGTTTAACCATTATTAAAAATGGAAATCGAATCGATAGCTCAATAAAAACTTTTACAAAACCGTTTAAAAACTGCTAACCTGGTAACCCAATACTGATTAACCAATAACATTTTGTTGGGTTTGGTTTATCGTTAAATTTGTTTTTTCGCACGCACACACACACACCCCAATGTGGACTCCCATAGATTGCTAGATTGTGTGCTACTGTGTGTTTGCCTCATAGTGAATGCCAATTCGAATCCTTTGAGTAAGGCTAATATTTTAGCATGGATTGGAGAATTAATGTGGCATGGTGCAGCTAGCATATTGGTCTCATAATTTGTTGCAAAGAATGTCCAGCTGCATTTATCAGAAATGATCTCTACCTATCTCTGACAGAGCTTTATAATGAGAGCGTTAAAGGTATGTTTGCATATCATGAGCATAGTATTCTAGCTTTTAAGCTAACGAAGGTTCATTTGGACGTGATCAAATAAATTATTTGAAATGAGATTCACTTGAAGCTGAAATTTTTTCTGAACATGCAATTTCGATTTCTTAAGTTATATTTTTTCTTATAAACATGAAAATCATTTAATTTGTGAAAACTAACAAAACTTTCTCAACTCTTTTACAGTCTTACCAAGTGAATAATCATAGTTCATAACAAGGTATTCCAATATCCTAAGACACCGAAATAATAAATCACATATCGTCATGTTTATTTATAAATAATTTTTTATGATTACATGTTAATACAAACTTTCAAATTACACATAATTTTACAAAGATTCACTGGTCCAATAATAACTAGTTATTCTTTAATAAAATCCTCATATTGAGCATGAGTCTTTTTTATAAAATATAAAATTATGACTCCTTTTTGTAAAATATAAATTTATGGTGGGTCAATTTTATATTTAAAAAAAAAACTAAAATTACAATTTGGAATTTCAAATTTCACTTTTTAGAGAATTTGAAATTTAAAATCATATTGAAGTTGAAATTTCGTTCCGATTTCATAAACGAATGACTTGAAATCAAAACTTAGAAATTAGATTCTCAAATCCTGTGGCCGAATTCATGCTTATAAGTGTCCGTGTTCTGCTATTTGAATTCTCCTACAGCTATGTCCTATTAAGTTGGAGAGGTACCATAATAATAAATAAAGGAAGCATAATTGCCCCATTTTGCTGCCCTCCAGGGTGTGGTATCTGTCTTTCATTCACTTTATTTCATCATGTAAAAAGCTAAGGCAAAACTTCCACCATTACAAAAAGTGAGATTTATAACTCAATCCTACTAGCTTCCAACAATAGTCCATAATGGTTGTCATAATAGTGGCAGCTACTAAGGCCAACAAATAAAATGAGTCAAGTTCCATAGTACGTGCATTAGTTTTAATTGACTGTAGTCCATGCTGCCGACAATATCGCGCTCACGTTGCCTCTATTCTGAAGAACAAGAAAAATTCATGGTTATAACACATAATTGAATGTGAAAAAAATAGAGCCGAATTTATGAGGGGCCCATATTTTCCTATATAACGAGTGATATATACTTTTACAGAAAAATTACTGAAAGATTTTGTTAGCACAAAAAACGAAAAAAAATATTTTATTTGGAAAATGAAAAAGAAGAAAGAACAGAGAAGTAGAATTTTATATATAATCTTCCTTGGCATAAAAAGGGATCAAATTATTACTAAGTAGAGCTTTGCAAGTAATTTGCCCTTCAAAAAGTTGGAAAAATAAATTTTAAAGATATATAAAGTTATGGCCCCTCATTAGAGTGTGGGGGTGCGGATAAATCGGATAACTTAAATAGATCTATTATAGTTCTAATGGATCTATTTTTATTTATGCGTAGATATTTCTTAACTTCTCTAAACATTTTTATTTTTAGTGTATTTATTTTAATTTTATTAATGTTCATATTTTGGGGGGTGATTAGATGGTATTTGATTAAATGTTTTACTGTAATATTTTTTAGTTCTTTCTCTTAGTCTTTGTAATTCTTGTATATTATTTTGGAGGTATTCTAAATATTCTATATTTTTTGTTCTAAAATATTCAATTAAATTCTCTTTCATAAGTATTTCTGTCAATCTTATTTCTTCCATATCTTGTCTCCAATATTTTAAATACTTATAGTCTATCATTTTATCCTAAAGTAGTTGTGATACTGCAAATTTCTTTGTAATAATTTATTCTAATTGTACTATATCTGATATTAAATTCTAGGTTATCTATTTCGTTAATTATCCTGTCTTTTTTGTCTATGAATAATTCTATGTCTAAATCATATTCTAAACTGTCTTTTAATTCTAATTGTTTTATGGTTTTATTTATCCAAATTAATCTTTCTTTTAATTGTGTCCTTCCTTTTCTAAGTTGGTTTCTATAATTAATTTCTTCGTATAGTCAACTTTCTTTTTTTCTAACTCTTTGAATATATTCTAGCATTCCTTAATCTGTATAATATTCATCTGAATAATTATCTAGGTAGTAATAGTGATTGTCATCACTTAAGTATATTTCTCCTAACTCGTCTTCTATATGATTTATATCTAACTCCTCATCTTCAATGTTAGATATTTCTTCCCATATTATTTTCTTTACGTCTATAATTTCTATATCTCTAAGTATGTATAAAACTAGTACTTCAAAATTATCTGTCATTTAGGCGGGTTAATTAAATGTTTTTTCATAATTTTTTTTAGTTGTTTGTTTTAATCTTATTAATTCATCTATATTTTCATTAAGGTATTCTATATATTTTATATCTTTGGTTCTCATATATTCTTCTAAATTTGTTTTCATTAGTTTTTCTATTAATTTTATATTTTTCATATCAATTTTCCAATACTCTAAATATACGTAATTTATCATGGTTGATGTGTAGGCTTGGTATGTAAGTATTTATAAGAGTAGTTAGGTAGGTGAGGTATGTAATTTATTTTAGTCATAAAATATTTATCAAATATTTTCTCCAATATGATTTTTCTTATATCTACAATTTTTATATCCTTAAGTACATACAAAACAAGTATTTTAAATCTATCTATCATTTCGTCAGATAAATAAGTATTCATTTTTCATATGATGCTTTTTCAAAATATTTCCTTCAATCATACACATAACAAAATATGATCATTTTAGATTATCATATACTAGATTATTCTTAAATAACATATTCTTCGATCACTATTAGCAGGGTAATCTGGATACTTTTCCCTTAAACAGCACCTCTACTCTGGCTACTCCTCTATCACGGCTTTCTTGCCTCACCGATTTCACCTTTAGGATGGCATAGTTCTTAGGGATTTTTCTCCTTTTTCACTTTGCTAAGAAACCTCTTAACATGATATTTTTTGAATAATTCTACTATAAAGTAACTAATATAAACTTATTTTATCATGTCATGATTGTCAGGAATTTATGAATTTAGCTATTCATAATCATAAATAAATATACCTGTTCTGGTAGGTTTGATAATTCTGGGTTTTGTTCATCCATAGCTTTTGCTTAGAAATATATCTGTTTTTTATTAAATATTCAAAAGTTTTTTTATTACAAAGAAGGAGGCTTGCTTCAACACATAAAGACTTGCCTTCTAACTGAGAAAAATGTTCTCTATTTATAATCCTAAGAAAGATAAAGAAAACGTGTATCCTATTTCTATACTATTCCTACTTTACACATATCCTATCTATTTTACAAAAAAGTCTTTACATTCTGAGAAGAAAAGACTTAAAGCTAACAAAAACTTAAAAAGGTCAAAAAGGCTATTAAATGAAAAGAAAAATCAAAAAGGCTATAAAAATTGTACAATAATTTACGTAAGAAGTTTAGCTTTTTTTTCATATGTCATTTTCCTATTTTTAATGCTTTGTCTTCTTCTATTATTGCTACGTCACTGTCTTCTTTTTATTTTCTAGCTGGCGTCCTTATCTTCTTGGTTGATGATTTTGATATAGAAGATTATCAAGAGGAGGCCAAGCACCCTTCACATAATGTCCCCAACCTCTAGAAGAAATATGCAGAATTCTACCCAGATCAGCAGGATAAAGGTTTATGGTTTTCCATGAACAGTAGTTGAGACCATCTCCCCAATGGAAACTTTATTTGTGTAAAACTCATAGACTTTATTTTTTCCAAACTTTATTTGTTGATCACCTTGTAGAAACAAATGTGACCACCCCTAAGCTCTCAACTTGGTGACCACGATATCTATATCAGGACCCCCAAAACCAGTAACAACTCTACCCCTAGCCAACTTTTGGTTTTGAAAGTGGAGAACATAATCTGACTGAGAAACTTTGTCAGCAGGAGTATCAACATCAATATCAAAGTTAAGATCTGGATCAATGATAGTAGAAGGACCAGGAGGAGTATCAGGAAGAAATTCTGAGTCTAAGTCAGATGAGTCAGAAGGAACAGGTTTGGTTACTCATTTCTTCAGATGTGAAGCAGACTTTCATGAATCTTTGGAGGAAGTAGAGGCTTTGACAGTAGTAGTGGATTTTGAGGATGAGGAAGTTTTGGAAGTGGGTTTTGGAGTTTTATAAGGTAATGATGGTTTTAGAGTTTTAACAATAATGTGCTTCAGTTTTCTTTTGGAACGAAAGAGAATATCAGAAGATGAATCACAAGGAGGTGGAGAAGTAGAAGGAGCTACCCATTTTCTTTTATTAGCATAAAATGCTTCTTCCAAGGAAGCCTCTTCTTGGTTCTTCTTTCCCCTAGTGTGTGGAGTACGAGTAGTAGGGTGAACAGGAGAGGGTTTGACTCATACATTATCAACAATATCAATAGAGGTAAGAGAGGGTTTTTCTTTAGTCTTTGATCTACTTCGTCTAGAACTAGGTTAGCAATAGGGATATCATCTCGATCAAAGGGAGAATCATCTTGATCAAGGATCTGAAGAGGGACAGGAGGTGGAAGTAAGGGTACAAATAATAGTAGAGGATTATCAAAGAATTGTGAAAAAAAGGTTTTCAGGGTTTTGAATATTTCAAAATATGATAACTTGATTGTGATAGGTGGAGAGATGAGTAGAGGTAGGGTGATGTTTGGGTGAAGTATAATGGTTGTGGAAGTATCAGTGGTAAAGTCAGTGGATAGCTTAGAGGAAGATGATGCCATGGTGAAATTTTTTATGACCAGTGATTTCTATGTAGAGATAAGAGTGATGAATGAGGACAAAGGGAGGAAATATATTTAAAAAGGAGAAAAGAAAGATGAATCGTGGATGGGTTGTATTTGGAAAAAAAAACTTAATGATGACTTGGTTTAGTTCGATGGGAAAGGATTGACGGCCTTTTTGAAAAAGAAGGCTTTTGTATTTTTGGCGGCTTAGGGGTAACAAAAGGAAACATGTAGATAACCTGTTTCTCTTCAAACTACTATGGAAAACAATAATCATACCTGGTTTCTGACTAGTCAATGAATAAAATTTCCTTGATGTTCCAGTCTAATTGCAAAATCAATACATAGCTGAGTCAATTTACCTTAAAATCTTAGAATTAGGATACACAATAAACATGTGTGAGACTGAATTACTCAACAATCACTTAAGATCAATTTATACCAGTCAATCATTGAGGGAAATTTATACAATTTTAATCATCCCCAAGGCTAACCTGTTCTTTTCAAAGTATTCTCTACTCAAAGCATTAGTAAATATGTCAGCAATTTGTTCCTCAGTAGAATAAAACATAATTGATGTATGACCTTTTTCAACATTATCTCTAAGAAAGTGATGTCTAATATCAATATGTTTGGTTCTTTTATGTTGAACAGGATTTTTAGCTATATTAATAGCACTTGTATTATCACAAAAAATGGGAACACAACCAACATCTATACCAAAATTCATAAGTTATTGCTTAATCCATAGCAATTGAGCACAACAAGAACCTGCAGCAATATATTCAACTTCAGCAGTAGACAAGGCTACTGAATTTTGCTTCTTAGTGGACCAAGTAATCAAATATGATCCAAGGAAGTGTTCCATACCTGTAGTGTTTTTCATGTTTACCAAATATCCTGCATAATCAGCATCAGATTATCCTACCAAATCAAAGTTACTACCTTTAGGATACCATAATCCAAGATCACTGGTTCCTTTCAAGTATCTGAAGATTCTTTTCATAGATTTTAGATGTGATTCTTTTGGCTTTTCTTGAAACCTAGCACATAGCCCTACACTAAACATAATGGCAGGCCTGCTTGCAGTGAGGTACAATAATGACCCTATCATACCTCTATATATCTTTTGCTCCACATCAGAACCTGTTCCATCCAGATTAAGCTTTATGGCAGTGGCAATGGGAGTACTGATTTCTTTTGCCACCTTCATGGAGAATCTTTTGATAAGCTCTTTGGTATACTTCTGTTGATGGATCATTGTCCCTGATGCTGACTAATGGAGAATCTTTTGATAAGCTCTTTGGTATACTTCTGTTGATGGATCATTGTCCCTGATGCTGACTATTTTATTTGTAAACTCAAGAAGTAATTCAGCTCCCTCATTATGCTCATCTCAAATTCATAGCTCATGAGTTTGGCAAACACATGAGTCATAGTCATGTTGGTTGAGCCAAACATTATGTCATCCACGTATACTTGTACAACTCCTTTCCATTAGTTTTTAAGAAAAGGGTATTGTCAATTTTACCTTTATTATGCCTATGTTTCAGTAGATATTTTGATAATCTCTCATACCAGGCCCTTGGTGCTTTTTTAAACCCATACAAAGCCTTATCCAGTTTATACACATGATCAGGAAACTCCTTGCTTTCAAATCCTGGAGGTTGCTTAACATAAACTTCCTCCTTGAGGATGCCATTTAAGAATGCACTCTTCACATCCATCTGATAGAGAATAAACTCCATATAAGCAGCAAAGGAAACAAGTAATCTTATAGCTTCAAGTCTTGCTCCAGGAGCAAAAGTCTCATCAAACTCAATTCCTTCTTCTTGGTTGTATCCTTGAACCACCAATCTTGCCTTGTTTCTTGTGAATATTCCATGCTCATCAATTTTATTTCTGTACACCCACTTAGTCCCAATTATTGATCTATCTTCTGGGATAGGAACTAAGTGTCATATCTTGCTTCTCCCAAACTGAATTAATTCTTCCTGCATGGATATGATCTAATCAGCATCAAGCAAAGCTTCAATTACCTTCTTTTGCTCAATCTCTAACAAGATACCTTGAAGGAATACATACTTCTCAATGCAGACCTTGTGGAGATCCCAGATGTAATATCAGTGAGAACATTCTTAATAGGGTGTGATCCTTGATACTTGTATCCTTTTGGGATCAAGCCTAGTGAGCTACTAGGATCACTGCTAATGTTCTGAGCTGGGGTAGTTTGTGGCTCAGTTCCCCCTGTCACTGTGCCTTCAGCTTCAGTTCCCCCTGTTAAATTGCTTTCATGTTTGGTAGCTCCAGTTGAAGAACCATGTTGTGTAACCTGTTCCTCAGTGTCACTTTCTTCCTGCAGGTTAGTCTTAACACAGGATTCATCAAAGATCACATGCATGCTTTCTTCAACACAGTTAGTTCTGTTGTTTAAAACCCTATATGCCTTACTATGAAGAGAATAACCTAGGAAGATTCCCTCATCACTTTTAGCATCAAATTTTCCCAGATTATCCTTTCCATTATTGTGTATGAAATATTTATAACCAAACGATCTAAAGTGAGAAATGATAGGCTTCCTTCATTTTAGTAATTCATAAGGAGTCTTCTCTAACATAGGTCTGATCATGCATTTATTTATGATATATGTTGCAGTACTTATTGTCTCAGCCCAAAGGTTTTTAGCAACATTTGTTGCAAGCATCATTGTTCTAGCCATATCTTTCAAGGTTCTATTTTTCCTTTCCACCACTCTATTTTGTTGTGGAGTTCTAGGAGCTGAGAAGTTATGATTTATACCATTTGCTGAATAGAATTCCAAGAATTTTACATTCTCAAATTCTGTACCATGGTCAGACCTTATGGAAACTCATGAAGTTCCCAGATTCTTTTCAATTTTCTTAATGAAGATTTCAAAGACATCAAAGGCATCTTCTGTAGTGGCTAGAAATAAAGTCCATGTGAATCTGGAATAATCATCAACAATTACAAAAATATACCTTTTTCCACCTCTGTTTTGAAGTCTCATGGGTCCACATAAGTCCATATGAACCAGGTCAAGGTACTTGGTAGTGCTCACATGGTTCTTTAACTTAAAAGAAGATCTTACCTGTTTCCCCCTTACACATGCACTACATAACTTTTCTTCCTTAAACTTAATCTTGGGTAATCCCAATACCATGTCTTTGGAGGAAAGTATGTTTAGTTGTTTCAGACTTGCATGACCAAGTCTTCGGTGCCAAAAGAGGGGCTCATTTTCTATAGCACTTAGACAAGTTAACTCAGGTCCTGGTAGTGTCATGTTGTCAGCTTTGTATACATTTCTTTATCTCCTTGCAGTGAGCACAATCTCTTTGGTGTCCATTCTTTTGGCTTTGACTCCTGCAGCAGTAAAAAAAACTTTATAACCTTTGTCACACAGTTGTGAGATGCTCATCAGGTTATACTTTAATCCTTATACAAGATAAACATCCCCCAATGCTTTTGACTCAGATGAGCCAATCTTTCCAACTCCAGTAATAATTCCCTTTTTTCCATCACCAAAAGAAACTCCTCCTCCATCTATTTTGGAGAGTGAAAGGTACTTTTTCTTATCACCAGTCATATGTCTTGAGCAAGCACTGTCTAAGTACCAGTGCCTTTTTCTTTCTTTCACCTTTTCCTGCATAAAAAATCAGTGGTTAGACTTAGGAACCCAGACAAGCTTGGTTCCTGTTTCATGAGTGAAAGGATGAATTAAATTTCTTCTAGTCCATGCAGGCAACATGTAGTGCAACCTGTTTCTCTGACCAGAACTGGTTTTGTTCTTTTTGGTCTGAGAAAATTTGCAAGCCAGGTTTTAACTGTTTGATCTGCTTTTTGCAGCCACTGGACATTCAGTGGTGGGATGTCCAAGGTTGCCACAAATATAACATAAATCTTCAGGGTCATCAACACCTTTGTGGAATCCCAAACCTGCCTTTTCATTGTAATTTTTTTCACTCAATTTATGAATAATTCTTGAGGAGTTTGTCCATCTGTTTGCCCTTTCAAGATCAAGTTTTAGTTTAGAAGCTTCTTGACTCAACTTATTCATTTTTTCAGTTAAATCATGGCATTCTTGTTTGTATTTAACTAACTCAAGTTCAGCATTTTCTTTTTCTTTACTCATGGTTTTTTTCCCATTTTTAGTGAGAGTTAATTTGAGAACTTCAGACTTAAGATCATTATTTGAGATCTCAAGTTCTGCAACCTATTTCTTGAGAGTGCAATTTTTATTTTGAATTGTAGTTGTGCAAGCCTTTAAATCAATGAGATCAAATTTGAGGCTAGCAAGACTGTTGAACAATTCATCCTTATCAGAGGTTAACTCTTGGAAATCATCAATCAATGTATTCACCAAGGAAACAAGTTTTGGTTTTGAAAACAATTGTAGCTTTTCTTTAAGTTCAAGTATACTTACCTCAGAACCACCATCTTCTTCATCTAAGTCTGAATATCCAAGAGCCATAAATGCAGGTTCATCAACTTCATCTTCATCTAAATCAGATCCCCAGGTTGCTGATGTGTGAGCTAATGCTAACACATTTGAGGCTTTAAACTAAGAATAATTGCGAAGTCTTAAGCAACTTTTGTTGTTTTTGATTGTTTTATGTTTGATTTTTCAGAAGAAGTTAATATGTTAGAGAGCCAACAAGAATGGAAGCAAATAAACTGAAATCTAAAGTAAATAGAGGCAAAGTGTGGCTGATGACATTTGTGATAAGTCGCCAGCCTTGTGATAAGCTATCAGCTTCATCGTCAGCCATAGACAGAGAATTGGCCTAAGTTGAAAGCTGTGATGACATTTTGTGATAGGTCGTCAAGGAGCTGATAAGCCATCAAGAATGTCGTCAGCCTAAGGCAGAACATGAGAGCTGAGGAAAAGCCTTGACGACATTTGTGATAAGTCATCAAGGAGATGATAGGGCGTCACTGTTTGTTGTCAGCATTAGGCAGCAAGTGTCCAAAGCAAAGAGGAAGCTGACGACATTTGTGATAAGTCGTCAGCCTCCTGATAGGCTATCACAAATGGCGTCACCTAATCCGAAGAATTTCTGAATTTTATTATTTTATTTCTATAATTAGGGTGAACTATTTAAAGCCTTGTTTAGGGTTTTCTTAAGAGTTCCGAACCTTGAGTTTTGAGACACAATACTTTGATATTTTATCTCTCTAACTTCTTGGCTTGAAAAAATAATTATTTTGAAGAGAATTTAATCATTATTTTGAGATTTTCTGTGTGATCTAATCTGAGATTCACTAGTTATTATTCATCTTGTGGTAAGTTTATCTTTCAAGGTATGAATTCATCTAGTTTCTTCGATTATTACGTCATGAGCAGCTAAATTTCTTTAACCAGAATTATGGGATCTAGGGGTAGGTCTTGATATGGTGCTGAGTGTTCAAGATTCGAAAGGTGGTAGGACTCCTTGATAATTTTGATGTTTTAATTATTGTCTGTTGGTTGCAAACGATAGACAACACCTGCTTTGATTTACTTAAGAAAGAAATCAAATATAGTGGGAAGTAAATTATCAACAGGGACTTGGAATTACTAAACTTTCGTTTAATAAACAGCACTCTAACAAAGTTAGTTAACCTGAGGTAAAATCTGGGCAGTGAATATAAATTTTCTAAGTCCGAGAGGATTAGGTAATTAAATGGTTAAGTAGTTCGAGAGACATTTAAGCATAACTTCGATAAAGATAACTTGTTGTCCTACCTACCGTGAGAATCTTGAACCACTAGTAGCATCTGTCAAGTACCAACATCCCTAGTGAACATAATTCTGGTTTTTCATAAACTCTTGATTACAAACATTTAAACTAAAGTGACCAACAATTACTTGTTAACTAAACCCCTCTTTTTTTTGGAAACATCCAACTATCAATTGATTAAATCGCAAACGACTTACATTCACACCATATTCCCTGTGGGATTCGACCCCAACCTAGTTAGGTTTTATATTGACAATGATCGCTTACATTCTCGTTGAGAGGTGTAGTTTGAGTGTTATCAGCTGCTATCATTGCATGTTCCTCCTTCCTTTTCCCCTTTTCTTTTAGTTCCTTTTCAGCCATTTCCTTCTTCCCTTCTGTTTCCCAGACTGGACAGTATCTAATCTGATGATCAGTTTTGACATACTTATAGCACCCATTTGGATTTTTATTGGAACGTCTCTTAGTACCTGTTCCTTTCTTCTTCTTAAAGAATTTGCTGAAGTTCTTAGTTATTAAGGCAACTTGGTCCTTATCAAGTTCAAATTCCTCATCAATATCAGAAGATTTCAATTCCAAGATTTTCTCAAGAGGTTCTTATTCTTTGGTTCCATCAACTTCCATTTCATAAGTCCTTAAGTTCCCTACTAGTTCATCCAGGGTTATACCTGCAAGATCCTTATTCGCTTCCCTGATTACAGTCACTTTAACATTTCATTTTGATTTAGGTAATACCCTCAATAGTTTTTCAACTTGTTCCTCCTCAGAGATGACTTTTCCTAAGAAAGTCAACTCATTTTTCAAGGTAGTAAGCCTTGTTATCATCTCATGCAGGGTTTCATTTTCCTTCATTTTGAATGCCTCATACTCAGTGAAAAGGAGAGAGATCTTGAATTTTCTTACTTGAGAGGTACCTTCATGAGCATTCACCAATGCATCCCAAATTTGCTTAGCAGTAGTGCAGGTTGATACCCTGTTATATTCAACAGATCCTAATCCACAGAACAAGATGTTCTTGGCCTTTGCATTTTTCTTCAAAGCCAACAATTCATCAGGAGTAAATTCACTCCTTACTTTCTTGACTTGTTCACCATCAACCAACTTCATTGGAATAGTAGGACCATCAGTAATCCTGTCCCATAATTCATAGTATTCACCATGGATGAACATCTTCGTCCTTGCTTTCCACCAGATAAAGTGAGAGCCATCAAAAAGTGAAGGTCTAGTAGTTGACTGGCCTTCATTGTGACCAGTAGGAGGTGCGGAATTCATCATGTTGATCTTTTCTTAGGTGCTGGCCTTATTTAAGACAACCTCGCTTTGATACAACTTGTTAGAGTACGAGCCCTACTAATTTTAATATTATACTCTACTGATTGCCTATCTTTGGAATAAGTAAGTAAACGTGGTTCACAGAAGTAAAAGCTGAACACAGTATTTTTACGTGAAAAACACCCAGCTCAAGAAAGGTGTAAAAAACACTTGTATCTCTACAGGATTTAACCCAACTTCACTATAACTCTTGAACCTCAACAACCAACAAAATTACAAGACTTTTTGTAAACTAGGAATTAAAACTTCTAACTCCTATAACTACAAAAACACAAATCTTCCCAAGATAAGTGTTCCTAAGTCTTCGAGTTCCCCAACTTGAAGACACAACTCCTAACCCACTTTATAGATCACTGGGACTAGAATGACTCATTACAACTCAAAGAACCTACCTACTACAAACAGTCTAAGACTTGTTAAATAATGTACCAGGTTCTTCTTCAAGTAAGTGAACTGTTTTGTTGATTGTTGATTATCTTGTCGGAGCATGAGTGAATGCTTTGAAAGTCATTTATTCTATTTAAGCCAACACCTAATAGAGTCCTTTAGTTGATGTATATTTTTATCCTCACTAGGACTCCCAGGTAGTTTTACTCATTCTTTTCTGCCTTCTCTCTCTCTTGTCGTTTGAATAGGACTCTTCTTGATTATATCATAATTTGTGCAAGACTTCTTGTTCGATTGAACTTCTTCGAGATTTCTTTTTCAACTCAACTTCTGCAAGACTTCTTTTTCAACTCAACTTCTGCACAACTTCTTGTTCAACTCTACTTCTGTTGTGATAAGTGTTATCCACTCCTATTTTGCACGCAGAGTTATCTTTTCAATAACTCGTCTGCTTTGTTCACTTGGATGGAATAGCTTGGACAATATGTTTCATTCACATGTCCATCATCAAAACTTCATAGTCCCTAACAATTATAAATTAAGTTTACCCCATTAATAAGAAAAAGAGGAGCACTCAATAAACATATGGGTCAAAATCATTTTCCCTCCCCAACTTTGTCTTAAAAATCAAACCCCTTCCTCAATTTTGAACAATAATCATACTCCCCACTTTATCCTAATTGACTTTCTAAAATTATTATTTTACCCTTTATCATCAATTTTTTTATTCTTTTTTTTAACTTCTTTAAAATCGTCATATTTTCATTTTAAAAAAAAATCATATAACAAATTTTTCATAAAAACATAAACATTATTCATATAACAAAATTTTCACAAAAACATAAATATTATCTTCTAGAAAAAAAAGTAAGAAATATATAAGCTAATGATGATCTTTATGAAGTAAATTAGCATAATAAGAAAATTAGTTTTATTAATAATAATTAAAACTATAATATTTATTTTAACAAGTGAAAATAATAAGTATTACTAATTTTATAAACATATTTCAATGCAGAAAATACAAACAATAAATGAAAGAGATAAACCTCTAGTACCACCCCGAACTATGGTCAAGGTTGTTACGACACACTGCAACTTCACAGGGGTCCTATTATCCCCTGAACTCAAATTTAGCGTATTTTTATCATTTTTTGTGCTAATGTGGCACCTTTATTACATAAAATGGAGTTCATATCAAAGGTGTCACGTCATCTAAAACGATTGACAAAAGGCATCATGTTAGCTAAAAAGATTGATAAAAATACGCTAAAATTTAGTTTAAGGAGGTAATAGGACCCCGTGAAGTTGACGTATGTCGTAGCAAATTTGGTGATAGTTCAGGGATACTAGATGTTTTTCTCGAATGAAAATAAGGTCAAATTTTAAAGATTATATTTATTTATATAAATTATAAAATATGTAATACTCTATTAATGGCAATCACAACTTATTTACTGATATAGACAATAGATAATATCGTTTCTTATCACTTGATCCTCATGCTAAAAATAAATATTTTAGTTTATCTGCTCAATTTGTGAAATCAAGAGAATTATATTATGTTTTTTTTTCTACCCTTTAGTGTTAAATAACTATATAAAGTAACAGTATAGACAAATTTAAAGTTTCAAATTATCATTAATAAGGTTAATTTAGCAAAATATACCTCTAAGTAAAATTTTCTTAAGGATTGTGTTATATCAACAAAAAATTAAGTAATACGAAACGAATTTAGTAAGAGAGTGATAAAACACGAAAATATACGCACATGCATGTACATACATATGTATATATACACACTTAGGGGTGGGTTGTTTGGAAACAAATTATTTTGGGATTAGTTATTACAAAATAAGTTGTATTAATATGTATGTGTGATAACTTATTTCATCACTGTGGTATAAATGGTGCGACAAATAATTTTGAGAATACCTAATACATCTAATTAAACGCAGGATAAATAATCATGAATTTTATCTCTGAATTATTATAATTATACCTCACACCAAACGACTCTTTAATACATATAATACTAAAATAGCGATCTTAAAAAATAACATTGAATTTTGTGATAAATTTATAAAACGTATTAATTTGCGTATAAAGTTAATAAACTTAGATAAAATGCTACAAATATCCATGTTAAAAAAGTATTCATTACATATAATATAAAAAGATATTACATAAATATAGAATTAAAATTATAAAGACAAAATGGACATTGCATGGGATAAAGGGGGAGTATGATTATTGTTCAATATTGAGGGGGGAGTTTGATTTTTTAATCAAAGTTGGGGGGTGAAAAATAAACATATTGACGTTAATATGGTTGAGTACTAATTTCTTCTTTTGGTTCATTTTTTTGACGAAAGGAAATATTATGTATAATTTGGGAGTACATACTTGGACCTTTTTCCTAAGATAAGAAAGACCAACTGAAGTCCTTCAAATATAAAACCTTTAGATACAAATAGAGAGGGTGATGATATATTGCATTAACTTCCAAAAACTTCCCAGGTGACACGAGCGTTAACCTGTTTTGAATTTCTTTATAAGTTTCACCCTCCTCCGTTCTATCCCACTATCTATTTCTTTTTATTCCTGTGAAAAGTGATGCTTTTAACTATTCCCTGCCAACTTTTACCAAAGTCGTACCAATGCATACACGAAAGCGGTGTACCCTTTCTGACTAATTAATCTATGTTAAGCAATTATGGAGACGGAGCTGGTGGTTTTCTTATTACGCATTGGATGCGGTAGCAGTATCAGGATTTTCACCAAAAATTTCAAAATATGAAAAGTAAATGCATGAAGAAGTATGAGGAAATACCAGAGGCGGCTCAAGCAAATCCGTGGTCTCAAGGCAAAAATCAAATGGGAGCCTTACATTTTTAAGAAAAAACTAGTTTAGTAATACGCATTTTGCGCGTGTACCTATTGTCATACCCCTTTTTTGCCCGAGGGCCGAATCGAAGGGTTTTTCCAATTAAAGTGACGATTTTGAATAGGGACTATTTTAATTACAGAGTCGTCACCTGAAATTGAGTCATGGTGTTCCAAGTCACCTTATTGAATCCCTAATCAAAAGGAAATGACTCTTTGTTTGTCCGCGAAAACGGAAGACCGGGTAAGAAATTTTGTTGACCTAGGGGAAGGTGTGAGGCACCCCTCAAGTCCCGTGGTTCTAGCACGATCGCTTTTATTGACTTATCTTGACTTAAACTATTTTTGATAAATCATGTTAAGGCCTAAATTCACTCATTTTAATATCTAGAATTATTTAAAACTCTCGTATTAACTCAATGAAAAATTAACTTTTAGAAAAATATTCATCGAGGTGCATTATTGCATCCTTGAATTTTAAAATGTCTCAGAAAGATGTGCACGTCGTATTCTTAATTGAGACGAATATTTTAAAAATACCTAAAATTTATCTAACGTTAAAACTTTTATTTGTCATTTGTAAACTCATAACAATTTTATTTATTTAAAATAATTAATCTTAATAAAAATCTTTAAGTGAAATTTATTTAAAGCAATTAATTAGTACAGTAAATAATTAATAAAATTTATTAATGACAATTAACAATTATAATAATAATATAAATAAAAAAATATCAATAATTTATATTTAAAAAAAAAAATTATAATATCATCTAAATTTATCATCTTAAACATTTTCAAAGCAAAATATCTATATATTTTTTTTTTATATAAGTATAATAAAATTAATTATTTTTATAAAATATATTTAAAATAATGATAAATCTGGAAATATAAAAGATACATTATATTATATGTATATGATAAAATGGTATCAGCAAATAAAATAATAACGGAAAAGAGAAAAACGAAGGGAAGAACGATGGGTTGCCGGATCTGATTGTGACGCCGGCAGCGAAGGGGTATTTTTCGGTGAATCTGAACAAAAAAGGGAGGGGAATGGCGCGGCAACGGGACAGCGCGGTGGTTCGCCGGAGAAGACGCGTAACTCGGCTGGAGTTGTTGTTACCTTTGTAGCGTTGAACTCCGGTCAAATCCGTCCCGTTGATGGGCTGTTCACGACGGAAAAGGGGAGGAGGAAGGGAGTGATGCCGGAAAAAGAAAAAGGAAAAGTGGCTCTGGTCTTGGAATTCCGGCGATGGGAGGCGCAAACGAGTGACGTTAATGACTCCGGCGAGAACCAACCGGAGTCGACTCGAAAATGGATTAGTTTTTGATGATTTTTTTTTTTAGTTTATGATCTTTTTTTGTAGACATTACATTCTAGAGAGGGAACGATTCTGACAAGGATAGTTTCGTAAATAAATTTATCCGTGTATATACATGTTTGATCTATTATACAGTGAAAGAGAATTGAAGAATGTGTCGTTACTTGCCATGCATACGAATGTGAATCTCTATGTACATGTAATTTACAGATGAACATATATGCATACAGTGGTATATGGAATAATAATAGTGTTCATTTTTACTGTTTTTCTTAGCATATCAAATTTAACATTCATATAAACATTCCATAATTTAATATACAATACATAATAACAAACAAATTCATATTCTGATTCCTAATAAAATTTAATACAGTAAATAATGTAGGATTATAGAAAGAACCTGTAAGGAATTAAATTGAATAACACAGCAAGAAACTTTCACCAGAAACTTCAAACGGATCTTGAATTCTCTTTTACTCTCTTCTTTTTTTTTACAGATGATTTTCTCTGATTGACTTTTTTTTCCTCTGTTGTTTTTTTTATCTGATGTTAATGGATGTCAAAGTACATCCGTTGTTCTGGAGTGAGAGAGTCCTTTAAATAGAGGAAATTTGGGAGGCAACGATTAACTTTTTTGGGAGGGAATCTCATTAGCAGATAAGAGGGAAGAGTTTTAAAATTTAAATTTTATTTATTTATTTTTTTTGGTTTTATTTTATATAGAAAATAATAGTAATAATAATAAATTAAATAATAACAATAATAATAATAATTAATTAATTTTATATTTAACAATTTATAAATAGAAAAATATAAATATAATTAAATAGTATTAAAACTATTAATTTATTTATTACAAATGTATAAAAGGAAAATTATTTATTATTTTTTATATTATTTTTAAAATTAGAATAAAAATAAAATATCTTGAAGTTAACTTTATTTAATTATTTATTTTTATTAAAAATTTACTAAAAATAAAAATAATAATCAAAATAATATATAAATATCTAAAATTGAGGGAAGATCAAAAATCACGTGTCTACATTTTTGCCCCTCTTTGTGTGAAATCTCAAAGAGTTTTCATACAAAGAAGTAGATAAGATATGATTTTTGAACCTCCAATTATTTGAAAGGTAAAGATAAAAATAAAAATAAAAATAAAAATAAAAATAAAAATAAAAATAAAAATAAAAATAAAAATAAAAATAAAAGAAAAATGTGACCGAGTCCTGTTTTTGGACGTCCTACTTATCCCGGGTTATAAGGAAATCAGGTCACGAGTAGTTCAAAGATAATTTGGTGAGAAATAAAAAATTAAAGTCGAGTGAGATTCCGTCAAGTTTCTGGTTAACAACTTCTGCCTTTTACATTCAAATGACTAATAAAAAATGAAAAATTACAAATGAAAATTGCAATCTCTAGAATCTTGATTTGAATTTTCATGACTTCAACTTGAAAATTCATCCTGTTCTTCAGGCGGGTCCCTGACTTGTTATTTCTTCACCCTATTCTTCAGGTGGGCTCCTGAACTTACAACTTCTTTACCCTGTTTTTCAGACGGGCTCCTGGACTTACAATTTCTTCACCCTGTTCTTCAAGCGGGCTCCTGAACTTCCTTTTTCTTCACCCTATTCTTCAGGCGGGCTCCTGGACTTATAATTTCTTCACCCTATTCTTCAGGCGGGCTCCTGAACTTACAATTTCTTCACCCTGCTCTTCAGGCGGGCTCCTGGACTTACAATTTCTGATTTTCAAATATGATCCTGAACTCAAAATAAAAGGTGAAACAGAAAAATAACATCCCATTCTTCAGGAGGGTCCTGAGCAAAAAGTAAATTTCCATTCTTCAGGAGGATCCTGTACAAAAATAAATTCCCATTCTTCAGGAGGGTCCTGAGCAAAAGTAAATTCCCATTCTTCAGGAGGGTCCTGTTCAAAAGAATAAATTCCATACAACACACATAAAATTTTTCCCCAGTTTGTACTGGAAAAATTTGTGTGTCACCGGATCTTAATACATCTCACAAAGAATAAAGTTAACCATGACCGAGATTCATCATCAGCTACTGTAACCATGCTTCTTGCATTGACAGAAATGTGGAATTGCATCCTTTATTTGAAAACTTTAGTGTAAAAAAGAATATCCCATCTCTGTTTCAAACAAAGAAAAATTGTGAGTTTCAAAACATGTGGTGGTTGATTTGTGGCATTTGGCTTTTGAAGTGGCCGCTCTCGCACTTGCCATGCTCAACTCTTTTCCAATCCATGATTATATTCACTTAATTGTCATACTTCCAACTCAAAATTCTGACTACTGAGATCCTCAACTCAAATCGTGTTTCTGTTGTATGATGCTTCTGAGTTTAGCTTCCAATACATCCCTTAGATTTTCACGAGTTTAAAATGGTCAAATCACCATCATCTTGAGTACCTTACTTTTACTTTGAAACGTTATCTCTGTGCATCGACCCTTTGTCTTGCCGTGTACCCTTAAAGGAGTTGGTAGCGAGTTTGGAGTCCTTTCTCACTCGACCTGACATGAATTTGACTCAAAAGACAACAAAAAATTTTTGTTTGATGACAAGGAAACAAAAAATCAAAAATTAAAATAAAACCAAAAGAAAAAGACAATAGGCATCTTTTTCTCAAAACAAAGACAAAACTTATCTGAATATGGAAACCGATTCTGGTGAATATGACATGCATTTTGAATCAAACAGCCAGATCTACCCACACCAATCATTTGTCAACTTTTGCCCACTTATTGAGTTTGAAAATGAGCCATTGTTGAATTTATTCACTCTAAATTAATATCATCCTTCGGCTTGTGGCACCTCAATGGGTTTTTTCCATCGAGCCTATCTTATTTTCATCTCTTTCTCAACTCTCTGTCGTCTTATGGTGCCCGAAAAGGTTTTCACCAATAAAACTCTCTCATTTTCATTTTTATTTTTTTTTAGAAAATAACACCCAAAATATGAAATATCATGCACTCATAACATGTTTAGTCTTGACATTCTCAAAGATTGATCTGAAGGTCTTTCTTTGGTTGTAACTTGGCTTTTGGATCGGGATAGAAAGAAAGGGCGGCATGAGGCTAAAAAATTTACATAATCATTGGGTAGCACATACAACTTTTGGAATCGACTCTTATTAAGGAAATAAACTTTTTGCCCCAGTTTTATCTCATTCTTGGTAATTTGAATTTTCTTTTGGTTAGACCAAACCCCAGAGTAGGGCTGCCTACGTATTTTGTCATAGCAAGAATCAGTTCAAACGTAGTTCAGGAAACATCATTCTTTTGTTTGATTTTGAATTTTTGATTGATTTCTTCTTCTTTTTAAAAAAATATTATTATTTTTCAATTTTTTGACTTTAATTTGATTCCAAAAGAGGGGTACAAAGAAAAATAAAGGCTCAAAGGGGTAAGCAAAGGTTGATATATTATTCGGAATATAGAACAAAATGCCTTCATCCTTTCAAATCTTTAAAAATGTAAGTACAAAACATACATAACAAAATTGTACATGAATATCATACATAATATCTTTTAACTGCATCAGCATTGACCGACATTTCTTTCATTTTTCCTTCTACATCAGTCAGATATAACGCGCCATTAGGTAACACTTTCTTCACCATGAATGGCCCATGCCAATTAGGAGAAAAATTGTCTTTGGCTTCAATCTGATGAGGTAGAATGCGTCTTAGTACCAACTGACCAACTTTAAAATGTCTGTGACGCACCTTTTTGTTATATGCTCGTGCCATTCTCTTCTTGTATAGTTGTCCATGACATACTGACATCAATCTTTTTTCATCAATCAAGATTAATTGCTCCAAACGAGTCTTGACCCATTGGTCTTCATCAATTTTTGCTTCCACAACTACTCGAAAAGATGGAATCTCAATCTCTGCAGGTATAACTATTTCAATTCCATACACCAACAGGTAAGGAGTTGCACCAATTGAAGTCCGAATTGTAGTACGATAACCCAACAAAGCAAAAGGTAACTTTTCATGCCATTGTCGGAAACCCTACACCATCTTACGGAGTATTTTCATTAAGTACTTGTTGGCAGCTTCTACAGCTCCATTCTCTTTCGGACGATAAGGAGTTAAATTTTGATGCATAATCTTAAATTACTGGCACACTTCTTGCATCAGATGGCTATTGAGATTCGCAGCATTATCTGTGATAATTATCTTTGGAATGCCGAAACGACAAATGATGTTGGAGTGAATAAAATCGACCACCACTTTCTTGGTCACTGACTTGAAAGTCGCTGCTTCCACCCACTTTGTGAAATAATCAATGGCTACCAAGATGAACCTATGTCCATTCGAGGACTTTGGTTCAATTATTCCAATTACGTCTATTCCCCAAGCTACAAAAGGCCATGGACCAGTCATTGTATGCAACTCAGATGGAGGGGAATGTATCAAGTCTCTGTGTACCTGGAATTTATGACATTTACGAATGAAATTGATGGAATCTTGCTCCATGGTAAGCCAATAATAACCTGCTCGGAGTATTTTCTTTTCCAAAACATACACACTCATATGTGGTCCACAAATCCTAGAATGTACTTCATTCATGATTTTTGAAGCTTCTTTAGCATCTACGCACCTTAGAAGTCCCAAATCAAGAGTCCTCTTATACAAGATTCCTCCACTTAAGAAAAATCCACTAGACAAACGTCGAATGGTTCTCTTTTGATTACCATAGGCATGTACAGGATATTTTCCAGTCTGAATATATTCTTTAGTATCATAGAACCAGGTTACCCATCAAGATCTTCTTTAACCACATTGCAATATGCATGTTGATCATGAATCTGTATATGCAAAGGGCCAATATAAGTTTTATCGTGAAGCATCGAAGAAAAGGTCGCCAAAGCATCAGCAATCTTATTATGAGCTCTGGGAATATGTTTGAACTTTAATGATACAAATAGTTGACATAGATCTTGCAAACAACCTCGATATGGTAGAAGCTTTGAATCATGAGTCTCCCAATCTCCTTGGATTTGGTGGACTAATAAATCTGAATCTCCTAATACCAATAGTTCTTGGACCACCATGTCAATGGCTAATCTCAATCCCAGAATGCAAGCTTTGTATTCTGCCATATTATTGGTACAGTAGAATCGAAGTTGGGCTGTTACAGGATAATATTATCTTGATTCAGAAATAAGAACCGCCCCTATCCCTACTCCTTTTACATTAACAGCTCCTTCAAAGAACAACTTCCAGCCTGAATGACAATCGTAAAAAATAACCTCATCAATAAACAATACCTATTCATCTGAAAAATAAGTTTTTAATGGCTCATATCCCTCGTCAATAGGATTTTCAGCCAAATATTCCGCCAAGGCTTGATCCTTCATTGCAGTTCGTGTCATGTAGACAATATCAAACTCTGTGAGTAACATTTGTCATTTTACGAGTCTGCATGTGGGCATAGGCTTCAGAAAAATATACTTTAAAGAATCCATATGAGAGATAAGGTAAGTAGTATAAGATGACAAGTAATGTTTCAGCTTTTGTGCTACCCAAGTTAAAGCATAACATGTTTTTTCAAGAAGAGAGTACTTAGCCTCATAAGTGGTAAACTTTTTGCTGAGGTAGTATATGGCCTGTTCTTTTCTGCCCGTAACATCATATTGACCCAATACACATCCAAAAGATTGTCTAACACAGACATGTACAATATCAAGGGTCTGCCTGGCTCTGGAGGAACCAAAATAGGAGGATTCGACAAGTATCTCTTAATTCTGTCAAATGCCTCTTGACATTCTTCAGTCCATTCAACTCTAGTATTCTTCTTCAACAAGTTGAATATTCGTTCGCAGGTTATCGTAAGCTGAGCAATGAATCTACTGATATAATTCAACCTTCCAAGTAAGCTCATTACCTCCGTTTTATTTTTTTGTGGAGGAAAATCTTGAATAGCTTTTATTTTTGAAGGATCTAACTGAATGCCACGTCGACCCCAAGAGTTTTTCTGACGGAACTCCAAATACGTATTTTGCTGGGTTAAGTTTGAGATCATATCTTCGAAGCCTTTCAAAGAATTTTCTGAGATCTTTGACATAATCAGACTGCTCTCTTGACTTAATGACCATGTCGTCCACATAAACTTCAATCTCTCTGTGCATCATATCATGAAACATTGTGGTCATTGCCCTCATGTAAGTTACCCCAACATTTTTTAGTCCGAAAGGCATAACTCGATAATAATATGTCCCCCATGGCGTAATAAATGATATATTTTCCACATCTTCTGGATCCATAATGATCTGGTGATACCCCGCACAACAATCCACAAAAGAAGCAAAATCATGTTTGGCATAATTGTCTAACAAAATATGGATATTGGGAAGTGGAAAATTATCTTTCGGACTTGCTTTATTTAGATCACGATAATCAACGCACATCCGAACTTTGTCGTCCTTCTTTGGAACAGGAACAATATTTTCCAACCATGTAGGATATTGGGCCACTCGAATGACTTTAGCCTCAAGTTGCTTCGTGATTTCCTCTTTGATTTTTACACTCGTGTCAGTTTTAAGCTTCCCTAACTTTTCCTTGACCAGAGGAAAAGCAGGATCAATTGGCAACTTGTGAACTACCAAATCAGTGCTCAAACCGGGCATATCATCATAAGACCACGCAAAAATGTCTTTATAATCATGCAAAGCTTCAACTATAGCTTTTTTTTGTTGTGGTTGAGCATGTATACTTATCTTAGTCTCCCTAATATTTTCATGATCTTCTAAATTGATCGCCTCAGTTTCCTCCAAATTGGGATTTGTCTTATTCTCAAACTGTTTGAAATCTTTGCTTATATCCTCAAATATTTTTCCTTCATCGTATTCAACTTCTTTATTCATTATTTCATAAGTAGATTGGGTTTTTAAATCTGGTTGACAATTCTTCATGCATGTCATATCATTAGAATCGGCATAGAAAGTACTGTATGATAGAAAATAAATAAATAAAAATCATACTACAAATAAAATGAAGGGAAACTACGCTTTATTAAAAACATAGATAGAAAGAGTTTTAACCTAAAATACCAAGTTTAAAGTTCTAAATTACAATCCTAGAATGATTCAAATTACAGGAGTAAAAACAAACAAACTACTAAGACTGTAAGAAAAATAAACAAACTACCAAGACTCCTTTATAATAGGGAGAAGAGTGGCCTCCCAATTGTTAAGCTGTACATCAGGACCGATAAAATGCACATTTGCATTGCTGGTACCTTCTTCAATTTTAACCATATCAGCTTCAATGAACATATTCTGAAAAAGGCCAATCAACTCTGTATCATCATCATTCATTGATTCTGCAGCAGGTAACTTGAAGGATCCAACAACACTGAATTTGATGAAAGACTCGTGAAGTGGTGGTATTGGCTTGGTAAGTGACCATGACTCTTTCTTACGCTTTTTAGCCTTCTTTATTTCTTCAGCAGTAGGCTCGTATCCCAAACCAAAAGTACCAAAGTTCTCATAGAGGTTTACCGGATGAACTATGCCTTGCAAAAACATCCCTAGACCTTTTCCTGGTTCGAAACCATGCTTCAACATTTCATTCACTACCATAACAGATGCAGAGGACAATTGTGGTCTTGCGATGAGATTCCCCTTGAGGATATGCTCAACAGCCACTACCTCAAAAACTTAATGAATTAACACATTATCTGCAGTATCTACTTCGATGGAGGAAACGACGAAGTCTTTATACATGGATAAATCTCCTTCACCATGAACAATTATTGCTTGTCTGTCGTGTTCAAATTTGACTATTTGATGCAATGTTGATACGAATGCTTTATCCCTATGAATCCATGGCCTTCCCAATAACAAATTATAGAAAGTTTCAATGTTCAGCACTTGGAAATCCATAGCAATCTCCATAGGTCCAATTGTCAATATGAACTCTATTTCACTGTAACGCCCCAAGATCCCATCCCGGGATGTCACACGGTGCTTAAGGCCACCCGCGGCCTCAAGCTAACCCTCTAAGCCTGTCTTCACTTCTATAACTCACTATGACAATAATGACGTTGTAATAAGAAAGAATAATCATGTCATAAACATTCTAGAATACAAAGAAATAGTCCTGTATAATCAAAATAGTGCAGTTCTATACATACTGGTACTTTAGTCTGACAAAGCCTCTACTACATAAGACTGAGGAGCCAGTGTAACAGGTCCCCAACTGACTCGCACTAAACTGAAAGAAAACAACCACCTACCAGCATGACAAAATCAGGGACCTAGGTCCTCGAAACATGAGGACTCACCAACTACAGAAATGTAGATGAAGGTACTCAAAGATCACTGTCGCTGCTGAGACTGAGCACCAGAACCTACATCACAAGAGAATATAAAACACAGAAAAGTATGTGAATCAGTACTTGGGAATGTACTGAGTATAAGGGGGTGTATGATACATTTTAAGAAAACAATATCATAAATATATAAGAAAATCATGCATGCTAACAATAATGACTCTCTTCGCTTGAATTAATTGAAATATATTCCTTGTAAATCATCAATAGTAATACAAGCATTATAAATCTCGTAAATCATTATGGTCAGCTCAAACTCATCAACTCAAAACTTAGAGTGACTCCGTAACTCATGAAACTTGGACTATTATAGACTTGGGAATTTCTTATAACCGACATAAACTATGTGAGCTTACATGGTGTCCAACATCTTGCCCACATTGGGGAGAGCTGTTCTATCCTTGCCATCGGAGTAGAACCTTAACTTTAGTGATCACTGTCTTGGCCTTTGTCCCTTAATCTTAATCCTACGATGGCACGTAGTTCTGGAAAAATACCATATTTCCCGCTTGGTGCTAAATACTACTCCCAGACTTAAGCTCAAAATGTGTTAGGAAATCCACCTTAATCAACTCAAGGGTCTATCATAGAGACCAAATCATAAATATCTCATTTGCAAACCATAAACAACTTGTGGATTCCTAACTCGACTCAAACTTAAAGCAATCTTTCTCAACCTCAAATGTACTTGCTCATTAAATCATATCAAATATCGGAACTTTAGGAAAACATCAAAGAGCCCATTCTTGACTCTCAAGCTTAAATATCAATATATTCAATAATCAAACTTCCCATAGAAAAAGCTTAAAGCATGACACCTATCTTAAATCACTTAGAAATCAACAATTCATGGTAACAATATACAACTCATGGCGTAAGTTCTCAATTTAAGAAATAAGATGATGAAATAATCATTTATATCAAACTTGAACAACTCAAATGTTAATAAAGTAATTTGGGTGTAAACCCACTTTGCAATTTCATGGAAATAAAAAATAAAAATTAAATCTTTGGGCATAAGAACGAAAGGAGAGTTCTTGTTCAAACCCCACATACCTTGGATTAGGAATTTAAGATGAAGAGACTTATTTTTTACTCCCTTTTACACTCTTGAATTAGGGTTCTTGAAGCCTTTGACCGGGAGAGCTTGATTCTTGAACCACTTTGAAACTCTATGGAAGATTCTTGAATTTACTTGGAAGAAGATGGGATTTTGGGTTGGAGAGAAACCCTAGCTTCTAGATATTTCTTGGAAGAGAAATGAGAGAAAATGAGGTTTTCTCATCTTCTTGGATATATATATATATACAAGACCAAAATGGGCGGAAATGACCAAAATGCCCCTAAAAATATGAGTTAAAAATTGTCGATAGGGTCTGTGAAGGTCGAACTGACGGTCCACCAGATCGTCTGTCACTCAAGTGCAAAAATTAGGACATTCTGCCTCGACATGACGGTCAAAGTGACGATCCGTCAGGTAACTGACGGTCCACCAGATCGCCGTCACTCGGGGGCCAAAAATGGGACATTCTTTCTCGACGTGACAGTCAAAGTAACGATCCGTCGGGAAACTGACGGTCCACCAGATCGTCCGTCACTCGGGGGCCAGAAATAGGACATTCTGCCTCGACTTGATGGTCTGTCAAATTTTTGGCGGTCTACTATTTTGGCCGTCGCACGATAGCCGGAAAAGAAAGTCACTGCCTTGGTTTGATGGGACGATCGATGGTCCCCCAAGGATTTGAAGGTCCACCAGATCGACCGTCAAACCTGGGTGATTCCGACAACACTCAGTAAAACAGCCATAACCTCCTCGTCTGATGTCGGATTTTGATGAAATTAGTATCGATGGAAAGCTTATTCAATGCTATACATGAGAAAAGTAGAAATTAGAGAAATACAACACAATATAAACTTCAATCACTTTGGAAGCTACCCCTATCCACTCAAAAGACAGATTTAGGCTTAAGAAACGATCGGGGTATTACAATATTTCCCCCATTTGAAACATTCGTCCTCGAATGTTGCCAGATAAGCCAAGAACAAGAGAAAATGAGGACGCACAGCTGGAACAACTCACTCGAAGGTCTTACTTTACTCTACATTTTTGAGTACTTCACAGAATACACGAATCAAAGAGAGAGTAACCAAATAGCTGAATATACTGGTTTAGAAGGAAACTGAATTGACAAAGAATAGTACCTTCGGCTTGATTTGAACTCGCGGAGAAGAGATGGGGATACTTGGTTCACATGTCTGCTTCAATTTCCCAAGTAGCGTCCTCAACTGATTAATTTCACCACAAAACTCTGACCAAGGGAAATTCCTTGTTCCTTAGTCTACGGACTTGGAAATCTAGGATCTCGACCAAAACTTCATCATACTAAAGGTTATCCTGCACATCAAAGCTTTCTGGCGGATCAACAACAACAGAGTCACCAATGTGCTTCTTGAGCATTGAAACGTGGAAGACAGGGTGGACAACTGACAACTCTGCAGGCAACTCAATCTCATAAGCTGCTTTCCTAACATGATTCAACACTCTATAAGGGCCAACATAAAGGGGACTAAGATTTCCTTTCTTTCAAAATCTTTTCACCCCTTTCATGGGCAAAATTTTCAAGTACACCAAATCATCAACTTCAAACTCAAGAGCTCTTCTTCTCACATCTGCATATGACTTTTGACGACTCTGGGCTATCTTCAACCTCTCCCGAATCAACTTAAATTTCTCCATAGCCTCGAACATAGCATCAAGTCCAATCACGGCAGCCTCACCTACTTTAAACCAACCTATGGGTGATCTACACCTCTGACCATACAAAGCCTCAGATGGAGCCATTCCAATGCTAGCATGAAAACTGTTGTTATACGCAAATTCAATCAATGGCAAATTGTCATCCCAACTCCCTTTGAAATCAAAAACACATGCTCTCAACATATCCTCCAAAGTCTAGATAGTTCTCTCAGCCTGACCGTCTGTCTGCGGATGAAAAGAGAAGCTAAGATGAACTTGGATGCCAAAACTCTTCTGGAAGGCTCTCCAAAACTGAGAAGTAAATTTAGTACCTCTATCAGATATAATAGACAATGGAACTCCATGCAACCTGACTAACTCTCGAAGGTACAGCTTAGCATAGTCCTCAGCGGTGAAAGATGTATGTAATGGTAGGAAATGCGCGGACTTAGTCAACCTATCTACAATGAACCAAATAGAATCATGATGACGACGAGAGAGAGATAAACCGGTCACGAAATCCATATTCACTTCCTCCCACTTCCAAGTAGGAATACTGAATTCTTGCATCATTTCACTGGGTCTTTGGTGCTCTATCTTTACCTGTTGGCAAGTTACACACTTCTCTACAAACTTTGCTATATCCTTCTTCATGCCATTCCACCAATAGATTTCCCGCAAATCGCGGTACATTTTGGTAGCACCAGGATGAATCGAATACCGTGCGCCATGCGCTTCAGCCATAATCCTCTGCCTCAAATCATCAACATCAGGCATACACAATCTATTCTGAAATCTCAATACACTATCTCTCCCTTGGGAGAAAACCTCCACCTTTTGGTCTTTAACTGACTCTTTCAGTTTGATCAAACGAGGATCCATATCTTGCTTCTCCTTTACTTCCAAAACTAGAGAAGATTCAGAACTACTCTGGACCCAAACATTACCCTCAGCTGAATCAAGCAATCTAACTCCCAACCTATCCAGACGATGCACTTCACGAGCTAACTCCTTACTATATTCCTCGATATATGCTACACTACCCAAGGACGACCTGTTATGGGCATCTGGCACAACATTAGCCTTTCCCTGGTGATACAGTACATTCATATCATAGTCCTTTAGCAATTCTAACCATCGCCTCTATAGAATATTCAACTCTCTCTGAGTGAACGCATACTGCAAACTCTTGTGATCCGTAAAGACATCAACATGAACACCGTACAAGTAGTGTCTCCAAATTTTTAAGGCAAAAAACACTGTAGTTAACTTTAGATCATGGGTCGGGTAATTCTTCTCATGCGGTTTCAACTATGGGGAGGCATAGGCTATAACCTTACCCTTCTGCATCAACACGCAACCCAAACCAACCCTGGAAGCATCACAATATACCACAAAATCATCCTAACCATTAGGCAGGGTCAACACAGGGGTTGAAGTGAGTCGAGTCTTCAACTCCCAAAAACTCTGATTGCAAGAATCCGACCACTGGAATTTAACTTTCTTCTAGGTTAATCGGGTCAAAGGAGCAGCAATGGAAGAGAAGCCTTTAACAAAAAAATGGTAGTAGCCAGCTAGACCCAAGAAAATCCTAATGTCGGATGGGGAAATAGGTGTAGGCTAATTTTTCACAGCTTCCACCTTTTGAGGATCAACTTGAATACCTTCAGAAGAAACAATAGGACCCAAAAAAGCAACTGACCTTAGCCAAAATTAACATTTGCTAAATTTGGCAAATAGTTGATGATCTCTAAGGGTTTGCAAGACTATTCGGAGATGATCTGCATGGTCGTTCTCACTTAGGGAGTATACAAGAATATCATCTATGAACACAATAACAAACATATCTAGGTACTGTCTGAACACCTGATTCATGAGGTTCATAAAAGCTGTTGGGGCATTTGTTAGTGCGAAGGACAAGACCAGGAACTCAAAATAGCCATAACGGGTGCGAAAAGTTATCTTTGGAATATCATACTCTCTGACTTTAAGTTGGTGATAACCGAATCTCAAATCTATTTTTGAGAAATAACTGGCACCTTGCAGCTGATCAAATAGGTCATCAATCCTGGGAAGAGGGTACTTATTCTTGACTGTGACCTTGTTGAGCTGACGATAGTCGATGCACATGCGTAATGAACCATCTTTCTTTCGCACGAATAGAACGTGTGCGCCCCACGGAGACACACTGGGACTTATGAAACCCTTATCTAGAAGATCTCTGAGTTGCTCTTCAACTTCTTAAGTTCTACGGGGGCTATACGATACGAAGGAATAGAAATAGGCTGCGTATCGGGAAGAAGTTCAAACCCGAATTTTATCTCTCTATTGGGAGGTACCCCTGGGAGATCTTCCGGGAAAACATCAAGAAACTTATTGACAACACTAATAGACTGAATAGTCGGAGTCTCGGACTTAGTGTCTTTAACTCGAACCAAATGATAGATACAACCCTTAGATATCAATATCCTGGCTTTAAGGTAAGATATAAAATGACTCTAGGGAGCTATAGAATTTCTGGACCACTCAAAAGCTGGCTCGTTGGGAAACTAAAACTTGACTACATGGGTACGATAGTCTATAGATACATAATAAGAGTGAAGCCAATCCATACCCAGAATAATGTCAAAATCAACCATGTCTAGCTCAATCAAGTTTGCAAACATGACTCTGTTAAGGACAGTGATAGGACACTTCTTATATACTTGCTTAGCAATAACAGATTCACCTACTGGGGTAGAAACTAGAAAAGGCTCAGGAATCTTTTTAGACTTGATCCCAAAATTCACAGCCACCAACGGAGTCACATAAAAAAGACTTGACCCAGGGTCCATCAGCGCATACACATCAAGATGAAATACACGGATCGTACCAGTAACAACATCTAGTAAATCCTCCTACTCCTGGCGGGGTGGTATAGTGTAAAAATAATTTTGGCGCTGACCACCGGCAGTACTAAAAGAGGCACCCTGAGAAGGAGTAGGACGAACTAAAGGGGCTAGAGCACTAATAGCCTAACTCTCGGGACGAACATCAAGGCTCCCCTATCTAGCATATGGACAATCTCTGAGTCTGTGGCCCAATTTGCCATAACCAAAAAAAATCTCTATATTCAGCCATATACTTTCTGGGATGCGTCCTACCACACTTAGCACACAGGGGATAGTTAAGTCTATTACTCACACTGTCCTGAGATCTGGACATAGTAGGCCTATTACCCTGCTCCTATCTGAATCTGGGTGCAGGAGCACTAGCTGATGAGGGCGTTGGCGTAAAAGAACAACTCTGGAACTGAGGGTGAATCCCTCCAGAAAATCTAGTCTGACTATACCCCTACTGCTCTAATCTAACTCTCTTATTCCCTCTCACGCTCTCTCTCTCCTTCACCTAGTCTGCCTCAATCTGCTGAGCATGTATCATTAATCTAAAAAAATCCATGTCCTTATTGAGCATAGTGGATCTACACTCTTTCACCACGTAACTCGATACGCCAATCAAAAACTTAACTCGATACACCAGTTAAAAACTTACTCATACTGGTTCTAGAATCAGCCATCATACCAGGAGCATACTTAGATTATTGGTTGAATTTAAGACAATACTCCTTAACTGTCATGGAGCCCTGTCTCAAGTTCATAAATTTTTCTAGCTTCGCTTCCCTCAGCTCAAGGGAAAGAATTGGTCTAAGAACGCGTCCTGGAAAAACTGCCAAGTCATGGGAGAGGCATCCTCCCATCTACTCTTCCTCTACATCTCCACCCAATCATAAACAATATTATCCAAGCGATAGAAAGCTAACTCCACACTTTCTTCTTCTATTATATGCATAATTTGGGTGATCTTCTTCACCTCATCAAGATATATCCGTGTGTCCTCACCTGTCCTTGACCCATAAAACTCTGGCAGATTTATCCGCATAAAATCACGAACTTGAGCTACCGCTGAATTACCTTCTTGTGGAGGTGGAACTACGGCCTGAACATTGGCCTGAGCATTGGCGGTAATCGCCTGGGTTAGTGCCTGAAAAGCTACCCCAGATTCAGCATGAGTCACCATCTCATTTAAAGGATCAACGGGTTGAGTTCATTCGTTGTTTCTGCAAGCTCTACGAGGAGACATTTTCTATCATAAGAAAGCACGAATTAATAGCAAAGAGAAACAGCAGTAGGAACGATCAACTTCTGAAAGAAAGAAATGGTTTTTTCCTAAAACATCACGTAACCTCTTGCTCATAGATGTGGCGCGCTCCACACCGATGATCAAGGCTCTACGTAACGCGGCTTGTCAGACTCCCTAGGACTCTTTGAACCTTAGGCTCTGATACCAAGCTTGTAACGCCCCAAGATCCCATCCTGGGACGTCACACGGTGCTTAAGGCCACACGCGGCCTCAAGCTAACCCTCTAAGACTGTCTTCACTTCTATAACTTACTATGACAATAATGACGTTGTAATAAGAAAGAATAATCATGTCTTGAACATTCTGGAATACAAAAAAATACTGTCCTGTATAATCAAAATACTGCAGTTCTATACATACTGATACTCTAGTCTGACAAAGACTCTACTACATAAGACTGAGGAGCCATTGGGATAGGTCCCCAACTGTCTCGCACTAAACTGAAAAGGAACAACCACCTACCAACATGACAAAATCATGGACCTAGGTCCTCGAAACATGAGGACTCACCAACTACAGAAATATAGATGAAGGTACTCAAAGATCACTGTTGCTACTGAGACTAAGCACCGAAACCTACATCACGAGGGAATATAGAACACAGAAAAGTATGTGAATCAGTACTTGATAATGTACTGAGTATGAGGGGGTGTATGAAACATTTAAAAAAATATATATCATAAATATATAAGAAAATCATGCATACTAACAATAATGACTCTTTTCGCTTGAATTAATTGAAAATATTACTTGTTAATCATCAATAGTAATAAAAGCATTATAAATCTCGTAAATCATTATGGTCAGCTCAAACTCTTCAACTCAAGACTTTGAGTGACTCGGTAACTAATGAAACTTAGACTATTATAGACTTGGGAGTTTCTTATAACCGACATAAACCATGTGAACTTACATGGAGTTCAACGTCTTGCCCACGTTGGGGAGAGCTGTTCTATCCTTCCCATCAGAGTAAAACCTTAACTTTAGTGATCACTGTCTTGGCCTTTGGCCCTTAATCTTAATCCTACGGTGGCTCGTAGTTCTGGGAAAATACCATATTTCCCGCTCGGTGCTAAATACTACTCCCAGACTTAAGCTCAGAACGTGTTAGGAAATCCACCTTAATCAACTCAAGGGTCTATCATAGAGACCAAATCATAAATATCTTATTTGCAAATCATAAACAAGTTGTGGATTCCTAACTCGACTCAAACTTAAAGCAATCTTTCTCAACCTCAAATGTACTTGCTCATTAAATCATATCAAATACCGAAACTTCAGGAAAACATCAAAGATCCCATTCTTTACTCTCAAGATTAAATGTCAATATATTTAATAATAAAACTTCTCATAGAAAAAGCTTAAATCATGACACCTATCTTAAATCACTTAGAAATCATCAATTCATGGTAACAATATACAACTCATGGCGTAAGTTCTCAATTTAAGAAATAAGATGATGAAATAATCATGTATATCAAACTTGAACAACTCAAATGTTAATAAAGTAATTTGGGTGTAAACCCATTTTGCAATTTCATGGAAATAAATAATAAAAAATAAATCTTTGGGCACAAGAACGAAAGGAGTGTTCTTGTTCAAACCCCACATACCTTGGATTAGGAATTTAAGATAAAGAGACTTGTTTTTTACTCCTTTTTACACTCTTGAATTAAGGTTCTTGAAGCCTTTGACCGGGAGAGCTTGATTCTTGAACCACTTTGAAACTCTATGGAAGATTCTTGAATTTTCTTGGAAGAAGATTGGATTTTGGGTTGGAGAGAAACCCTAGCTTCTAGATATTTCTTGGAAGAGAAATGAGAGAAAATGAGGTTTTCTCATCTGCTTGGATATATATATACAAGACCAAAATGGGCGAAAATTACCAAAATGCCCCTAAAAAATATGAGTTAAAAATTATCGATCGGGTCTGTGACGGTCGAACTGACGGTCGATCAGAGAAACTGACGGTCCACCAGATCGTCCATCGCTAAAGTACCAAAACTGGGACATTCTACCTCGATGTGACGGTCTAAGTAATGATCCTTCAGGAAACTGACGGTCCACCAGATTTTCCGTCATACGGGGGCCAGAAATGGGACATTCTGCCTCGACTTGATAGTCTGTAAAATTTTAGGCGGTCCACTATTTCGACCGTCGCATGATAGCCAAAAAAAGAAGTCACTGCCTTGGTTTGATGGGATGATCGATGGTCTGCCAAGGACTTGACGGTCCACCAGATCGACCGTCAAACCTGGACGATTCCGACAACGCTCAGTAAAACAGCCATAACTTCCTTGTTCGATGTCGAATTTTGATGAAATTGGTATCGATGGAAAGCTTATTAAATCATCTACATGAAAAAAAGTAAAAAATAGAGAAATACAACACAATATAAATATCAATCACTTTGGAAGCCACCCCTATCCACTCAATAGACAGATTTAGGCTTAAGAAACAATTGGGGTATTACATTCACCAATGGCATCAGTTTTTTATCCATAAAAACCTTTGACACATACATTATTAGGTCAGATCTTTTCCACATTAACATTGAACGTTCAAAAAGTTTACATAGGACAAATGTTAGCGCCTGATCCTCCATCAATTAACACTCGAGTGACGATGAAATGTTCATATTTCATAGAAATGTACAGACCTTTGTTATGCTCAGTACCTTCCGTAGGCAATTCATCGTCTGTCAAAGTAATTTTGTTTGCTTCAAGGATCCTTCCAACAACTTTTTCTAGCTGATTCACTCTAGTCTCACTGGGATCACATGCTTCATTAAGAATCTTCATTATAGCCTTGTGGTGTTTCTATGAATATATCAATAAAGATAACAAGGAAATTTGTGTTGGTGTCTTCTTCAACTATTCTACAACAGAATATTCTGGCAATTTTATTTTCTTTAAGAATTTTTCAGCTTCTTTATCAGTGACAGGCTTCTTGACTGTCATTCGTTCTTCACCGCCTTGTTTATTCTTTCTTGACTTTACTGAAGCATAACATCTTCTAGATCGAGTTAATCCCCCTACTTCATCTATATCTTCAGTCACTTCTTTTCCCTTGTGCATCACCACAACGCGATTATAATTCCAAGGGACTGCTTTGGTATCAACCATAGGTAGCTGTGACACTGGTTTAATAACAATAGGATCTATGGGAATTCCTTTTATGATTAAAAGAGGCTTATTGGATCTTCCGGGAATAATGAGTTTCATCTTTATTTGACTTGACCCAATATTTTATGAAATCTTTTTTCCCCAAACCAAGGGAACATTCGATGATTCGGGTTTTGTTATCACCACCTCCGCTTCTGCAGGCTTTTCTTTTGTCAAATCCACAACATTTGCTGATTTTCTGAGTTAGTTTTAATTTTAATGATCGGCTTAAAGAAAATCATAGTATCTTCACCACTGACTATCACTTCGAGCATGTTTATTTCATTATGATCTGGCAATGGATTTTGATTGACATTTGGAGCGTCTGGACTTTCTACCATAATCTGTTGGGTATTAATCAACTCTTGAATGCCTCTTTTCAGATACCAACATTTCTCTGTGTCATGCCCAGGTGTATCAGAACAGTATTCACATCTTCTAGAATAAACCAAGTTCTTTGGAGGAGGATTCGGGATCCTTCTCTCAATTGGATTTAAAACATTCATTTTTCTCAGCCTATGAAATAAACTGGTGTAAGATATTCCAATAGGAGTGAAATTATCTTTTACCATGTTATCCCTTTTGAAGTCTGCTCTAGGCCATAAATTAGACCTGGGAGGGCCTCTTTGAATTTACGGGACCAGTAGATGATTTTGGATGGCTGGTGCATGCCATTGCGGGTAAGAAGGAGCCCGAGCATATGGTTGTGCATTGTAAATAGGATATTGAGGTGAAGGAACAAAACATAATGGATTTTGTACATATGGTTGACGCGTACCCCTTCAATTTTGCCGTGTACTTGGCACGACAGTTGCTACATCCTCTTTTCTTTTCTTTCCCCCGAAACTTCCTGTACCACTTTGAATTGTTTGTGTTGTTGCTTTCAAAGCGACCTGGCTGATAATATTTTCTGACTTGATTCCGTTTTCTACCATCTCTCCAACTTTGATAACTTCGGTAAATGTGCTTCCAATTTTAGAAAGTAAGTAATGGAAATAATCAGGTTCTTGTTCTTGCAGAAAGATATCAATCATTTCAGATCCCTTTATCGATGGTCTGACTCTTAAAGCCTGCTCTCTCTATCTGATAGCATATTCTTGGAAACTTTCAGTCATTTTTTTTCTCATGCTGGCAAGCGCAGTGAGATCTGGCACTATCTCAATGTTATATTGAAATTGTTGAACGAAATCCCAAGACATGTCATCCCATACGTGCCAACGGGAAATATCTTGGTCAATGAACCATTCAGAAGCTATCCCTGTAAGGCTTTCTCCAAAGTAATCCATGAATAATTCTTCTTTTTCTCCTGCTCTCCTTAATTGATTGCAAAACTTTTTCAAATGAGCTACAGGATCGTCGTGTCCTTCATATTTGTCAAACTTTGGCATTTTGAACCCTAGCGGCCAATGGACGTCTAGAAACATACACAAATCTTTTTATGAAACACTTTTTGGTCCATCTAATCCTTGCATATTTCTCATACTCTGCTCCAAGCTTCTAACTTGACTAGTCATCTCCTCTTGTTCCTCATCCTTAGCAATCTTCTCAATCACAATAGGAGTATCATTTTGATGAACATGATAATGTGGATTTTGGGATTTGAAAGTCATTTTAGGAGAATACAACATATCATGACTTGGTTTCCCTACATTCTTCGGTACTGTCGGTTGAGTACCCGCAGTAGCTGGTGCTACAGAAGTAAAAAGCGGGTTATTTTTGATAGACGAATTTGGTGGGTACAAGGTAGAAGTACCAGCAACGCCAGACATATTAGAAAATGGGCCAAATCCTGGTTGGTAAAATGGATCACTAGTTTGAGCTGGGTCAGAATTTGGATCATTTGAAGTCGAAAGTCCAGGGATTGAAGTAGGCGGGGCTTGTCCATTCAACCAAGTTTGGTACATCTCTGCCATTTATTGTTTCAATGACTTTATTTCTTCCATTAATGCTACTTCCTGAAAAATCAACTAATTTTGCTCTTCTTCACTGTCAGAACTTATACCTTCTTTGCGGGTCATTTTTCTCTTACCCTGTTATACGAATGTGATGTCAGTTTAAACCACAAATCAACCACCAATTACTTTATATTTCTGTAACCAAGTAGAAAACAGGTGAGTGTTATATTTTTAACACATTATAATGCCAAGTTATATGTCATGCTTCTATATGCATTTTCCAACCTATCATGGAAGGCTTTGTGTTTCATCCCAGCTTTTCTAGGCATATTTTTTCAAAATTTATGATCGAACCCTTTGGAGGGTTGCCTACGTATCATGCCAGGACATGAATCAGATCTTGCGTAGTTCGGGAGGGATTTAACAAAATGATTATTTTTATTTTTTTTTAAAGAAAATAAATAAAGCAAATGAAGTAAAATATATGTAATATATATAGAAATAAATACTCAACTTCATTACATTCCATAATATAAATATGACAAAATAACTGACCCAACTCCTAAAATAAAACCTACTAACTGACATCTGAAAACTAAAAGTCATAACATCTAATCAAGAAGTTTTAAAACTGAAAATGAAGAACTATGACAAAGAAAACAACTATCCATTCAAGGAGACTTCGGCTAGATATGTCCTCCCAAACTTAAGTATATGTCCTCCAATGAAGTAGTGAGACGCTGTGAGAAAGCTGGTACTTGTGCCAAAAATTCTTCATGATCCAACTGCTGATAATCCAAACCCATTCTGGCAGTATCCTGTGCTACATGGCTGACCTTTCCTCGAAGAAAACTGAAGGCCTGATCCCATTCATGGGCCTGTCGATCTCAGAAATCAACCATTTCTCTTGCACGCTGTTCAGGAGAAGAAGCAACCTCCAACTATTCTCGCGATATTCCTCTTTCACGGATCCACTGAGATCTCTGTCGATCAAATTCTTCTTGCATGTTCTTTTCAACTTCTTACAGTTGCTGTCAGCAAGATGCGGCAAGTTCTACAACGTGTGACCCTCTAGTGGTAGCCAGTTTGATTTATCCCCGAAGTGCAATCTTAATATCTGCTGATTTAGCTTTCTCTTCAGCAAATTCCCTTTGTTGTTTGTCTATTTTTGCCCTGGCATGCTCTAATTCTACTCACAAATCTTGGTTGGCCTCATGATGTTCTCGCATGGCTCTCTCAATCCCTATCATGATTGCAGCTTCCTGATCTATAGGTCCCCTGACCGATCTTTCTAGTCTAACTGGCGGGCTCGACTATTCTTCAAACCATTCACGGTAATCTGGGTGCACTTCTCATTTCTCACGCTCTACGACCATCGATGTTTTCCTAGCTGACGTAAAAATCTCAATGGAACATACGGTTGAACACCCCTAATACCCATTAATAATAAGAACGGTCGAATGACAGAACTATGTATGACTTGCCTCCAAGGGAACCAAGGGAGATTCCAAGTGATTTTATCTACTGTCAGAGAACGAAAAAGTTTATCCCAATCTTTAAATCCTTCTGGGCATTTATATTTCTCTAACTTCTTTTCGTAATCTTTGATGTGATTGAATCTTTTAGGATTAAATCTTGCCATTGTAGGACATCGGTAGAGATTCTCCACAATCCACATCTGTAACAAGATATTACATCCCTCGAAAAAACTCTTTCCTTTCTGACAAACAGTCAAAGCACGGTAGATATCCGTCAGGATCATTGGTACCATAGTTAATCTTTCTTAATCAATATCATACCACCCCCGCTAAACGAATATTAATTTTTTATTCTCTCCTCGGGAAAACCATAGTGCCTAGAAAGGCTACCATGAATGCAAATAGTCTGTGAACTTTCCAAGCCTCAAAACTTCCCTTATTACAAAGCTATTTACCGTACTTCTCAAACCCCTCTCATCTTCCATAGCTGTCATACAAAAACTGCAAAGAAACCCAACCCTTTTTCATTGATTCTTCTTTTGAGTTTCGTATGTTCATGAGCTTGCAGAATCTGTTTATCGAAATGAGTCTTGGGGATATAAGTTTCTTACGATGCATATCCCCATATCCAACATACGCCGCTATCTCTTCTACAGTTGGAGTCAACTCAAAATCCAAAAAGTGAAACACATTGTTCTTCGGGTCCCAAAAGGTTAGTAATGCATCAATCGCCTCCCTATTAGGTTTGATTGACATAATACTCATCAAAAAAAAACAAATACTTATGTATCTCGTCATAATTGAATGTATCCATTTCGTTCCACCACAACCAAAGTTGCAAAGGGGTACAATCCATAACCTGAAGCGGTACACTCCCATCCCTCTTTCTCTTTGGATGCTTTCCACGAACAGGAGGAGACATTTTATACCTATTGACAAGGACATGAGATTAATAAATGTCTAGACTTAGGCAAGACTTAATTAATTTTTTAAAAGAATTTTTAACTTGACTTGTGAGACCTAGTGCGACCAATACTTAGTTGCAAAGAACAATTTTATCAAAATCAAAGTGAGAAAAACATGACTGATAATATTTTTAGGAAAAACACTTATTTAAATTGACTTTATCAAAACTTTGCGACAACAGACCTCTAGATAATTTTAACTATATATTTGGAGACAATACCCCCTAAATACACTTAAAAGGATAAAAAAGAAAATAAAATAGAATGACTTGGAAAAGAAGAATGATTGTTTTATGTATGAAGTTGTATAAAAATTTCAGCCTCACGACCCCTAAAGGTTCTGGACTGTTAAAATATATGTTAACATATTTTATTATTTTATAAAAATTCAGCTCACGGCCCCTAAAGGTTCAAGCTATTATGATTTTTATGTTAAAATTAATTTTGAAAAATAAAAGGGAAAGTAAAATAAAGATAATAATATTAATGAAAATAATCATGTTTTCTTCTTATTATTATTTTTTCAAAAATATCCTTCAATAAATTTGTGAATAAATATATTATTATTATTATTTTATCAAAACCAGGGTCATATCCCTGGTAGGACATCCAAGTCACCTTATTGAATCCCTAATCAAAAGGAAATGACTCTTTATTAGTCTGCAAAAACAGAAGACCGGGTAAGGAATTCTGTTGATCGAGGGGAAGGTGTAAGGCACCGCTCGAGTCCCGTGGTTCTAGCACGGTCGCTTTTATTGATTTATCTTTACTTAAACTATTTTTGATAAATTATGTTAAGGCCTAAATTCACTCATTTTAATATCTAGAATTATTTAAAACTCTCGTATTAATTCAATGAAAAAATAATTTTTAAAAAAATATTTATCGAGGTGCATTATTGCATCCTTGAATTTTAAAATGTCTCAGAAAGATGCGTACGCTGCATTCTTAATTGAGACGAATATTTTAAAAATACCTAAAATTTATCTAACGTTAAAACTTTTATTTGTCATTTGTAAACTCATAACAATTTTATTTATTTAAAATAATTAATCTTAGTAAAAATCTTTAAGTGAAATTTATTTAAATCGATTAATTAGTATAGTAAATAATTAATAAAATTTATTAATGACAATTAACAATAGTAATAATAATATAATAATATTAATAAAATAATATTTTAATAATTTATATTTTAAAAAAAAAATTATAATATCATCTAAATTTATCATTTTAAATATTTTCAAAGAAAAATATCTATATATATATATTTTTATATAAATATAATAAAATCAATTATTTTTATAAAATATATTAAAAATAATGATAGATCTGGAAATATAAAAGATACATTATATTATATGTATATGATAAAATGGTATCAGCAAATAAAGTAATAACGGAAAAGAGAAAGGGAAGGGAAGAACAATGGGTTGCCGGATCTGATTGTAACGCCGGTGGCGAGGGGGTATTTTCCGGTGAATCTGAACGAAAAAAGGGAGGGGAATGGCGCGATAGCGGAGCAGCGCGGTGGTTCGTCGGAGAAGACGCGTAAGCCGACTGGAGTTTCTGTCGCCGTTGTGGCATTGAACTCCGGCCAGATCCGGCCTGTTGATGGGTTGTTCACGACGGAAAAGGGGAGGGGGAAGGGAGTGACGCCGAAAAAAGGAAAACGGGAAGTGGCACTGGTCTTGGAATTTCGGCAATGGGAGGCGCAAAGGAGTGACGTTAATGACTCCGGCGAGACCCAATCGGAGTCGACTCGAAAATGGATTAGTTTTTGATAAAAAAAAATTAGTTTCTGATCTTATTTTTTAAAAAGTAGACGTTACATTCCAGAGAGAGAATGATTCTGACAAGGATGATTTCGTAAATAAATTTATCCCTGTATATACATATTTGATCTATTATACAGTGAAAGAGAATTGAAGAATGTGTCGTTACTTGCCATGCATATGAATGTGAATCTCTATGTACATGTAAATTTACAGATGAACATACATGCAATACATACAGTGGTATATGGAATAATAATAGTGTTCAGTTTTATTGTTTTTCTAGCATATCAAATTTAACATTCCATAATTTAATATACAATACATAATAACAAACAAATTCATATTCTGATTCCTAATAAAATTTAATACGGTAAATAAAGTAGGATTATAGAAAGAACCTGTAAGAAATTAAATTGAATAACACAGCAAGAAACTTTCACCAGAAACTTTCACCAGAAACTTCAAACGGATCTCAAATTCTCTTTTACTTTCTTCTTTTTTTTTTACAAATGATTTTCTCTGATTGACTTTTTTTTTTCTCTGTTTTTTTTTTATCTGATGTTAATGGATGTCAAAGTTCGTCCATTGTTTTGGGGTGAGAGAGTCCTTTAAATAGAGGAAATTTGGGGGGGAACAGTTAACTTTTTGGGGAGGGAATCTCATTAGCAGATAAGAGGGAAGAGTTTTAAAATTCAAAACTTTTTTTTATTATTATTATTTTTTTGATTTTATTTTATATAGAAAATAATAGTAATAATAATAAATGAAATAAATAAATGAAATAATAACAATAATAATAATAATTAATTAATTTTATATTTAACAAAATATAATAATAATTTATAAATAGAAAAATATAAATATAATAAAATAGTATTAAAACTATTAATTTATTTATTAAAAATTTATAAAAGGAAAATTATTTATTATTTTTTATATTATTTTTAAAATTAGAATAAAAATGAAATATCTTGAAGTTAACTTTATTTTATTATTTATTTTTATTAAAAATTTATTAAAAATAAAAATAATAATTAAAATAATATATAAATATTTAAAATTGAGGGAAGATAAAAAATCACGTGTCTACACTTATTCGATGAGTATATAAAATTAAAAATAAAATATTATTGAATAATTTTAAGTTTAAAAATTCAAAAGATGGAATTTTTTCGTAGTGAGTATTATTGATCATATTTAGCTAGATAAATGAATAAAAAAAATCATGTCATATAAAAGTCTTTAGATAAATAATGCAAACACTTATAAATAAATTAAAAATTAAAATATTAATGAAAAATATAAAGTCTAGCAATATGTACATGTTTCGATTTGTATCAACCCAACCATAGATATGATTCATCACTATTTTTTTTAAGAAGAATTAGATAGACACAACTTTGATTAAAGTGAAAATTCACCATAAGCTAAAATCTAAATATTAGTTAATTATTATGAAATATTTTAATTTTTTACTTTGTTAGAAATTTCAAATCTATTATATATTTTTCTTTTTCTTAATCAACGACATGTTACATTAAATATTGTTATATCTAAAAATAATCATAATTGTTGAATCTTAAAATTGTATTGCCTTTGAAAAGTTTTCCGAAACATTGCAAAAACATCAGTATCAAACAACTTGCTATGTTTCAAGTGAATTCTGCCTCCTTGAAAATTATTAAACTACTTATATAGTTAAAATTTGGTATACAACTTCTACAAACCTTATAATTCTTACCATATATTATTCTTTCAGCATATATTTTAGGACTTCTTAATTATTAAATTTGATAAAAAGAAAATATTCATAAACCAAATAGGACAAATCTAGTAGAAGTAATATAGGAAATACAACTTCTACAAACCTTAGAATTCTTACCATATGTTATTCTTTTAGCAGATATTTTAGGACTTCTTAATTAGTAAATTTGATAAAAAGAGAATATTCATAAACCAAATAGGGCACGAATCTAGTAGAAGTAATGTAGGAAATTTGTAATTTTATTTTTGAGAAATTTAATTGAAGAAAAAAAAGGTGAAAAGATGATTTTGTCTAAAAAAGAGTCTTTTAATGAAGGGCAAAAAGTTCGAATCACTTTTCTAAGGGTTTTCACATTTTTAATATATTATATAGATATAGATTATAGATATAGATTATAGATTATAGATAATTATTTTTATAAAGTCTATTTTTAAAATTATATAATCGTATTTAATAATTTCTTTTTAATTAATAATATAGTCAATGCATTAAAAAGTTTTTACTATATCAAACTCCTAAATTTTTTTATATAAAAAAATTCTTTTCTTTATAAATAGTATTTAATATATTTTTTAAAATTTATAATTTATTATTGCTAAAAAAAATGAGGCCCTCGAATTTTGGGGCCTTAGGAGGGCCGCCTTTTCACCGAAAGGGTTGAGCCGCCCCTGGGGAATACCATATCTACTATATATACATAAAATATAATTTTAATAATGTATGAATAATTTAATCAATGGTATACCTAGCTCCACCCTTATGTGGTGTATGAATAAATTTCATATTATTAATTGAAAAGATCTAAAACCTAAATAAAACTCGAAATACTCTTAATGGTGAGGTTTTTCGAAAAATAATGTGGGGGCTTAGTCCAAAATAAATAAAACTCGAAATACTCTTAATGGTGAGGCTTTTCTAAAAACTAGTTTAGGTGTACGCGTCTTGCGCATGTACCTCACTTTAATGAGTTTACACGTTTCACTAAATAGAAATTTGTTTAAATAATAAAAAAAAATAGTGTATCTTTTAAACATGTAAAGATGGAGAATTTATTTAATTAAACCTAATATATACAAAAAAAAATCTCAACGCCCATCAAAATTTATCTACCACCTTTAAACTACAACAAAACAATACGATGATAGAGATATCAAAACAATACAATTAAACTTAACTTTTGCAAAAGATTTTCCTCAAAGTCGATCGACATCATCTACCACCTGTTAACTACAATAAAATAATACCATAATAGTGATATCAAAATAATACAACTAAATCTAACCTTTACACAAAAAAAAAATATCAAATTAGAGACATCAAAACAATACAATTAAAAATCTAACCTTTTCCTAAAAAAAAAATTAAAGCCGACCAACGTTTATCTACCACCTGTAAATTACAACAAAATAATACGATGATAAAGATGTCAAAATAATATAATTAAACTTAAAATTTACACAAAAAATTCATAACAAAGCTTTGTGCAAAGGTTATGATCAATAAAATCAAAACGTAATATAAATAGAAATTTGAAATTCAAAAATCACAAAGTTACCCAATAACAAAGCTATAATCACAAAATTTTATTACCCAAATAATGTATCTGTATCAACCTAAAAATGGACTTATAAAATTGAAAAAAAAAAGAAAGAAAAATAAAGGCTCCTAAACTAAAATATTATTAAAAAAAAAAAAAATAGTCCTAAACTATAAAAAAAAAAAAGCAATCCCTCTCCTTTTGGGTGAAATCCACTATACACGAATTGAATATTATTTTTGAAAGATTTTTTCTTCTTCTTTTAGTAGTCTTAACCTATTTTATGTAAAATAGTTTTTAAATTTTTTCAAAATATTTGGAACTTTACCTTATAAAGAAATTTTTCCCATATAATAATTTCTTTGACGTTGAATTTTCTTTAACAATTTATTATCATAAATTTAACAATTCAACTAAAAGTAAAAAATCTTCACCATTTAATTTTAGATATATACTATATTCAATATTCAATATTAAAAATTGAAGAAAAAATGTGAAAAGACGATTTTGTTTATTACAAAATCTTTTAATGAAGGACAAAAAGTTCAAATCACTTTTCTTAGGGTCTTCGCACTTTTAATATATTATAGATAATGTGGAGCTTAATCCAAAATAAAAAATACCCCATGTTAAGAATATATTAAGTCTGGCATAACATCATATCAGCGCCAATGATTTGACGATAAGAATACGGAAATGACCAAGTGATCATGTGGGATGGGTTTAGAGCCCGTTTGGATAGACCGAAAAAAATAGTTTTTAAAAAGTTTTTGAAAAGTACTTTTGAAAGTGCTGAAACTAATTTTAAAAATAAGCAGTTACGTGTTTGGATAAAAGTGTTAAAACTGAGAAAAAGTTGTTGATGTATTTGATAAACAAGTGTTGTTAAGCACTCTTTTTGGTCAAAATAACTGAAATACCCTTAAGTTGTTAACAATATGTAGAGTTGATTATTATTAATTTTCATTTCTAAAATGATTCAAATTATATATATATATATATATATATATATATATATATATATATATATATATATATATATATATGAATGACTATTAAATTTGTGCGCTAAAAAAATCTTTTTTCTTGGTTAAAAGAGTTTAAATCATCAAACAAAATATATATGTTACTAATCATTATAATTACATTAATAGATAAATAGTTGGTCACAAGTGATACGATTTGTTTGCTAAAATGACTCTTACTGAAAAATATATTACTCGTTGATTGAGTAATGACTATATCACTATTAAAACATTGTCGAATACGAACGTTGCGTCGTAAAATATACATGAATCGTTCACTAATGGTTCATGAAGTTGTATATCTTCAGTGAGTGTTCTCCATATATCTTGGTTGGTGAGTTATTTTTTTCTTAGAAAAATTCATATGTTGTACAATAATAATTGTCCAAATTTAAAACGAATATATTAAAGAATGAGAATAATACATAAAAATCATATTTCGTAAATTAGAAGTTTCATACAAAAGAGGTACTAATATGGTTAGAGTTAAGTACGTCATAAATACAAAAAGTGGAAACGTTTAATTAATACAAGAAGAAGTGTGTTGTAGTGAAAGAGAAGTGTGTTTTAGGGTTACAAGAGGGTAATTTTGTAATAAGTAAGAATTATAAGGGACACAAATGTCTCTTACTTGGTCAACTTTTAATGAATTATAAGCTAAAAAAGGTAGGGAATGGACAACTTCTAGCTTTTGGCATTTTAAAAGTCAAAATTGACTTTTTTTAAGCAACTTTTAAATTTGTCAAACACTTCTAAAAGTAAAAAATGACTTTTAAGCCATTTTGATCAACTTATAATCTTATTCAAACACCCTCTTACTCTCTTTATTGCCAAAGATATCTAGAAGATAAACATACACGAGAAAAAGCTAGTTCTGTTTTGAGCTTTGACGGACGTAAATAGTCAATTGTGTGGGTGACACACGCCGAATCTCGAAAATTGACTGATGAATCATGATAATAGTCACATGAAATTTAGTTTAAGGCAGAATACATCGGCAGACCCCTTAAATACGCACCATCTTTCACTTAGGCACCTCAAGTGAACGGTTTACATTTTAAACACCTAAAGTAGCCTTAAAGTGTGTCACTTTGACACCTTTTTGCCTAATTAAAAGAAAATTCAGGCGCGTATATTTCAATCCATACACGTGAATTTTGCACGCCAATTAAAACGTGTCACGTATTAGTACCTTTCCACGTCATCCACATCCACTAATAGCAAGACATTTGTCATTTTTATCCAATAATTTTTAAATAATTAATTTTTTAAAAAAATTACCCTCTCCCTCTACTCCACCCACCAACCTTGCCCCCTCCCCACCCCACCCCACCCCCACCCCCACCCCCACCCCACCCCACCCCCACCCCCACCCCCAATCATCTTCTTCCCCATTTCTCTTCTGCAAACACCCCCACCCCCAATCATCTTATTCCCCTTTTCTGCAAACAGTCCCCCTGCCTCCCCTGCCCCCCCCCCCCCTAAATGTTCTCCAAACGCCCCACTTCTCCCAGCCCCACCCACCCACCTAAATGTTCTTCAAACGTCACCCCTCCCCCAAACCCCAATTATCTTCTCCAAAAATCCGACCCCACCCCCTTCTTCATTTTTTAATTTTTTTCATTATTTTTTATTTGATTTTAATTTTTCTTCATTGATTTTGCTTAGTTTTTAGTTTTTTTAATAGATTTTGCTTTATTTTTCATATTTTCTTCATCTATTTTGCTTCAATTTTTCATTGATTTTGCTTGGTTGTCAATTTTTCTTCACGAATTGAGACTAGTGTATTTTCTCATATTTTTTCATGAAAACAAACTATGGACAAAAAAGCATCCATTACTTTCTCACTGTCTATTTCATGAAAATGAGAAGAGTGATCACAACGAATAATCCAAATCTCAAAAGCAAAAGTTGCAGCAAAAGGGAACCAATGATATGAAATGGACGAATTTATCTCCATTTTTTAATTTTTCTTCATCAATTTTATTCGATTTTTAATTTTTCTTCATCAATCTTATCTTTAATGATTAAAAAATATGGTACTTATTATCTAATCTTCACGAACCCCTAAATGCATATATAAATTTCTATCAATAATTTTTATCATTAAATAAATTTAAGATCGATAAAAATAGTGGATAAAAATGTGAAAGAAGTATAAATTATAGGGGGTGAGTTAATCTACTGTTTTTGGCAAGACGAACCCCTAAATGTGTATTTAATTTTTAAATCTCCCTCAACAATTTTTACCATTAAATAACCTTAAGATTGACAAAAATGATGGATAAAAAATGAGGAAGAAAGGTATAAATTAATGGAGATAAGTTAATATATTGTTGGTGGGCCAACTTAGGCTCCACATCAGCCAAAAAAGGGCTTTCACGCGCCTTAATGGAGGTGTAATACACGCATATTTCCAACTCAGCAAAAGGTGCCAACGTGGCACACTTTAAGGCTAGTTTAGGTGTTTAAAAGGAAAAAAATGCACTTGAAGTGCCTAAGTGAAAGATGGTGCGTAGTTAAGGAATCTGACGATGTATTCTGCCTTAATTTAAGGAGGAGACTCCTAGATCATCATATGGGTCACATGATACATATATAGTTGGGTTGGTGGGGGGAGGGGCGGGGCGGGGCGGGGCGGAGAGTTATTGGGTGTACTAATAAAGATCTATCATTAATAGCTGAAAAAATAAAAAGATAAACATAAGATAGGAACATTCTTAAGAGGTTGTGACCTTTTGGGAAAAAATCTTATTGACTAGTTCTAAAAGAGAAAATATCACGTCTTGTTTAGAGTATTTTGTACTAAATTAGCCAAACATATGCATACACAATTTCAAGTGAAAAAAGTGTGAATGTCCAGTTTTGGACCGCCTGTTACTAATAAATATAATGGATAAATAGCCTCAATGTGTTGGAGTTTGAAAAGTTACTCGAAATTCAGATAGGCAAAATAGCTCGATGAACCCTTATACTATGTCCGTTTTGTAATGTGGATACTCTTACTTACTTATTTTTCATATGGATCCTTGAACTCAATAAAAACGAATATTTTGAACTCTTTTTCGGTGTGTGTAACACACTTACCGCCACATCATCTTCCACGTAGATTCCACGTCATTTTTTAATCAAAAATATAAATATTTTAATTTTTTTTTTCTAAAAAAAAACTCCCGCTCCCCCGCCCTTTCTCCCTTCCATCTCTTCTCTCTCTTTTCATCCCCTCCATCGAGCTAAAAAAATTCACCAAGTGCTGATATGGTGATACAAAAAAGTATCGAAATTCCACCAACTACAATTTTTTCTCTATAATTTCTTTTTGAGTTTTAATTTTGAATTATAGAGAAAAAAATTACGGTTTGGTGGGATTTTTTTGGTGAAATTGAGGTTGTTCATGTTGAGATCTGATCGGATATGTTGAATTTTGTATGTTTTTCAGTTTATTTGTGTGAAATTTGATGTTTTATGAGAGGTTTTTTGAGTTTATATAGTTGAAACAAATTGAATTTTGGATGAAAATTGAAGCTGGGTTTTGATCAAATTTGATGAATTTTATTTCTTTTTCAACGAATTTTGATGTTTTATGGGAGATTTTGGAGCTGATATAATTGGAAAAATTGAATTTGGATGAAAGGTTTTGAACTCGATATGTTGGTCTCTACTGCTTTGATTGATATGTAAATGAGTTGTCGTTCACCTCACGAAGCGATTATGATATTTGACAGAATGCTCAACAAAGATCTTGTTTCTTGGTTTGCTCTATTGTGTGGTTGTGTTCGAAATGGACTGGCCAACAAGTCCATGCAAATATTTTGTGATATGATGGCCAACGATATCCGACCTGATGCTACTGTGATGGTTAAAGTTCTTGGAGCTTGTTCTGAGTTGGGGGTTCTTAAATTGACTTCTTGTCTTGATAGTTATGTAATTAGAAGTGGGTTCTTAAGCAATTCGTTCGTGGGGGCTTCACTTATTGACTGTTACGCGAGATGTGGTAGCTTGGGGAGATTAACAGAGAAAGATGTTGTTAACTGGAGCTCCATGTTGCAGGTTTTGTTGAAGAAGGAATTGAATTCTTCAACATGATGTTAAAAACCTTTCTTGGAAGAGGGTGGGGTAATGGGGGCTGGTGCAGGGATGGGGGGTTGGGGATGGGCGAGGGGGGCAGAGGGATTTTCTTTTTTAATTTTTTTAATTATTTTAATGTAAAATTAATCAAAAATTATCCTCACTCTCACCAAGGCGCGTGCCTACACGCGTTTCATCCTACCCAATTAATTTTGATAAATCTTTTTTCTCTATGCATCAAAAAGTTAATGAAAATCCGATCCAAGAAGTGTCTGCTAATACATTTTTCTGTAGAGTTAATCTTTCTTTTAAGTATTTGGGATGCCCTATATTCCATACTATAAAAAGGAAAGCCTGATATAATGAGCTTATAAAAAAGATTAGAGACAAACTCCAGCATTGGAAAGGGAAATTGCTATCATATGGTGGAAAGGCTATTCTTATCCAAAATGTTTTACAAAGCATGCCTCTTTATCTATTTTCTTCCATGGAACCTACCAAATATACTATTCTTGAGATACATAGGATAGTTGCTAGGTTTTTTTGGAGTAATAAGGAAGAAGGAAGATTTATACGATCGAGAGCCTGTTTAAATATGTGATTACCTAAAGCAGAGGGGGGGACGGGTTTTATATCTTTACTTGAAATCTCATATGCTTTATTTTTCAAATGGAATTTTTTGATAGGTGGTTCCATATGATCCACATTTACGTGGATCAAATATTGTAAGAAGAAAATTCCTATAATGGTCATATGGAAAGAGGGATCATAACTGTTGAAGAAGATATTAGATGCGAGGGATGATATAGAATATCTGATCTGGTGGGAACCCAAAAATGGTACAGTCAGCTTTTGCTATGATAACTTGACTAAATTGGGTCCTTTGTATAAGTTTGTACCATCAGTACAGAGTACGTATAGTTCAGAAGTAAGGCAAGTTTACACGAATAAAGCATGTAATGTTGACTTGCTTAAACATCAAATACCACTGCCGCTGGTTAACCAGATCTTGAAGGAATATTATAGAAGACTTCAATAAGAAGATAGAGAAAAAGCTTGGTTGTTGATAACTAATAATGGTAAATTTACTATTAAAGAACTTGGCAATTCACATGACAAAACAAGGAGGAACACTAATTTTTAAACGGATGTGGCAGTTAGGTATGATATTTATTTCATTTTTTACCGAGATAATTTTGATGAAAAAGGTACTTGTAGATGATGTTTTTCTTAGAAATGGAATGCATATGGCTTCCAGATGTAAATATTGTGAAATATCTCAAATGGAGACTATGGAAGGTTTAATTATAAATTTTCTTCTAACATATGGATAATTTATGCATATGTAGTAGGCATTCAAGGGAATTTTATTCACATTAATCAGTCAATCAATAAGTGGTGGCAAGAAAAAAGATCAACTAGCTTTAAACCATTAATACATACAGCTCCATCTTTCATTTTGTTGAAAATATGGAAGAGAAGGAACTATATTCTACATGGAGGAAGTATCTCCGAGTATAGGGTAATTCGTGATATTTATCAAACTCTGAAACTTGGACCGAAATAAGTCATTTTTTGAATCAATTCACCAAAGTAATGTGTTTTTTTGAAAATTTTACAAAACTAGTATAAACGTTGTTCCCAATAACGTTTTATGTTTTAAAAAGGTTAACGACTCAAACGGAATTGGCGTTAGACGTTAGAATATAAAACGTTACTCACAGTAACGTTTTGACATAAAACGTTACTCTCAGTAACGTTTTAGACATAAGACGTTACCGACAGTAACGTTTCTCTGTAGCTCTGCCACCCAAGAATCTCTGGACAAATCTGACATTAAATATGTTATCACCAATAACGTTTTAGCTGAATAACGTTTTAGCTGTAAAACGTTACTCCGAATAACGATTCTATCAAATCAACCCAGCAACTTTTTTGACCGAAATTTTTCCTTGAAATCATAATCACTAGTCACATTTTTAGTTAAAAACGTTACTGTGAGTAACGTTTCTAGCGAATCAAATCACGGACCTGCGAAGTTTTAGGACAACAGATTATATAAGTGACGGTATGTATAGAATGTTCAAACACATTTTTACAATTCTAACCAAAACTTTTGCTTATGTGCTTTATTCTAGAAACGACATTTACAAAGTTTTAATAGGTATGGCTAGCCAATATTTTGTAATGCATTAAAATTATTTTGATGTTTTAATAATTATAATACATGTCTTATTTTTGTGTATAGCAGAAAAATGGCTAATTTTGAAGAAAATGTGATGGTTGCTTTGTATTGGGGTGGTGAAATAATTTCTGAAATGAGCGGATTTAGATACAACGAAGGTGCTAGAATGATTGTTAGCATGTCTATTTCAACTAGCTACGTTGAACTAGTTGCAATATTGCATGAAAAATGAGGACAAACAGTGAAAATATTCAAATGGATATTTCTGAAAAATATCCATGCTCATTTCAAGGTAACATTACAAGGTTTATTGAATTTAAAATAGAGAATGACCAGTCTTTGCTACAATTTCTTGTCATTCCTCAAAAAATTTTGAATAAAATTGATATGAATCTTTTGGAGATGTATGTAAAGACTAGACCAACAAATCATGATAATCTATTTCAAATGAATGGTCAGCATGGTTATCATATGAATTTATTAGCTCAAAATTATGGATTTGCCATGCTCAGTCATCCTCATTTTGCATATATTGCAACCCCTAGTATCCATCAATCACTTGATGCAAGCCCTAACGAACATGAGTATCAATCATATGATGAAGGATTAAGTAGTCAAGGACACATTGAAAGTGGCCACAGACAATATGAGATCAGGTGGGTGATCTTTACTTTTTTTGAAACTATAAGAAATGTTATGCATCACTACTTCACTAATTCATTATTTTATTTTTCACAGAGAAGATGAGGATAACTTTGATTTGTGTAATGATGCACATGCTCAAATTTGTGATGAAAGTTCGGAGGCCGATGAACCTTCAGAAGATGATGGAGAAAGTGAAACCTTAGAAAGTGAATCTGATGAAGATACCAATGATAGTGAAGATTTACCTCAAAATGATATTGGTGTAAATCTTCATAATCAATTTGGTTAAAGTGTGTTTGAAATTCAAAATCATGATATACCCTACTTTACAACATTAGAGAATGAAGAAGATATTTTTATCTCTACCCGTGAATCTGAGATGAATTGTTGTTCTGTTTGGTCTGACGATGGCAAAAAAGATTTAGAAAAAGGAATGTGTTTTAGCAGCAAAGATAAATTGAAACGGGATGTGATAATTTGGAGTTTGCGCAAAAATAAAGAATTCATAGTTGTAACATCAAGCAAGAAACTATGGATTGTCAGATGCAGGTTTCACGAATCATTAGGTTGTCGATGGTTTCTTTGAGGCCGAAAGGTTGGAGGTTGCCTTTGGAAGATAGGAAAGTATTTTGATAATCATAGATGTGAGACTGAAGGGCTTACTACAGGTCACGCTAACCTAGATACCAATTTAATTGCATCTTTATTTTTAAATTAAATACGTAAAAATTCCAAATTGTTGGTAGTAGATGTTATTTCTAAGGTTCATGAGATATTTGGTCATCAAGTAAAATATAGAAAAGCATGGCTTGGACGTCAACGAGCATTTAAATTGGTGTATGGTGATTTTCAGAAATCATTTAGTGAGCTTCCTAAGTTTTTTGCAGCATTTCAACACTTTAACCATGGAACAATTGTAGAATGGAAACACGAAGAGTCAATGAGTTCGTTAGAGGTAAAAACATTTAAATTTGTATTTTGGGCTTTCAAGCCATGCATTGATGGATTTCGAACTTATCGTCTAGTTAGTTCAGTAGATGGAACCCATTTGTATGGTAAATACGAGATAAAATTATTAATTGCTGTTGGAATTGATGGAAATGATAACATTCTTCCTCTAGCATTTGCTATTGTTGACAGGGAATCGAAAGAAGCATGGAAATAGTTTTTTAGAAAACTAAGCGCACATGTAATAAAGGATAGAGAAGATGTATGTATTATCTCTGATAGGGCAAAAGGAATCTTATCTAGTTTATCGAAGTTGTGGCAATTCCAGGAGCCTTGGGCCTTTCATCGATTTTGCGTAAGACATCTTAAGAGTAACTTTCAATCTTATTTTCCAAACAGAAATCTCAGTGATCTGATGTGGAATGTTGCATCGGCTCATCAAGTAAGGAAGTTCGAAGCTTTGATGTGGGAAATCAGGGAAGAAAATGAAGAAGCATATGAATATCTCATGCAATTTCCATTGGACAAATAGACGATTAGCCATGATGATGGAAAATGATGGGAAGTGTTAACAATAAATCTTTCAGAGTCTTTCAACGGCCTTCTAAAAAAAGCTTGAGGATTGCCTGTCACTGCCATGGTGAGACTTTCATTGGAGGAAACAGTTGAATGGTATACTCATAGACCTCAAACAGCGCACCAACTTGTAGAGCAAAAGGAATTACAGACAAGCAGTTTCAAAGTAAAGTGGGAGCAGAACTACGAAAGTTCAAAAAAACACTTTGTTTTTTATTGGAATATATCCACTGGGATATATGAGGTTAGATCTATTCAAGTTGATGGTACTGGTGGTAATCCTCATCGTGTTTCACTAAATGATAAAAAATGTGATTGTGGAAAATGGGCTAATTTGCACTTTCCGTGTTCACATGTCATGAAGGTTACTGAAAGAATGGGACGTCTAGCTAGAAATTTTGTTAGCGAGCATTTCACAATAGAGAATTATGTTGCCTCATATTCTGGGTCATTCTCATCGGTTGGGCACAAGGCATATTAGCCATCTTCAAGTTTTATAATGAGAAGTAATGAATTCTATCGTCGTCCTAATCGACAAAGGAAAACTAGAGTACCTAATGAGATAGATTGTTGTCCTGCAGTATATGGGCGAGCTTGCGGGTTGTGTAGACAGACTGGACATAATAGGCGCCGATGTCCAAATCGTAATCAAACTTAAGTGGGTACTCTTAAAATTTCTAACCATTTTAAGTCTAATGAATTCTGTTTTGTGGATTATTTCTAAGTCTAATAATTGTTTCATGAATTAATTGAGTAGAAATCTTGTACCAATATTCCATGGGCTAATCTTCACAGCAGCTGGATTTCAATTTCAACTAACACCATATCAATTTTAAATTCAAAAAAGAAAATTATTTTTTTTTTTAAAGAGCAAATTGTACCGAAGTTTATGTTTCTATAATTATTACTAGTAATAAAAAGAACATGAAAGCTAGTGTTTATGATGTCAAGTAATTTTCAAGGAATAATGTTTGCTTGTTGATCAAAGTTGTTAAAATTAGAAAATTAATTGATTGCTTCTAAGTATCGTTTGGTGGTCTTAATGAAAACAAAGTTCAAATTATTACAAATGAGACATTTCAAGATCTAAAGAAAAAGTTCTAAAAATTATACAGCACACCTCCATATTGTTCCTTAAGAAAAGTTAATATGTAAAATTACACCAAGGCAGTGTATAAAAGTAAGGAAACACATTAACTAAAGTTCCACAAGATCCATGCAGCTATCTATAAAATAAAGATCTCGTTTTTATCAAATATAAATGAGAAACTTTTAACCCCCAAAGGAGTTTTCCACACCCTGAAAATTCTATAATTTCTCTTCACATCAACCAAAAAATTACAAAAGAGAGAAAAATTTGACAACTTTTTCTTTCTTGTTCAACCTTTTTCATCCTCCAACTCGCTACAATCTTTACCATCACTTCAGTAATACCTACAACATTAATAGATATATTAGAGTGGTCTAGTCATGCTACCGACGTCCGAGCAATGTTGATTAACCAACAACCAGTTTAGCAAACACATTCCAATAATATGTTTAAGTACATAAGCTAGCACTCAAGAATATCAAAATCTAAAGAAAAAGTTCTAAAAATTGTACAGCACACCTCCATATTGTTTCTTAAGAAAAGTTAATATGTAAAATTACACCAAGGCAGTGTATAAAAGTAAGGAAACACATTAACTAAGAGAACAAAATAAGAAATTTGTTGGGCATTGTTAGTTGAGAACCCAATCTAGATAAACGATCTGCCACTCCATTGACTTGTCTGAAATTATGTTGCACTGCTGGACTCCCCAATTTTCTCAACATTTTCCTGCATGCATTCACAACGAAGTATATGAAAGAAACAAACTCAGAAAATTAAACACGTTTGAGAAAGGGAAAGTTCATGGTCTAAGACACCAAACCATAAACAGGTAGTGTATAGAAAGTAGAAAGGTAGAAGTTGAAAAGAAAAATGGGAAAGAGAGGGAATCCAACAGAGTACGGTTTCCCTGGATAGTGGATTAACTACAATGCATACATAGTCACTTTATTAAATTCTCTTGCCTACTAGACGCCAACTAATTTCATACCTTTCATTGAGTTCACTGTCTCTGCAACTTTCTGTTTCTCACTACCTACAACTTTATCCCCTCTATCAATATTCTAATTTAATGTCATTACTCCAAATTTAAAGTTTGTCCTATTCTCTTCTATGTGAAATGCTAGATATAATAACAACATACAGTCTTACAAGAAAGATTTTTGAAAGAAGTGGTATATACTCAATACACCTTACTTTGTCCGGAATTAGGATAAAGATGTTTTTGATAGACTATCGACTATATATGTGAGAATGTTAATATGCAAAAATCAGCAAAACTTATTAGTCTAATGGTAGTATCTAGAAAAGCATCGTAGTACAAGAGATGTAGGTTTAATTCTCACTGACTTTCTTTTCTTTTCTTTCTTCTATCCCAATATAATAAAAATTCTTTCTTTATACACATAATATACAGAACATGTTGTCTAACTGTTTTACATAATTCTCACTATTTTCAATGATTTGTCTCAATAAGCGTGAAAAGGAGAAATTAAACCGTTTCAAAGAGCCTTCTTCTCTCCCATAAAATCTTAATTTCTACCCTTCATCACATATTACTAATAATACTAAGCTCAGTACAAATCCAAATCCTTCTTATGTGCCAGAATTCAAGTGGCAGAAAGAAGAGAAGTTTCACGTGATTTCTAGCTCCTTCGTCTCTGAAGACGATGATGAAGAAGAACGTGAAGAGGAGATACATTTGTCCATAAAGACGCCAACTACTCCTCCGCGATTCAGTACTCATCATGTTGAGAAGAAGGAGAAGAAGAAATGAAGAGTTAAAAAGGCAAAAATAATCCTAAGAAGTTGTTAAAAACTAAGGAAGTAGAGAATTTATACTTCATACTATACATTCAGAAAAACACATGTAGCACACATGTTGTTGTAGTAGTCACAGAATCTTTGCAAGTAAGATAGACAACATGCATATCACCAATTTATTCAAATGTAAATCGAGGAATAACTCTTGAAGTGTGTGATATATAATCCATAAATATCTTTGAATATTCATCCGCAAATCTCTGCTGCTAGTTTTTTACTTAAAACAAGATACTAACAAAAAAAAAAAGAAAAAAGAAAAGAGTCAGATGCAATGACAGCTCAAAAACAATCTAAACCTTAAAAAGGACAATGAAAAGTGAACTAACAACTCGCATACACCACAACTCAAGATTAGTTTATGCAGCTAAACCAAATCGCGTACACCACCAAAGAATAGAAACCAAAAACCTTAAAAAGGACAACAAATGCTATAAAAAAATACTAACAACTTTCCAACAACTAAGCACAATGAAAAGTGAACTTAAAACAAGAAAGCAAAATAACTTATAGAGAGAACAGGTATTCATGTATTACCAAGTTATGACTAGACCACGTTCAAGGGAATGGAAGAAGGAAGAGTCCAACATAACTCCATTATTCTTTGCCTTTTTTTGTTTTGCTTTTTTTCTGTTTGGCTTTTTTCTTTTCGGCGTGCTGGTAAGCATAGTGACTCCCTGTCAAGCAAAGGTCGATTTTCAACTGTTCAGCTAAAAAAGTGCAGTTAAGTTGAAAAAAAATAACATAATCACGAAAAAATATCAGTCCCACAAAGCTTAGCAATAATTGTACGCTTTTCTTTCTTTGATAGTTCATCATGCTGAATAGTCGTATCACAACCTTTACTTTCATCCTCTGAATCATTACCGTTCACTTCATTGTTGGCATCATCCAACTCATTGTCTTCCATCTCAGTGTTCAAGTTCTCTAAATTATTAGTGGCATCGGGGATATCAATAGACATTGGCACAGGCGATGAGGTAAAGTTTGGGGCATTCTCAAAATATTGAGGCTGATAACTACCAAATATATTATCAAGTGATGAAAGACTTGGATACCTTGATATTTGTGGAGTCTGTGGAGTCATGTATGGCATAATATCTGTATGTTGATATGTCATACCTGATGCCTGAGTGAATTCCTGAGTACAACCCATTGAAGTGGAACCAAAATCATGATTAGTTGTTGCTTGATCATCTTCTGAACTTATTTGTGCATTTTGCGTTGCTTCATCCATTTCATTCATTTCAACAGGCACTTAGTCTCTCCCAATAGCATGTTCTCTTCTTCCAGCAACACCGTCTTTTCTTCGTCTACGAATAGGGGGACGTAACTGATCAGGTTGCACCTCATCTCTTCTATAATTGGTTGATACATGAATCCTGTCGGCCTCATGGACATATCTCAAACAATCAGAACTTTGATCCCGCACCATCTTTCTAAACATGTATAAGTCCTCATACGATGGCGTATCTCCAAGTGATTTAGCTTTATCAACCATCGAATGAATATGACGCGTCTGTGAATTAAAGTAAAAATTATTTAACTGTATAAGCATTAAAAAGATTCAAGAAAGCTAAGTTCCTACTTTGGAGGTTCTGATTATTATTAACATATATTAGATAAAGAAAAATCTGACAAACAAGGTTCTACTTACCATTGTTTCATATGCAGTTGAATTAGGCACATAAATTTGTTGGCATTGAAGACGGGGATTAGACTTACCAATGAGAAGACAAGTAATACGTCTGAACCAAATAAGGTAGGGGTAGTCATACCGAAGTGGTCCATGATTGACTGGTGCATTACAGATATATTGTTCTCGCTCGTTCCAAAAAGGTAACCATTGTGCATGTTCTAACTCCCAGTTTGTATTTGGCCTTCCCCGACGATCATGACGAAAGTGGGTGGAATCAAATAGAAATGGAGTTGGAATCACCTGTTGCAATCCAAATTGCCTCATTACTCTATCAGGCAAGTGAACCTCTACCACATCCCAACAGAAGATTGAAACTCTAACACGCCACATGTCTCTTCCAGCACGACAATAGTCAGGAAGACTCTCAATTAAATCATCAGTATATGGTTTCCAGATAAACTACATGAAAAAGGAAAAAAAGGAAATGAGTCTATATTTACAATTTACGTAAAATCAAAGATTAAAAATTATACACAATCTACCTGATATTCTATCATAGAGTCAAGTGCATTCCTATAAACTTTCAGCACATGCTTTGTAGTGTTAGTCCAACTAAAGTGTGCAAACCATTTAGTAGCATGTGGATCCCTACGCAAATCAATAGGAAAAATATCTCCTGTACCTTTTTTTCCTACTATCTGTGGCCTAAGGACAGTGATCCTCTCCCATGCCCAAACCTGATACATATATATATATACATATATATATATAAACTAAAAGAAATATCAATAAATAATTTGTGCAATTATTAGAATTATTAGATATACCTGAAGTAGTGGTAGAAATCCGGCTATCTCATTTTGGATACTCTGTGAGGCTTTACAAAGAAAACGATACAAGTACGCTAAAGTTGCACTACCCCAACTATAAGACCCAATTGCATTGACGTCCTCGAGCATAGGCAGGTACATAAGCTTCAAATAAGAATCAGATGTATCTGCCATCATCGTACCCGCAATCATCCAGAACATGTAACACCTAGCCTTCTGATTGACTATTTCTTGAGTTGCCATGTCTGACAATTGTGGCTCACTTAGCATGTGCGCTTTAAGCGCAGAGACCTTGAGGAAACTACTACTAACGTCCCGAAGAGATGGAACAAAACCTAATAATCTTTGACAAATGTTTTGCCAATCACCAATAGTTCTCGTCGTCTCAATACCAAGTACCGGAGCACCATTCACGGGTAATCCATACAACACCTCGACATCTTGCAAGGTGATAGTTGCTTCACCTGTTCTAAAGTGGAAAGTATGTGTTTCAGGACGCCAACGCTCAACTAATGAAGTGATCAAACTACGATCGATAGCAGGCCTATTACATCTATAAACACCATACAATCCAGATAATTTAATCACTTCTAAAACTCGTGGATGGATAGGATATTTTTCTACGAGCTTCCAAAAACTTCCATCACTCTTTCTCGTATTAAGAATCATATCAGCACTTCCATCCCATATATCCCGTGACCTATGAGTAAGTTGTTGAGTTAATACAGACGGTTCAAGTGGCCCAGGATCCAGCTTGTATGAACTACTACCAGCCATATAAAAGTACCTATACATAAGTGAATATGTTCATTATAATGAACATATTAATTAGCCATAAAAAGAAAAAAATTGTTCTCTTAAGTATGAGCAAAGTCTACAAATATCCTTTCTCCTTTAAAAAATATCCCAAAATTGAAAAGAATTTAAATCCATTTGTTCCGAAATCATAATTTAGAGCATAGTTGAGTAAAATTTGAAAAATACAAAAATTTAAAATAGAGAGTCAAGTTAAGTCTAGAAAAATAGAGAGTAGATTCGTACCAAAAACACCCTTTCTATGACGTTGAGCCTAGGCTTCCGCAATCCGAAACACAGCTGAACCAACAATTACTTAGATGATGGAGTAGCCAGAAGCGTCGAAAGAGACAAGATGGAGTAGCTAGAGGCATCGAAAGAGACGACAGCAAATTTTTTTTCTTCTTCGAATTAGGGCAGTGGCAAAGAGACGAGAGAATTTTCTTTTCTTTTCTTTTCAGAATTAGGGCACTGGTTGCCCCTAAAATAATTAGGGGTTTGATTTTTATTTGGTTGGAAAACGTTACTCACAGTAACGAATTACTTATAACACGTTATTATAAGTAACGTTTTATGGTCCGTTAAAAATCAAACACCGTCAGTTTTTACTCTTGCATTTTTTAATAAAATAATAAAGTAATACGTTACTGGGAAGTACGTTTATACTAGTTTTGTAAAATTTTGAAAAAATATATTATTTTGGTGAATTGGTTCAAAAAATGGCTTATTTTGGTCAAAAATTCTGGAAAGACTAAAATCAATTCTTAACTGGAGGCAAGTTCTTTGGATGAAAGTCTCAATAGGCTGGGTTAAAGCTAAGAGGCAAGTTCTTTGGGGTCTTAATAGGCTGGGTTAAAGCTAATAGAAATATGGTAGTTTCAACTCAGACAGTGTAAAACTGGAATTGAACGTGTTACCAGATATGAAATTGGAGACCTCATAATGGCTTTTTCGATATCAACTCACTGTGATAGCAACAATTAAGTAGAAGCAAAAGCTGCACTACATATGATAATAGTGGTGTGTTTAAAATGGCTTTAGGAAATTCAACTGGGAATAACTTGATTCTCTTTTAGTTGCTAACATGATGGGAAAAAAAAAAGAAGATGTTGACATCCTCAAAGCTTAGGAATGTCATCATGAGACACTACTAATGTTCTGAAAGATGCAGAAGTGGAAGTTATGCGTTGTTGTAACAAAGCTAATCAAGTGATGGACTCACGGCTAAATAAAATGGCATCTACAAACGGAAATAAAACCTTCTTTTATTCTTTTCATCAACTTTCGAAAAGAGGTGACGAGAATATTTTAATTTGACAAAATACAATTTTAATAAATTCCTAATGTTTGGAGAAATATGACAAATCCAATTTTTTATTAGTTGAATTTTTATTTCTTTATTGGTTTGGAAGACTTTTGCTCATTTAATTTGTACATCCTCATAGCTTTTTGGTTATTAAGTTGTATATATCTAGCCTTCTTTGTTGGTTGGAGGTTTGTCAGTATCTTCCTCCTCTCATTGTATTTGAATTAGAGGAATGACAATGACAAGGTCCTCTAAAACCAAAATTTTGAAAAGAAAAAAATGTTATACTCTTATCACATGTTGATTTATGTTCTTCCAATTGACCAAAAATAACAGTAATTCTAATTTTTCTCTTGGAATAATTATCATGACAATCTTGATGATAAACTGGCTGCATTGACTTTGGACAAAAACAATGATTAGAGAAAATAGAAAATACTATCTCAGTTTTATTTAGGACCGTTTGATCATAAAAAAAATTCACTTTTTTTAAAATTAAAAAAAAAAGTTTCACTTAGTGAAAATTGGAATGTTTGGCCACGAGAATTTCAAATTGTTTTTAAAAAAGTGAAAATAAACTTTACTTGTTTTCAGTTTTTTCCAACTTCAATTTGAATTTTATTTATTGTTGCAAATGACCCCATTTTTTTATTTTTAGAAAAATACCCTATTAATTTCATCCAACAACCGGAGTTAAATGCTTAACTACCATATTTTCCACTTTTTCCTATTTTTTCTTCGTCCTCATGATGCAATGAAACCTTAATCGGTCCACTCTTTATGCAACACCAACAACAAAGGCAACATCATTGTCTGCTCTTACGTTTGGTTGCATCTTGTAAGTAAATTAATTAAGTTTGGTGATTTTAATATTTTTTATAAATTGGGAATTAAAACTATATTCAAAAAAGTATTTTCAAAAGTAAAAAGAAAAAAAATTCTAAATTACATGATCAAACACAACTCCAACTCCAACTCCAATTCCAATTCTAAATCCCAAAAAAATTAATTTTCATGATTAGACGCCAACTTATCCTCTTACTTTTATACCGTCTGAAAAGAATATTTTTTTATACAACTCTTTTATTTTAAGTTCAAAAGACTAGATTGTATCAAGTAAAAATCAAACAAATAAATTGAAACATTAACAGATGAGGAAGAAAAAATAGGTGACACAGATAGATATAAAAACGTCTCAACTAGGGGTGAGCATGGTACGGTACGGTACGGTATTTTAATCTTCGGTACGGTAACTTCGATTTTCGGTATCTAAAAGAACAATACCATACCAAATTAGTTCGATATGGTTCGGTATTTTTAAATTCGATTTTGATATTTTACGGTATGATAATTCGGTAACCATACTTTATTTAATTTCTAATTACATATATTCATATAAAAAAACTATAACTTTAAATTTTAAAAATGTCTCAATCATATTTAGCTAACAACTATCTTTGTTAATCAATTACACAAAAATAACATTTCAATCACGATTGAATAGTTCGAGATGCAAACTCTGAACAACAGTACCTAAACTTAAGCATAGTACTCTTAAATAATAAGTTTCCCAAAAAATTTATTTCAAAATAAAAGCTACTTTTGTGTTCAATTGACTAACGGATAATATATAAATATATTTAATAATCTTAAATATAATATATATATATATATATATATATATATATGAGTTTTATATGTTATTAAAAAAATTCGATGCGATATACGATATTTCGGTATTTATTGCATAAATATCAAATACCAAAGTAATTTAAAATTTCTACTAAATATCATACCAAATACCATAACATTCATACTGCGGTATAAAAATTTTCGATTTCGATCTGATATTCGATATATACCATACCATGCCCACCCCTAGTCCCAACCTTAATTAATTTTTCATGTAGGCACGAACTGAAACCACCACAAAATGTTACTCCTCCTCCTTAAGAATTTATGTTTCCATAAACTAATTTAAAGGAATTTCTAAAAGAGAGCCAAGGTCAAGAACACGAGTAGCGTAAAACAATGGGCTAAAAAGACTTGCGTGGCTTAAATTCATTGCAAGGAATAAAGAGAAAAAAAAGTGGATGGAATATTAAAATAAATACGCATCAATCACATACACATCAGAAGAATCACTTGTCAATACCCTCCGGCGGCAGCTGCAGACATTGAAGACTGCAACTGTAACAAGTGGCGATAGCAGTCAGCTGCCGTCGGTCTTTGCTCCGGGTTATGGTCCAAACACCTATTCTGCAATTCTCTCAACAATTTTGGCACCCCTACTAATCCACAACTCTTCACTAATTGACCTATTCCCCATACATCCACTTTCACTCCGTGATAATTCCTTCCCATCTCTGGCGGATGTCTTCCGCTCCCCATTGTCGTCGTCGCTCCTCCGTGAGGATACAGCTGCGGTGCGGTTACAGCTTCGTCAAAACCTGTAATGAACCATTCGTTCTCTCTGTCGCTTCTCCTCATGACCTTATCCCATCCTAAATCTCTGTGCATAAATGAAAGATCATGTAGTGCAACTAGTGCTTTTGTGACTTGTTTCAATGTTTCTATTAGTTGATCGCAATTTGCTGGCTTGTACTTGCAACCTCTAGGCTTGAAGACCAATGCGAGATCCTTTTCCGATGCCCTAACAACAAATTCTGCGTGTGGGATTCTATGGTCAAGAAAATCGTATATTTCTTTTACTGCCAACCATTTTCTCCTACTAGAAAAATATCGAACCACGGTATTCGGAGTCATCTCCACAAAATTTCCATTGCCCAAATCTGTTCGCTCAAAATCAGTGTACGGAAGATGTTTAAAGTTGCTCCCGTTACTGCTCATGTAGTGGAAGCATTTATCCGCTAATAATGGTAATAATCCGGCAATTCTCCAACACGGGACTAAAGCTTTTAGTCTCTCTACTGGCGTTGAGAGATCCACCGTGTAAAGATCCGTTCGGATGATACGGTCCTGTGATCGACTTAAGGCACAGAAAGTAACAATAAATCCAATGGCATAATAACCTAACACGTAAGGAAGGTCCATGTAAGTCCAGAAGAATTTCTCTACTATAAAAGAGGACGGATCTGGTTGACCTTCTCTTAACTGATCAGTTTCCTCTCCTCTCCACAAGCAAAAATTCCTCAAGAAAGCAGTAACGTTGGGCCATTGATCTTGCACGGTTTCCGCAAGAGACGACGAAGATTTCCGTACAAATACCATTTCAATGGAACAAAACTTGGATATGATCCTATTGATGCAATCATCCCAAAGGCCAATGTAAGAGTCTCTATCGGTTGCGGTTGCAGCAGTGAGGCTAGGGTTTGAGCGCATAATAGAGGTCAAGACATCATAAGTGATGCCCCTACAATCTAATAGCTCAGTTGAGGTTGTGAAAAATAGATCTTTCCCTTGGGGCAAGTCTTTGAACACGTCTCGCCGGAGCGGGAAACGGAGTTCCTCCGGTGGTGGCTGTTGCAAATGCCACGAGAGCTCAAACAAGCTTGGAAGTGTAGGTGGAGGAGATCTAAGACACCCAACGTAATACTCAGTCGGATCTTGAAATTCCCAAGGAGCAGTTGCTGTAAAGTGTGAGGCAATTTTAAATTATTTTAACTAATTTGAAAGTCCAAGTGAAAGCAACAACATACTATTAACGGGAACACCATGGTATAGAGTAATATAAAATTCACTTAGCTTAGAGGGGAGGAATAGAAAATTTAATCATTGTCCTTACGCAAATAGAAAATACTAAATTCATGGAAGGGACTTACATCTGATGGTAAATTCAGAAGAGGGAAGTTGCAATCTTTCATGGGGACCTAGATGGAATACAAAATTAAACTGTTACGTCCTATATATACTTAAATGATTAGGATTTAGGACTCGTACATGCTAAATTTTATTAGTAAAGAAATGGACTTGAGCATTTAGATAAAATAAAATACCAGGAGGAGCAAGAGCTGAAGAGGATTTTCTCCTGCCAAAGACTTTGAGTTGTACTCCAGATGGGAATCTATCAACGGAAAAACCTTTCATTGGTCCATCTTCAAAGGCTTCCATAGTGCTAGCAACCATAGAATCATCCAAGAATGTAATTTCATCTGCGTTTAAAAAATTTGAACCTTGTAGCTTCACTCTACCTCTGTGATGCTCGCCTTCTTCAGCCCACAGGCTCACTGATTCCTCCCATATCATCCTAATCTTGCCGATTCGCCGAAGCTCCTTTGATGTGGATGAAGATGGACCGCCCCCAATAATATCTAACGAAGAAGATGGCGATTCAAACCCTAAGAACCCACCTCTCGTTCCATGAATTAATGTTTCTGTTCCACTCGGCATTACCAACTGTTTTGCCCTTGCTGCATCCACACAGTATGTATATAGATATATGTCATTGACAAGTTAATTAATGTGCATTGATTTTTTAATTTCTACTGAATACTTATCGACATTGTCCCACATTAAATTAATTGTTGTTCCTACGTTGTCCATTATAAGAGCAAATTAAAAGCAAGACAAATTAAATACGTAATTATTATTTTTATGCGTACCAGAGAGAGGAAGTTCGTCTTCCCTGAAGGGTGGAGGGGGAGGCAATGACTTGGTAACAGTAAGAGGTGTACGAATGTCGTCACTGATATTGGGCTGAGTACCAATTCTAGTTTGAGGAGTTCTCATTCTTGGGCCCATAAACTGAGATAATTCTTCAAACACCTCTTCATCAAATGAAGCAGGCAATCTATGAATCTTTCTTTCGTAAGGGGAAAGTCTAAAATAACTCTTCCCAATTTGTTCTCTCTCAGCACCTCTTTCCCATTCGTAGACTTTTCTGAATTCACCCAACATGTTGTCCCATTTGGTCCCAGCAGTTTTAGCATCTCTGTTAACTCCATGCCTGTTGAGGAACTCAGCCACTTCTCTATCTTTATCGGCTCTCGTTTTGCCTCTGCCAGCTGCTGCAGTGCCGCTCCCCGCTATCCCTGGAGAACCTTCTAGATTTCCAAGCTCTGATGATGACCCACCACCACCTTGGTACTGAATTTTCCAAGCCCTAGCTAGCCACAACATCTCATTAGGTTTCCAAACCGGACTCACATATTTCCCTTTCCTAAATTGTTGGTGAACTTGTTCTCCTCCTTCACTCTTGCTTGGCTCTTGCCCCGAGGCAGAAGAAGGCCGAGGTGAGTGGGTAGGAGAAGAAGCCGTGTCTGAAGATGACGCAGCCTGTTGAGTTTGCGGATTGGTGGCAATGTTGTGGGCCGAAGGAGATATTGGACTCGACTCGGCGCTCAGCATACTGGCCTTCTGCTGCTGATGATGTTGCGGCTGAGCAGAAGAAGGTATGAATTTCCATTGACTTGCAGTATATCTAGGCCGCTTAGTATTCACAACTTCAAACTGTTGTTGTTGTTCGAAAGAAACTGAAGTGGTAGCAGCACCACCAGGTATATTATAGAGAGAAGAAGAAATATAAGGAGCACCGGAAACCACCGACTGCGGCTGTTGCTGTTGCAGTATAGTATTATCGGGTGAATCTTGATCATGAGGGTCAGCTGGAGAGTTGGATAAATGTTGCTGTGGTTGTTTCTTGGTGGTATCTCCTTTGTTTTCATCCATCTCTTCAATGGGGGCCCAGAGAAATAGGGAAAAAAAGTTAAACACATACACACACCGCCCTAACTCTCTTTAATCACAAAGTAAAACAAGAACCAAGAGAGGAAAATGAAACCACCATTACTTTGCTAGCTGTAAATTTAGATCTGTTTCATTTAAATTTGTTCAAGTGTGCTTTTGTTTTAAATATACTCCTCCTTTCTAATTTATTTGTATTAATTACTGGTATATATTTGACAATTAAAAGATATAAAATATATTGTGACTTCTTCTACTTTTTCTTTAAAAACAGAAATTGTGTATATCTATTATGTATATCTTATATTCTATTTATATATTATGTATATCTTATATTCTGGTCGAAATTGTTTTCACGATTTGAATTCGTGATCTTCAAATTACATTTAGCAACTTTACAAGTTACTACAAGAATCCTTCAAAATTAAATGATAAAATTAAAATTCACAATAAACAATAATTAGTGTAGCTCTTATATATCAAACAAATTAAAATAAGAGAACTTTTTTTCTTTGATATGTTATTTAACCAAAAAAAAATGTAAAGAAAGGACATTGAAAGAAGTAGGAAGACCTATATGATGAATGATGAATCCTAGGGTATCTTGAAAGGGAAAGAAAAGTGAGACTTGTAAAGGAAAAGGGCAGAGAAAGAAAAGTCGAGATCGTGGAACCTGCCCTTGAATGAGACTTGACCATGAGCTCAATTTTAACAGTAAATGCCTTTTTTCTTAATGTTTTTACTTGGTACTAAGTCTGATCTGAGCGGCGGGAGTGTTTGGGTGTGTGAAAAAGAAAAAAAGTACTAAAGAGAGAGAAGGGGAGTGTTTGATTTGAGAGTAAAAGTAATGATTGTACTGAAAACAACAGAGAAATGCGGCTACGAATGAGTTAACATTCATTCTTTTAACGAAGGAGCAATTAATGGTCTTTGTTTTCCTCTGTTTGGACTTCTGTTTTATCGGACACAGAAGACAGTGAGACTTTCTTTGGATCTATCTACTCCCATTCTTAATTATAGTACTTTTTGTGTTTTTCCGTCTTTCATTTTCTACTTACACTGGTGAATCAATGCCTCTGCCCAAGTGATTAATCGCTCTCCTACATTGCCATTGGCGCATGCATCTTCATTTTCTCTCTAAGAATTCGGTTGGTTTATGGAATAAAATAACTAATTCCAAAATAAGTTATTCCGAGTAACTTGTTCTCCAACTAAACAAGTCTTAACTTCTTACAATAACAACATACTTGATGTATTCTCACTAGTGGGGTTTGGGGAGGGGAGGATAGAGTGTACGCATTGGCGGTTTGAAGAAGTCTTAACTTCTTCATTTGATTTTTCAACCCATTTCATAACTGTCACTACATTTGCGGTTTCAATTACTCTCTTCACATTAGGCATATCGTAGAATTATATGTAGTCTTATTGACAAAATCATGTAGTTTGGCATCTCTGAGTAAAAAAGTTATTTACATTAGTCCCTACTTATAAACTATTATCAGATTTTGGCCGAGCTCTACTTTATTTCAAATGAAACACTGTTTCGTTGGCTGGTAAGTGAACAAGATGAGCTAAAGCTAAAATGGGAAGCCATTGAAAACTTGCTTAAGCTTAAGTTTGAAAATTCGAGTTTTCGAAACTACAATTTAATTCAAGTGAGCTTGTTGGAACAGATTAGATTCATCTTAAGGAGATTGACTCAATTTGAAACGATTTTAGATGGTTTAATTTGAACTGAAAATTGAAAAGGATGAACATGGAAGGACGTGTCATGTTTATTTTCCATGTATCACTTATGTATACTATATGTATTAATTTGGGCAAATCCATCGACAGCCCCTCAAACTTGTCCCTAAAATTCACTTAGGCCCCTAAACTAAGGCTTGTACCTATCAGATCCCTAAACCTCCCGAATTTGTTCCAATTGAACATTTTTTTTCCAATCAGCTAACGGCTCAAGTGTGTGTAATAACCACGCGGTGACGTGGAAAAAATAACCAATTATAAAAAAACATGTGGTATTTTATTTTAATATCTGATTTTGTCCCTTTCCTATTTAATACTAATAATTTTTTAATTAAAAAAAGGAAAAAATCACCCCCAACCACGCAGTTGTCTTCTTCACAAACCCCCTTCCCCTCCCCCGTCGTCTTCACACACACACACACACACACACTGATTTTGTAAAAAAAGAAAGATTTTTTTTTCACATCTTTGATGTTGTTAATAATGGTGAAGAATTTTTTTTTTTCACATCTTTAATGTTGTTAACAATGGTGAAGAAAATTTTTTTCACATTTTTTATGTTGTTGACAATGGTGAAGAATGATTACTCATTTTGTGATTAATGGAGTTTCTCTATTCTTTGATTTTGTCTTTAATGGAGTTTCTCTATTCTTTGGTGAATTTTGGTTTGAAGCTTCTCTTCAAATTGTTGGGCTCTAAATTTCTGAGAAATAAATGCAAAAAAAATTAATGTAACTGATATTCTCTCTGTTAATTGTCAACAATGGGATAAAATGGATTGATTCTCTGTTAATCTTCTTCTCCATTTTTAATTGATTTAGTGGATAGTATAATTCCGTCTTCTTCTCCAATTAATGCTACCAAGGGGGGTTGAAGTCGATGAAGAGGGGGGGAGGGTTGAAGACGATGAGGAGGGGGTACGGGAAGGGTGGGGGGTTGAAGACGGTGGGGGTGGGGGTGGCGAAGAAGACAATGACTTGGGTTGGGGGCTTTTTTTTAATTAAAATATTAGAATAATTAAAAGTTATATTAATAAAATAATTTAAATATAAGTTTTTTTTTTGGCAATTAAAAGGAACTTTTTATTACCAAACAACTGTTGTAGTACAGTGTAAAGATACTACCATGGCATAACAACCAAGTAGTAAGCAAATCTAACATCTACTGCATCAAAACACCATAATCAATAGCCAAGCTTAGGATTCTAGGGGTAGAAGTTCAGCCCCTCCAATCTTTTTGCAAATTTTGGGCATTTGAGCCCTCTGACAAACACAGCTTGTATAATTTTCCTTGTGAGCATCTGTGATGTAGTGTTCTTGGCTTGAAAGATCCTCTCATTCCGTTCTATTCAAACATGGTACACAGCTGCTACTAGACACATCCGGTAAATGGTTGCTAAAGCACCTTTGCCCTTGAAATTTGTACATGCCCAATCAAGTTCATTTTGCCAAGGCATAACTTTTCTTGAAATTCCTAGCCACACCAGCAGATTAGCCCATATATCTACACCAAATGGACAAGAAAAAAACAAATGCTCGATTGTTTCGATTCCCGCATCATAAAGAACACATTGTTGTTCATCAATGATACCCCATTTCAACAACCTGTCTTTAGTGTGTAACCTCCTTAGAGCTGTAAGTCTAAATATAAAAATCCATTTAGGTGACCCCTGATTGTTACATGTGATTCTGCTCCATTGGACTTTCTGATATGTACCCCTCATTGCCACATATAGTTTATTGATAGAGAATTCTTGCATAGAAATGAGGTCATCTTCAGTAAACCCTGCTTCCTGGATATATATTTTGGTCTTCGAAATTTTCTGCACCACCTACGAGGCTTGAGCAGGATTGCATCTCCACACAGGTTAATTCTTTATATAGTAACAATGGACCCACATAACCCATAGACTATCTTTTTTACAACAAAGATTTCACATGAGCTTACTAACGGCTTCTTTGTTCGACACTGTGATATCAAGTACGTTCAGCCCTCCAGCAGTTCTTGGAAGACAAATTTTATCCCACGCCAACAAAACATTTTTGTTCAAGTCCACCCCCCTATCCATAAGAACCTCTTACATGCAGACTCAATAAGTTTAATAACCTTAGTTGGCAACACAAATATCTGATACCAATATACTTGTATAGAGAGCAACATTGTTTTGATCATAACTTTCCTTCTTGCGTAGGAAAGGAACTTTGTGGTCCAACAAGATATCCTTCCAAGCATCTTGGTAATCAATGGCTGACATTGCATAATAGATAGTCTTTTGGTACTTAGGGGAACCCCAAGGTACCTAAATGGCATTTCTCCTCTGAAAAAACCCAAGATTTTACGAATAACAGCCTGATTGATCTCACTCACCCCACCAAAATAAACTGAACTCTTGTCCAGATTTGCTACTAGGCCGGAAGCTTGGGAGAAGTCATGGAAACATTTATACAATAGTTGGACGGACTGTATTTTCCCTTTATAGAACAAGAGCAAATCATCTGCGAATCCAAGTTGTATCACTTTCACCTTAACACACCTAGGGTGAAACTTAAAATCAGGATTAGCCATTAATTATTTCAGCTTTCGAGAGAGATAATCCATTGCTAGAACAAAGAGAAAAGGGGGCATAGGATCCCCTTGTCTTAGTCCCCGTTTGGCATAGAAAGGTTCAGAAGGACATCCATTAATACAAATAAAATAGGAAACAGTGGTAAGACATTCCATCACCCACCTAATAAATTTACCTGGAAAGTTTAAATGTTTCAGCATTTGCTCCACGAAGACCCATTCAATTGAATCATAACCTTTTTGCATATCCACTTTGAGCATACACCTAGGTGAAATTCCCTTCTTACCGCACCCCTTCACTAACTCATGGCTGAGAATTATATTGTCATTAATCGATCTTCTGGGTACAAAGCTGATTGACTCTTGTCGGTCAGAACGCGCATAATTCTTTGGAGCCTTTCGATAATAATTTTGGAAATAATTTTATACACCACTGAACAACAAGATATGGGTCTAAACTCTCTCATAGATAAGGGGTTTTTAACTTTAGGGATCAATGTGACTAGTGTGCAATTAATAGGTTTATAGATATTACCAGTTTTAAAAAATTAGAGAACTGCATCACTGACCGTTGGACCCACTAGTGTCCAGGACTTCTTGAAGAAATATGCATTAAAACCATCAATGCCCTGTGCCTTGGAGTCTTCTATCCCTTTTAGTGCATTGAGAACCTTATCTCTCTCTTCCAAAAGAATTGATGCAGACTAAGGATTTTGAGGAAAAAGAAATCCCTTAATACATGGGTTGAACTCTCTCATATTCTTTGATATGATAAAGACAGGTAGAGTTTCAACACATGTACCAAGGACTTTTTTTCTCTCAAAATTCCTAGTTTGCATAGATTTTTTTCGAGAGAGTTCAAGTGAAATGAAGGGAGAATCTATCTTTACCCTTTACTTATGAAGACGGGTTGAAGATTTTGAAGATGGGTTAAGTACGGGTATTAAATGGACTACTAAGTTAGATGTTTAAGTGGTTCGGTTGGTATTAAATGGGATGTTGATGTGGACTGGCCATGTGTTAACGTTTTCTCATGCGGTGTACTTGGTGGAACTAAAGTATATTTTTTAGCCAAAAAATAAATAGAGGGTATTTTTTTCTCCATTTCGAATCACTACAAAAAAGGGGTCAAATTGCGGAGGTTAATTTTAAAGTTTGCGGGGGTTTTAAACCCCCGTAAATTTTGATTTGGGGGATTCCCAAAACCCCCCACAATACGAACTGTCACAATCAATTTGCGGTAGTTTTTTCCTGACCGCCATAATAATTTTGCGGCGGTCGACCCTCGTTACTTTAAATTTAAAACCTCCACAATTTTTTTCTTTTTTTTTTCAATTTAGTGGTTCCATCAATTTTGATTAACAAATTATAGATTCTAATTTTAGCTCAAATTTAATTATTCCTTTAGGCATAACCTACAATCCAATATTTATTCAATTCATATATCATTAACACAACATGACTAATTAAACATTGTAATTGACAAGCATATCAAAAATACATTAAACATTAAACTTTAAAACTAAATTTACAACATTAACTAGTATCTTCAAACTCCAAAATCAAATTTAAACACAAAACCTTCAATATTCTAAGATTCACTCCACCCACACAATTACATCATCATAATTGAATATCCAAGACAATTTGCAATGAAAACAACGACTGTCATTAGGATCACTATCATCACGTGATCTCCTTGCATCCATGGGCAAAATGGATCCACTAGCCGCATCACTTGGCTACATAAAAATGCAAAGTACAAAAATAAAATCAGATAAACTTTCAGTCCTTATTATAAAAATATTTATATATGCGTACAACTAAAAACATCATCGATATGATTCATTTGTTTCCTTCTATTGCCACATTGTTTCAAAATAAGAAAATATTTTGGTACGAGATAAAAGAAAAATATGTTACGTAAGTTCAAATTGAGGGAGTAGCTATTAAAAGCAAGAGAACACCAAATAGTCCTTAAGAAAATATGTTGTGAGCTAAGGAGAAAACACAAACTAGATACTATCACAGAGCCGAAACTTAGTAAAATGATTAATATATTGTGGTTATCGTTGATTTCTTTTTTGTGTCTAAAGCACCTATACTCCTTAGTTGTTTATCAACGTCTGACCTTTTCACCTTGTTACTGAAGGGAAAAAGAAACTTCCCTTCAACTGTCTATCAACCTCAAGACAAGTCTAATTCAAAACTTCAACGTCAAAATGAGACACTAGCCATCAAAAGCCCGTGGAAGAACTTTCATTTCAAGGGACCTTATTATAAGAAAAAAAATTCAAGGGAAGAGAAACATATTGAAGATATTAACTCTAGTTGTGTGAGCTTTGCATTCTTATGTCGATCCCTAGTCTAGATAAAATAGAGGAGTTGCGGTAGGTTGATAACTAGTGAAGATCTATTCAAATTTCAATCCAATCATATCCCTACGAAAAGTAGAAGTACAAAGAGGAAAAGGTGAGAGATCATTGAGATAGTTTAGTCACTTCTTACAGACTTCCAGATGAACTAATTTTCAGGTTCAACACAACGATGACCAAAGGTATTAAAAGTCATGATACCCCAACCATTTTAGTGCATGTTGTATGTGTTACATGTTCTAATGCGCATAAAAGGAAATTATGTGCTATAACAATATCTATGTATACCCCATTACTGGACTACACCGGGTATGTTATTGATGATGTAACAGTATCTATGTATGTTCTTGGATGTTAAAAGATCTTGGGAACCTGTTAAACACGATTCAGATTTGTTTCAAGTAGTTCAACCTATGACAGAAAAAATATAGGATACTATGCAGAGAAATTATCAATATATGACATGGTAGTAATAAACAAAGATAGAGAAGTGGATATGATGATCAAAGGAAAGTCTCAGGAAAATATGAAATCTCCTACAGCTTCAATAGTCACAAAACCAATGATTTCTGGATAAATTATCAATTTTTTCAAGCCAAAATGTGTCAAAACCTAAAAATTTGCAGAGGAAATGGAGCATTATCCTATCTTAGAACAATATAAATAAATAAATTCTTAAATAAGATATTAAAAAATGAAATGTTCTACTCCATCCTTTATAAACAGCAAAAAGTTAAAGAATGCAGCATCTTCAAGAGTCAATATATTACTAGCACTTTTGCTACTATTATAATAAGTGCTTAGTTATATTTCTTTCTTTTATCATTTTACTGATAGATCTTTGACTGTACTTCAGAATTAAAGGCAACAGATATTGTATGTTAAGGATGCAACTTGCAAAATACTCCTTCCGATTGAAAATAAAGTGGCGTTTTAGCTCTTTTCACGTCCACTAATAAATGTAAGGTATTATCTTGAAAATGATTTGGGGAATAAATAACTAAAGCCGAGGATTAAACACGAAAAATAATAATTGTATTTTCTTGATATGCGAAAAATAATAAGTAAAGGTAAAAATTTATTTTTGAAATACCATACAAGTAAAAGTGAACGGAAGGAGTTATATGATGATACCTAATGACTAATGAGAATAGCTTGAAGATCAGTTCTTCTAGGTTCTTAAACTTCACTATATGGGATGACAAAAAAGTGCAAAAGTGAAGTGGCAAAATAGACAGTTTGATAGTTTCACCTAACTCACTACATTTACAATATCCTATACATATGTGCTCACATGGGATCACTTGACCTCAGCCAATCAGTAGGCCTTCAGGAGGAATTCCAAATTACAGACAGAATTTAAATTATTACTTGTATAATATTAGAATGAAGCTAATGACTGGTGAAAGAAAAACAGAGAATAATCAACCTCAAAACTTCTCCATGCCAAAATGGTAGGTTCAATGGTTGTCGGAGTATCTGATATAAAATGATTATCTATTTAGGAATTTAGGGTGAAAGTGATGACACGTGAAGGAGACATGGAAGCATCGTGGACATAGATAAATGACAGATGGGCACAAGAGATCTAATCAGAAGAAAGGCGTATTTGTCCAGATGAATTCATTTAACTGAATCGTGTGGTTGAGATGAGTCCTATTCATTATTTGTATAGGGCAGTTGCAACTGATTTAGGCATTGGGGTGCGTGTCGGATCCTCCAAAAATAGTGTATTTTTGAAGGATCCGATATGGATATGGTAACATTTTTGGAGAGTTCGAGCAACTTAGTTCCTAACTAATTTCCCCTCTTCCTCTTTTCTTCTTTTCTCTCCAAACCTGCTTCCTCTAACTATCCATGGACGCTCAACTTAGCAGTTAGCATATAGTTATTTAGTCAATATCCATTGCAATCGTTGATTGGAATTGTACTAATTACTTTTGAGCTAATAAAAAATCCCAAATTCTTCCCAATTACTATTTTCTGCAATTCAATACCCACAGTTAACTTCCTTAATGTACTATAGCATCTACACACATTGCTTTAGGCTCGATCCATAAGTACGTCAATCAGTCAAATCACTCCTCAATCACGAACTATAGTTTGCATTCTCTATACGAATCATCTACATAGAGAAAATATAAAGCAAAAAAACAAACTTAGCCAACACTAAATATTGACAATTAGTCTTATAGAATCTCTATTCTTCTAGAATCTCTATTCAGCTATATTTCGACAATGTACAACATAACTATATTCACAATAACTACGAAAGCACAGTAAAAAACAAATGAAATGCAACAATTGAATAATGTTAATGAAATGTAACAATTGAATAATGTTATCATATAATCAGTGGAAATGAATATTGACCCTCAATAGCTTCGCGAGCAGTTTTGAATCCTAAACCGATACTCTTAAAGTATTGATTTCCTTCTTTTCAAGGTTTCTTACCCTTCTTTGTCTTCTTAGAGCTGTATGAACACTACTAAAAAAATGTCAAAAAGCGATGGCCAAAAGCGACAGCCAGCGTCGCTTTTTGGGGCAAAATCGACGAAAATCCGTCATTTTTTTTCATCTAAAAAAGGGAGCGTTGTTTTTTGAAAACGACGGTCTGCGTCACTTTTATTACGATGAACAACGTTGCTTTTAGAGAAAAAAAATTAGTTATTTTTTGAAAAAGCGACGTTCGCCGTCGTTTTTTGTTCTTCATAATGAAGAAAAAAAAGACGTTGGCCGTCGCTTTTTATTCTTCATAATGAAGAAAAAAAGCGGCGTTGGCCGTCGCTTTTTGTTCTTCATAATGAAAGAAAAAAGCGACGTTGGTCGTCGCTTTTTGTTCTTCATAATGAAGAAAAAAAGGGACGTCAGCCGTCGCTTTTTGTTCTATATAATGAAGACAAAAAGCGACGCTGGCCGTTGCTTTTTTTTTTAAATTTATTTTAAAAATTTTTAGAAAAGCGACGAACAAAAGGGACCATGTCTGTCACTTTTCTGCATTTTTGCATTCCACCTGCCAAATAAAAATACAATTCACTATATACAGCCTCATGCAACACACATTTCTAAAATAATCATACAACGCACTACATTATCAAAATATTTAAGCAATTCAAATCAACAACACTTAGACAACCAAATTCAAAATACAAAACACTTAATAATTAATCCAACAACCACCAGAACACTTAAACAATACTAAAGTTTTTTCATAGGAGTATACAGGTGTCCAAAATTTCTTTTTAGCAGTTGACTTCGAACTCTTATCAGGGACGAGGCCAATCACCTTCACCACCGAATGTCATCTGTATGCAAGTTTACATCAAAACATATAAAAATCAAGTCATTTATTCATATGTCATTCGACTATACTTAATATTTTCAAGTTACTAGTACATATTTCAAGATTCTACACTCAAACCATTTTCAAATATCTAACTGACATTTTATTTCACTATACTTAACCATTTTCAAATAACTAGTAGACATTTCAAGTAACTACACTTACCCATTTTCAAGTCAATAAGTACACATTTCAAATCACTACACTTAACTATTTTCAATTAACTAAATCACATTTCAAGTCAATATACTTAAACATTTTCAAGTAACTATACTTTATTATTTTAAAGTTGTTAGTACACATTTCAAGTGACTACACTTAACCATTTTCAAGCATCAAGTTCACAATTTTAAGTAACTACACTTAACCGTTTTCAAGTCACAAGTTCACAATTTCAAGTAACTACACTTAATCATTTTCAAGTCACTATAATTAATAATTTTCAAATAACTTATTCACTAGTACACATTTCAAGTCACTACACTCAAACCATTTTCAAATAGCTAATTAACATTTCGAGTCACTATACTTAACCACTTTCAAGTAACTACACTTAACCATTTTCAAGTCACTAAACCATTTTCAAGTCACTAAACCATTTTCAAATAACTAGTAGACATTTCAAGTCACTACACTTAACCATTTTTTCAAATAACTAATTCACATTTCAAGTCACTACACTTAACCATTTTCAAATAATTAATTCACATTTCAAGTCACTATACTTAACCATTTTCAAGTAACTACTTTACATTTAAAATAACTATACTTAACCGTTTTCAAGTCACTACACTTAATCATTCATTTCAAGTCACTATACTTAACCACTTTCAAGTAACTAATTCACATTTCAAGTAACTACACTTAACCATTTTCAAGTCACTAGTAACTGATTTCAAGTCACAAGTTTGCAATTTCAAGTAACTACACTAAACCATTTTCAAGTCACTACACTTAATAATTTTCAAATAACTTATTCTCATTTCAAGTCACTACACTCGAACCATTTCAAATAGCTAATTAAGATTTCAAGTCATTATACTTAACCATTTTCAAGTCATGTACTAGCATTTCAAGTCCCTATACTTAATCATTTTCAAATAACTAGTAGACATTTCAAGTCACTACACTTAACAATTTTTCAAATAACTAATTCACATTTCAAGTCACTACACTTAACCATTTTTAAATAATTAATTCACATTTCAAGTCACTATACTTAACCATTTTCAAGTAACTACTTTACATTTAAAATAACTATACTTAACCATTTTCAAGTCACTACACTTAATCATTCATTTCAAGTCACTATACGTAACCACTTTCAATTAACTAATTCACATTTCAAGTAACTACACTTAACCATTTTCAAGTCACTAGTAACCGATTTCAAGTCACAAGTTTGCAATTTCAAGTAACTACACTAAACCATTTTCAAGTCACTACACTACACTTAATAATTTTCAAATTACTTATTCACATTTCAAGTCACTACACTCGAACCATTTCAAATAGCTAATTAACATTTCAAGTCACTATACTTAACCATTTTCAAGTAACTACACTTAACCATTTTCAAGTCATGTACTAGCATTTCAAGTCACTATACTTAATCATTTTCAAGTCACAAGTTCTCAATTTCAAGTAACTACATTTAATTATTTTCAAGTCACTATACTTAATAATTTTCAAATAACTTATTCACATTTCAAGTCACTAGTACATATTTCAAGTCATTTTCAAGTCATGTATTAGCATTTCAAGTCACTACACTTAACTATTTTCAATTAACTAATTCACATTTTCAAGTCACTATATTTAACTATTTTCAAATAACTACACTTAACCATTTTCAAGTCACTAGTTATTTTACAAATGATTTTACAAAAATCACCGTTAACACATTCGCAAAAAATTAATGATTTTGATAAGGAAATAAATAAATCTTTCCAATAGAATGATTCTGAATGGAGTGAAAAATACTATACAAGCAAAGAAAGAAGGAAAAGAAAAGCATCTCAGAAATGTTCCCTCATTATTATCTTCATTCAACAATCAAAGTGCAAGGATAACAAATTGGATTATTCATCATTGATGCCTTTTACGAGAAAAGAAAGATATTGCATAAAACAAATAAGAAAAGACTAATCAGAAGAGATTGGAAATATCTAAAGTTTAGATATTAAATTTATCTATTTTTAATTTACCTCTGAAAATTAGTCCAACTAACTTCTGAAAAGCAAAATATTACAAGTAAAAGTGAACAGAGAGAGTAGCTATTTGATGTGAGGCAGACAAAGTTCCACATCTTGAACTATCAGACTCATATCAAAGTCATTTTCGCTAAACTTTTTTTCTCATTCAAAAGTTTTGAGGTGAAAGATTAAGGATCTATCTGTTTTATTTCTTGTACCAGGACAAGTAGACATTGAAAGATGTTTCTCAATTTACTACTACTACTAACACATGGTGTAAATAGAAAGTGACAATGTGACTTTAAACATAGGCTTAAAAGAGGGCCAAAGTCTATGTTGCTTTTTCAAAATCAAAAAAATCCATTTTCCAACTTCTTTTCAATCTCTTCTATGTTTTGTACTACTTGATATTGATGAAAATATCACTTCATTCCTTTGTGGATAATTTATGAAGCATCTTTTCGATGTTTAATATGTTATAAAGATCAAATCAAAGTTTTAGAATCACAATAATTGAATATTCAAGGAATTCAATTTAAAAATAACTTATATAAATGCACCTCTAACAGTAGTGGTATAATAATAATTTTCAGGAATTATATTCGAAACAAAATAATTGTATTGTTGAACAGCTTGACAAGGTGATACATTTGCACAAAAAGATATAATAAAAAAAAATATCAGTGACTTTTAACCATATCCTTCATAAATAGGCCCAAGGGCATCCCAAAATTTTCCTATGCATTACTAGTTGCTCCTGTGCTAGAACTGTACCAAAAGATGGCTTTCTTTATTTAGCATAATGTTAAATCTCAGAAAAGTGAAATACCAAAAAAATTAATATATCCTAAAAATAGAGTTCGCTACAGATTATGAAAGAACAAATGGAGATAGCTTTTACCAAAGCCAAGTAGATCACTGGTTTATGTTGGGCGGCGGCGCTCCAGCGTGGGGAAGGGATCAAGGCAACGACATCAACTATGGCTGCTTCGCCGGCTGCTGCTGGCATTGGGCGGTGGTGCTCCGACAGCTGGGACGGCGCTGGTTCGATTGATGGCTGGCGACGGAGAGAACGAAGTCCATGGCTATTGGTAAGAGAGAGGAGGTAGAGAGATGGGGTGCGACTATTTTTTGTTGAAATGGAGAGATTAGGGTTTATGTTTATTTAAAAGAAAAGGGAAGGGTGGTGGGATCTCAGCCGTATGATCAATTTTGATCAACGGCTGAGATTAAACTTATTTTAAAAAGAGTTAAAAATTGAATAAAATTGTAAGTTAGTCACAAATTGGCTATAATTATAATAAATTGAATAGAACTAGGCTGTTAATTAAATAAGACGTCGAAAAATAAAGTAAGCATGTACAAATTAATGTTACGTAAAAAATTATTATATAAAATCGTTGATAATGATGATACAAATAATAATAATAATAATAATAATAATAATAATGGACAATGCATTTGTGAATTGTGTGTGTGCACATTTACGAAAAGAATTAACAAAAATATTAATAAAATTACGTGGAGAAATATTATATTCAAATTAATGAATTGTAAAAGTGATACTGCAAAATAATTCATATATTTCAAAATCATGGATTTGATACGTCAAAAATCTGTTTGATGCAAGAAAATGGTACTAAAATAATTTGTGCATTTTTCTAAATTATGAATGTGATACGTCAATATGTATTTAATATAAGAATAATGTGTACAAAAATATTAATAATTGAAATCAAATTATTTTGAGAAAATAGCAGCCTAAAAGTAGTATCAAGAGGTCAAAATTGGGTGTCAACATCAGCCGTTGGATCAATTTTGATCAACGGCTGAGATTAAAATTACTTTAAAATGGGTCAAAAATGGAATTAATATCGATTTGGTTAAAATTGTTATTTATTGTCTACAAGATGGATAGAAAATAAACACATTGAGAAATTGAATTGAATTGAATTGAATTGAATTAGGCCCACTATTTTAATAAATGTGATAATGATGAGAAAAATAATAATATTCTTGTAAAATAAAACACATCATGTATGATTTTTGCTGCAATTAAGATTTCATTTTTTTTCTTGTTAATTAGTTGCTACTATTTTTATTTTATGCATATTTTTTTATTGGTTAAATAGAAAACCGAACAGTTAAGGACAAAAAATTGATAAACCAAAAATTAATTAAAAAAATACCTTATTGATTTGATTATTGGTTTAACTTATTTAAAAATCGATAACCGATAAACCAAATTGATAATATATAAAATCAAACCGAATGGACCGATGCACACCCCTAATTTCAAGAAAAAGAATTGTGAAAATTGTTTTTAATATTGACCGTTGATCATATATGATGAACGATTGAGATTAAAATTGAGGAGAGGAGTCAAATTGGGATTAGAAATTGGGTTAAAAAAAAGATTGAATTGGAGATTTCGATTAAGTTAATACAACGTATTGATATGATGAATTGTCGGTTAATTGGCTTCATTAAATTGGCTTCATTATTATATTTTCAATAGTGTATTATTAGCTCAATCATATGATGTTAACGTATTATTCAAAAGATTTGGATATATAGATTCAGTTAGCTAGCTTTTAACTACTATGTACATCACTATACGAGAGATATGTATTTATACATACATACATATATATGTATATATATATGTGTATATATATACATACATATATATATATGTATATATATTTGATTGACTATCAACTTTATAATATGTACTATATGCATCACATACACGAGTATATTACCTCGTAATACAGCGTATTTTATTTCTACTCTGTTGAATTATCGCTTAATTTATTAGCTTACATTATTATATTATAACTTCAACAATATATTATTACCTTGATCAATCGATCGTATGATATAAATTTATTCAATATATATATTTGATTGACTATAAAATTCACAATATGTACTACATACATCACATATACATGTAAATTACCTCATAATACAACATTTTGTATACATACAATGAAAAATTATCACTAAATTTAGCTTATATTATTATATTATAACTTCAACAATATATTATTTTTTTGAACAATTGATCGTATGATATCAATGTATTCAATATATAATTGAATACATTTAATTTTTTTAAATATAAAAATTATTTATTAAATAGTAAATTAAAAAGATCAAATATCGACGGACAGTGTCGTTTTCATAAAGTTAATTTTTATTTAGTTTTAACAAAAGTGACGTTGTCCTTCTCTTTTTTAAAAAAATAAAGAAAAATTAAAAATATTTTTAAATTGCGACGGACAACATCGCTTTTCTAGAATTAATATTTTAAAAAATAAAAATTATAGTGACGTTGTCCGTCGCTTTTAATAAAATAAATAAAAATAAAAATTAAATTTAAAAAGCGACGGACAACGTCGCTTTACAAAAAATTAATTTTTCTTTAGTTTTAAAAAAATGACATTGTCCGTCGATTTTTGTAAAAAAAAATAATTACAAATTGCGACGAACAACGTCGCATTTCTAGATTTAATAGTTTAAAAAATAAAAATTATAGCGACGTTGTCCGTCGCTTTTAATAAAAATAAAAATTTAATTTAAAAAGCGATGGATAACTTCGTTTTTCGGTCTTGAGCGATTAAGGATATGTATGAGGGGGCGAAGACTCGAGTAAGGATGGTGGGAGGAGATTCTGAGCACTTTTCGATCTTGACAGGGTTGCATCAGGAATCAACTCTCTTAGTCCGTTCTTATTTGTCGTGGTGATGGATGTGCTGACGCGGAGTTTACAAGGCGAGGTGCCTTGGTGTATGCTTTTTGCGGATGATGTAGTTTTGATTGATGAGTCGCGACAAGGTGTTAATGATAAGCTGGAGGTTTGGAGACAAACTCTAGAGTCTAAAGGTTTCAGATTGAGTAGGACCAAGACGGAGTATTTGGAGTGCAAGTTTAGTGACTCGAGGCAAGAGGAGGAGGTGGTGGTGAAGTTGGACTCTCAGACAGTTTCCAAGAGAGATAGTTTTAAGTATCTTGGGTCTACGATCCAGGGAGATGGAGAGATAGATGAGGATGTCTCGTACAGTATTGGGGCAGGTTGGATGAAATGGAGGCTCGCTTCGGGGATTTTATGCGATAAGAAGGTGCCTCCCAAGCTTAAAGGCAAATTCTATAGAGTTGCAGTCCGACCGACTATGTTGTACAGAGCGGAGTGTTAGCCATTTAAGACTTCTCATATCCAAAAGTTAAAGGTGGCGGAAATGAGGATATTGCGTTGGATGTGTGGTCTTACAAGGGCTGATAGGGTTAGGAATGAGATTATTCGGGAGAAAGTGGGTGTGGTATCGGTGGAGAAAAAAATGCGTGAAGTGAGGTTGAGATGGTTTGGTCATGTGACGATCAGGGGCACGGATGCCCTAGTTCGTAGGTGTGAGAGACTAGCGTTAGATGGTTTCAAGCGGGGTAGGGGTAGACCGAAGAAATACTGGAGAGAAGTGATTAGACATGACATGGAGAAGCTACGTCTCACTGAGGACATGACCCTGGATAGAAAGATTTGGAGGAAAAGCACTAGGATAGAGGGATAAGGTGGGTGAATGAATCGTAGTCCGTAGTTAGAAGGGTTTTGGTGTCTTTTGTTTGGTATTGTACATTACTTTTGTGGATGTTGTATCTATGTTAGTTTTATCATATTTTATGCTTTGAATATTTTTGTATATTGTCCTGTGTCTTGAGCCGGGGGTTTATCGGAAATAGCCTCTTTACTTCTTTAGAGGTAGTGGTATGGACTGCGTACATTCTACCCTCCCCAGACCCCACTAGGTGGGAATATACTAGGTGTTGTTGTTGTTGTTGTTGGATAACGTCGCTTTTCAAAAAAATATTTTTTATGCAAAAGCGACGTTGTACATCACTTTTTATAAAAAAAAATTTAAAAAAAAATTACAAATTGCGACGGAAATCGTCGTTTTTCTAGAATTAATATTTTTAAAAATAAAAATTTTAGCGACGTTGTCCGTCGCTTTTAATAAAAATAAACAAAAATAAAAATTTAATTTAAAAAGTGACAGACAACGTCGCTTTTCAAAAAAATAATTTTTATTTAGTTTTAGCAAATGCGACGATGTCCGTCTCTTATTGTAAAAAATAAAGAAAAAATAAAAAAAATTATAAATTGCGACGGACAACATTACTTTTCTAGAATTAATGTTTTAAAAAATAAAAATTATAGCGACGTTGTCCGTCGCTTTTAATAAAAATAAATAAAAATAAAAATCAAATCTAAAAATCGATGGACTACATCGCTTTTCAAAAACTAATTATTATTAATTATAAATAAATTACGACGCCATCCATCGCATTTATTAATAAAAAATTATAAATTATTTTTTAATTAGTTGGCGCAATAATTCGGGAAAAAAAGTGACGGATATTAAGACGTTTGCCGTCGATTTAAAAAAAAAGAAATAATAATTAAAATTAAACTAAAAAAGCGACGGGCAGTGTCGCTTTTCTCGTCGGTTTTTTAAAGCGACACAGTTCGTCGCTTTTTTTACGTCACTTTTTGGCCTTTTTTAGTAGTGGAATCACATATCAACAACAAACACGCAAATCTTAGCCTCAATTTGCTCCAACTAATGGATTTTAACAGCAAAAACATATAGCATTGGTCAGTATAACTCGCCTTAGGAAAACACCAGGCTGCTTCAAAAACGCCTTCTCCGTCTGCAATACAAAACAAATTTGTTAGATTTTATATGTAGAAAATCACAATGTCAAGGGTGATAGGAAGAGAGAAACCTGTTCCACCATGGTTGAGGGTTAGGAAGGAAGCTGCACTGAGTGAGAAGATATGCTCGGTATCAATAAACCCTAATTGGCAGTAGAGAGTGTCTTATTTTGGGGAAAAAATAAGAGAGAGAGAGAGGGGTCCATAGGTTTTGGGGGGAAATTAAAAAAAATGAGGGAATATATATTTTTTTTCAATGTAAAAAGGAGGCACTATTTTTTTTTATGGATAGCGGGGGGTTTTAACCCCCGAAAATCTATAAATTTTAGCGACACATGTTTAACCCCCACATTTCATATAATTTTACGAAGGTTAAAATAACTCCTGCAAATTAACCCTCGCAATTTGACCCATCTTTTGTAGTCAATAGTTCAAGGATAGTTTTGGCCCTTTTTCATAAATGAGATGCTGGCGTGGATTGACCATGGTAATTTTTTTCACGTGATGTGTTTGGTGGAACTCCGTTAAGGTGAGGGATATTTTTAAGTCAAAAAATAAAGAAATTATATTTTTACTCTATTTCATGTAGTTCGGGGTAGTTTGACCCTTTTCCATTTCTATAATTCTCTGAATCTTATTTTACTTCAGCATGTCTATTAAGATTGATAGTTAACTTCTATGTATATGCTAAATGCACCATCCAAGAGAAGAAAAACGCTATGGGATGACACTGGAGACTTGTCCAATATTGTTAATGACTTGTGGGGGTTTATTGGTGATTTCACTGTGATTTTAGATCCCTAATACAAGAAATAAGGTAGACCTTTTTTGATTTCTAATCATTTGGATTTCATTAATGGTATTGAAGTTGTTGGACTTCAGGATGCTAGCTATTTCGGCAACCTTTTCACTTGGTGTGATAAGAGATGCCCCAAATACTATTTGGAAAAGGCTTGATAGGTATCTTTATAATTCAGAAAGGTCTGTTCTTTTTTATGTTGTTTCTGTCAATCACTACAAAAAAAGGATAAATTGCAGAGTTTAAAACTGCAAGTTGTGAAGGTTGAAAACTATCGCTATTTGCTGACAGAAAATAACAAAAGTTTATAACCTCCGCAAATTGTAGTTTCAAGCTTTCACTTTTATCTTTTTTTGGTAGTAAATTAATTTGCAAGGACTGAATTAGATCATGCTACGCTTCTTATAAACCTTGATAAGACTTGAAAACTTTCATAAGATATTTTAAATTCCTCAAGTGTCAAATGGATCATAAAAATTTCCTCTCTTTAGTAATACAAGAATGGAAAGGCATTATTTATGGTAATCTTTTTGCATACTTCAACAAAAGCTTAAGAAAGCTGCACGAGACTGAGCTTGTGGTTTAGGAAAGTTTTTGGTGATGTTTTTGAAGAAATTGGTAAACTAGAAGCTAAAGTGGTGGAGCTTGAAAAGATTGTGACTTAGGATAACAATCTTACTAATAAGTCTAATCTAAGATACACCAATGCTCAATATAGTTAGGTTGTTAAAAGGTAAGAATATTTCCTTAGACAAAGCCTAGAATCAAGTGGATCAATGATAGAAACTCTAATATTGCTTTCTTTCATACACTTTTAAGGAGAAAAGAAAGAGACTTAGCATTCATTGAATTAAAGATAAAATTAGTATTTGGATAAGGGGAAACCAAAATATCATTGATAATGCTATCTCTTACTTTCAGAATCTATTTCCAAGATGACCTGGATGAATCTCTTCTCGATGTGATCAAATCTAAGATGATCGGGGAGGATAACGACATACTTGAAGCCATTTTGTCTATTCAACATTTCAAAGATGATGTTATGCTCATATACTGTGATAGTGCTCTTAGTCTTGGTGGACTTAAAGATAGTTTCTTTCAAACTACTTAAGACACTATTAAATATGATCTATGCAATGTTACTCAAAACTTTTTCAAAGGGGCTAACCTCCTTAGATTGTATACTCATACTTGCCTAGTTATGTTTCCTAAAGTGGACTCATCTCATGAGTTTTCTGTCATGAGACCTATAAGTCTTTGCAATGTCACTAGCAAACATATATCCAAGATTATCGACAACAGCTTGACCACTCTGCTCCTAAAGATCATCTCTTAACTTTAGAGTGATTTTATGAAAGGAATAATGATGGACAAGAACATTCTACTTGCCCAAGAGATTATCTTTGACATGGGCAAGATAACAAAGGAGAAATATGATTTTGAAACTTGACATTTCCAAGGCATATGGCAGGATTTTTGATTGAACGGACATATTTTATTATCATTAAGTTGCGCAAATTACATGCCAGTCGCCTATACCACCTTTCCTAAGCTAAAGCTCCACTCGACCACTTTATATTTTTTATCATCAATTCTCATTTCTATACAGATTTTTAATCCATGTCCTATCTTTACAATTGATTTTCCTACCTACAAAACTAAAACTTCTATATTTACATTCTTTCTTAATCAATTAAACCAGCACATGTGGCTTGGAGCTTTATAATTCCACAATTCTCCATCCTTGCTTGCCATATTTGATAAATAAAAGTAGCTAGCATTACCCACACCAGTCCCCTGCTGGCTCAGCCAGCTGCATACTTTACAATTCTAGTCCATATCCCCTTCACTTCCATGTTCTGTATATTATGACAGGATTTTTTATCATATTTTTGCCTCATTTTTTAAAAAATTAGTTCAATTTTATCTCTGACTACATATATTTTATAGTTGCAAATGAAGGTAGATATCTGAGAATGATTTAAGATAAGGAGATCCTATATCTCCTTTCCTGTTCCTTCTTAGTGTTGGACTTTTATCTATTATGTTGAGTAAATTACAAGAAGATCCTCACTTTACCAATTTTTATATGAATAATAAGGGTCCCATTATTAACCATCTTTGTTTAACAGATGATATCATTCTCTTTACTTTAAGAAATAGGAAACCTCTCAAAAGAATTATAAAGGATCTTGGTGATTATGAGATAGTTTCAGGGAAATGCATTAATAAGATGAAAAGCAATGTCATCCTCCATCCTGGAGCTAGTGATAGAAGAGTTCAAAGAGCACTCAAAACTATTGGTATGAAGAAAGAGAGCCTTTCTTTTAAATATTTGGGTTGTCCCTCGAAAGGAAACACAAATCTTTCTTTTCAGACTTAGTTAACAAAATTATCAACAAGACTAAAGGATGGTGAAAAAAAATGCTATCAGTTGGAGGTAAAGTCATTCTTATTAAACATGTCCTCCAATCTAAGCCCTCTTACTTGTTTGCAGTTATGCAAATACCTAAGTTTTTATTTAAATTAATTAAAAATGTCTTGGTTAGATTTTTATGGTGGAACAATGAGAATCATATAAGGTATCTGTTGAAATATCTCTCAAACTCTAACATACTCACACAGAGCTGCCATTGCAACAGTTACTGAGCTTAATGAGAAGGAAGGAACAAGAGAGAAATTAAGCTAAGATGAAATTGTATATGAAAAGTTAGTTACAGTGTGAATTCATCTCCCCTATTTATAGACTCACGCTCTTAACACACATGAGCATCTAGAAGCTTCCTAACAACCTCCTAACTACTTGATCAAGTCACCAGCCAGCTCATCGACCAACTAACTAACTTGACAATTTGCTAACAAACTAACTAACAAAACTAATGTAACAGTGTTAACTAACTAAGCAGTAGTAACTAGCTAATGCAACAAAATAATTTAAACTCCTAGCTATTAAAAGCTTCAACACTCTCCCTCAAGCTGCAGGGTGCAAGATGTTAAGCACACCAAGCTTGCTTTGTAAGTGTGAGTGTTGATCATGACTCAAACTCTTGGTGAGAATGTCTGCAATCTGTTGGCTAGTGTGCACATACATGGGTTGAACCAACCCTTTCTTGATCTTTTCTCTGATAAAGTGACAGTACACCTCAATATGTTTGGTATTTTCATAAAATATGGGGTTAGCAGCTAGCTGGATAGCTGATTTGCTATCACTATAGATGAAAATAGGCTTTGTAATAGGAACCCCTAGTTCTGCAAACAGTTTATCCAACCATGTTACTTCTGCCAAAGATGAGGCCATGCTCCTATATTCTGCCTCAGCTGAGCTTCTTGAAATAATGTGTTGTTTCTTAGACTTCCAAGATATCAATGAACCACCAAATTACACCACATAACCTGTTACAGATCTCCTAGTGTTTGGACATGCAGCCTAGTTTGAGTCACACAAGCAAACCATCTCTGTAGTAGGTTGTGCCTTGAGCCATATACCATGTCCTACAGTTTCCTTGAGATACCTTATCACTATGTTTGTAGCCTTCGGGTGTGATTTTTTTAGTTGTTGCATAAACTGACTGAGTGTTTGTACTGCATAGCTGATATCAGGTCTGGCTATGGTTGCATACATCAGCTTTCCAATAAGTCTTTGGTATGATGTTATATCCCTTAGAACAGAATCTCTTTTAACACCTGCTGCTTCATTCACTTCAACAGGGGTTGGCTTGACATTAGTCTTTAATGGAGTGAGAGATGGCTTAGCACCAACTTACCTTGTGTCAGATATAAGCTCCAATATATATTTTCTCTGATTTAATATAACTCCTTTTGCAGACCTCAACACTTCAATGCCTAAGAAGTACTTAAGCTCACCTAGATCCTTAAGTTTGAACTGCTGATGGAGAGTGTCTTTTGCTGCATTTATTATGTTTGTATTGTCACCTGTTATCAGAAGGTCATCTACATAAACCAGAATTACCACCATTTTTTCTGATTTCTTTAAGGTAAAGAGTGAATAATCATAGCTACTTTGAGTAAATCCTGCCTTGAGCAATATTGCAGTGATCTTTATATTCCACTGTCTTGATGCTTTCTTAAGTCCATATAGTGATTTAATCAATCTGTAAACTGTGTTTCCTTTCCTCTTTGAAACCCTCTGGCATCTCCATATATACTTCCTCATCTGGATCACCTTGTAGAAAGGCATTGTAAATATCCGTCTGGTACATACACCATCCTTTTGATACTGCCAAAGCAATGACACTTCTCACTGTAACTATTTTGGCCACAGAAGAGAACGTGCCATGGTAGTCTTGTACCTCTTGTTGGCTATATAACCCTTAGCTACTATCCTTGCCTTAAACCTCTCTATTTCTCCATTGGCCTTATACTTGATTTTGTACACACACTTTGATCGAACTATATTCTTGTATGTAGAAATATCAACTACTTCCTAAGTGTGATTGTCTTCAAGAGCTCTAACCTCCTGTTTCATAGCTTCAATCTACCTCTTGTCTCTGCTAGCCTCATTGTAAGATTGTGGTTCAACTTCTGCTGACAGATTGGACACAAAACCCTAGTATTTTGAACTAGTAGTGGCATAGGAAAGATAGTTTGCCATAGGATATTTAGTTTCTCTCTTTTTCTCTAGTGATGCATAGTCTAACAACCAAGCAGGTTGCTTGATGACTCTTGATGATCTTCTTAGAGAAACTACAGGTGATGGATATGGTTCATCTTCTTGAGGTTCATGTGATTGATCATCAGGTTCTGTGTAAACTTCTGTTTCTGCTTCAATATGAATGGGTGAATGCATCTTGAGAAAATCAACAGAAGATTCTGAGCTTGGTTTCTCTACAAAGGGGAATGAATCTTCTTTGAACACCACATCTCTTATAGTAAACAACTTGTTAGTACACCAATCCAGCAAGCTATAACCTTTCTGAGTGGTAGAGTAACCCATTAATACTGTAACCTTAGTTCTTTCAGATAGTTTATCACCTTTTGGTAATACTGAAGCATAACACTTGCATCCAATAACTCTCAGGTGTGTCAATGATGGGTCTTTACAGAACAACACTTCATAAGTACTCTTACCCTCAATAGTTGAAGATGGTAACCTGTTAATAAGATATACAACAGCCTTAACATTCAAACCCCAAAACCTGATATGCATCTGTGATTGAAACCTGATGGCTCTTGCAACATTCAATATATGTCTGTGTTTTCTCTGAACCTCACCATTTTGTTGTGGTGTTTATGGGAATCTACTTTGATGTATTATACCCAAAGACTGAAAAAACTCTTTACATTTAGAATTAATAAACTTTGTCCCATTATCTGACTTCAGTATTTTCACTTGAGCACCAAACTGATTCTGAATCAAAATAAGGAAATTTTTTATGGTTACTTACACATTCAGACTTTAATTGTAGCATATGCAACCATGTATATTTGCTATGATCATCAACAAAAGTTAAGAAATAGTATTTCTTATCAAAAGTAGGTGTCTTATAAGGCCCCTATAGATCCATGTGTACAATATCAAAATATTTTATACCTCTAGATGTGCTGATAGAAAAGACTTGTATAGTTTGTTTAGTTAATGGAAAAACATGACACTTATTTATAATATCTTCATCATTATTGTGTCTTAAAAGATTGAGAGTTCTTAATGCCTGGGAAGAAGGATGTCCTAGCCTCATGTGCCATAGACTGCATTCATACATCTCTACTCCTGCAACTTGCTTTTGATGAGCCACATTATTGAGAATTCCATTCATTCCACATACATTCTTGAGGATGTACAATCCTCCATTTTTCTTACCAATCCTCTTCACCTTGCCATTGTGAAGGTCCTGAAACACACAGAAGTCAGGATAGAATGACACAAAATAAGAGAGCTGCTTAGTCATCTTAGACATTGATAACAGGTTCAATTTGATATCAGGAACATGTAATACATCCCTTACAACCTCATTCTTCAGCACATGTACTTCTCCTACATGTGATATATCTACCTTATCTCTAGTAGGTAGGTTTATTTTATCACATATTATCTTGTCTATCTTATGATGATATGATAATACATCCTTGTGTGCTGTGTCATGGTGTGTGGCTCCAGAATCTACTATCCATTCATGTGGAACAACATGACTAGAAAAACAAGTGATAGTACATGTGATATTAGCATGCTCAGAGTCATGTGTTTCTTTGTTTATCAATGTTATGATCTGCTTGCATTTATCTATTGCGAATCCTTGTCCCTTTGCCAGACGAGCATTATTGTTGCCTTTACTTCCCTGGATACTAGATTGATCAGCCAAACATGCTTTCTCTACCCGAGGTCCAATGAAGTTGTGAGCTGATAGCTGGTTGTTGTTTTGACTAGCAGCTGTCTGTCCATATCCACCACCTCTACCTTGACCATTATAGAAGGCTTGATTTGATACTCCCCTTAGATTATTGTAGTTGTTCTTCTTCTTGTTTCTCTAGTCACTTGGATATCCATATAACTTGTAACAGTTTTCTCTTGTGTGGCCAGTAAAGTTACAGTAATCATACCTTTTACCTTTGTAACCTTGCCCTCCATAACTGGTTGATTCTTGATTCCTGCTTCCATATCCAGAATCTGCTGAATTTATGTGTACTTGCATAGTAATAGGCTCAGTTTTATCACTAATAGTTGCAGCACAAGCAAGTTGCTAGATCTCATCCTCAATGATCATTGCAGATGCTTGGTTAAGTGTAGGTGTTGTTCCCTTTATCAGTATCCATTTCTTTGCTTGGTCATACGCATTATTTAGTCCTCTTAGGAACTGTATTAACCTCAACTGATACAAGTGTTCTGAATACTCTTTAGACTTAGGACAATTACATGATGGAGCTGGTATAACTGCATCATGTTCACTCCACAGATTCTTCAGCTTAGTAAAGTAGGTTGAAACTGAGTCAGTGCCTTGGTGTAGGTTGTTAATTTCCCTGTGCAGTTGATACAACCTCATACGGTTCACCTTGTCAAACCTCTTCTTAAGGTCTTCCCATACCTCACAAGCATTTGTTGCATACACAATACCTCTAAGTAACTCTGCACTTACTGAGTTCATCAGCCATGAGAGAACCACTGCATTGCATGTCTCCCATTGATCATGTAATTCCTCTCTGTATGTGTCGTCTTTGCTGCAAGTACCAAGTTACAAAACTATACTTCCTCTTTCCTAATAGTGCAATCTTTATAAATCTACACCAAATTCCATAATTCTCCAAACCAGTCAACTTAATGGGAATCAATGCAGCTCCTGCTACATCTGATGCTCCTAGGAACAAGGGATCACTAGGATCTATCTTAGGTGCCATGTCTATTTTGCAGGCTACGACTAAGGTGGAGTCAAAAAATCACAGAATCTCAAAATCTACAACTTGTAATCAGAGATCTATGGCTCACAAATAGAGATCTAACTCTTCTAAGATTACTAGCTCACAAACAGGAATGACAAGCAGAATGAACTCACTGTATTGATGATGTATACACACTCGATTGTTGTTTCTCCAGTTCCATGATCGCGATCTGATACCATGTTGAAATATCTCTCAAACTCTCACATATTCACACAGAGCTTCCATTGAAGAAGTTACTGAGCTTAATGAGAAGGAAGGAAGGAGAGAGAAATTGAGCTAAGATGAAATTGTATATGAGAAGTTACTTACAGTGTGAATTCGTCTCCCCTATTTATAGACTCACATGCTTAACACATGAGCATCTAGAAGCTTCCTAACAACCTCCTAACTACTTGATCAAGTCATCAGCCAGCTCATCGACCAACTAACTAACTTGACAATTTGCTAACAAACTAACTAATTAACAAAACTAATGTAACAGTGTTAACTAACTAAGCAGTAGTAACTAGCTAATGCAACAAAATAATTTGAACTCCTAACTGTTACAAGCTTCAACAGTATCACTGGGTATCATGGGACAATTACACTTATCCTTTTGAGGAATGAGGTGCCAATTTTAGAAAATTGATAGACATTAATAGGGCCTTCACGACAAAGCAATAATGGAGAGCAAGAACTTCTAAAAGTCTTTGGACTAAATTCTTAAAAGATAGTACACCGATAACTTTCATAATTGAAAGGAACTTTTTGGTATCAGAAAAATGACCAAAAAAATCATATGAAAGGTTTGGTTTCTGAAATAGTTCCCTTTGGTATGATAATTGGACTCATGTTGGTCCATTATACACCATTCTTCTTATTGGACATAGGCCTTTCAATATCAAGCTTAAAGAACTCCATAATGGAGAGATAATCTTGGAATGCCTGTGGCTATCACCTTCCTGATTTTGTCAAAAATTACATTCTAAAGTTGAATATTGCTCTTAACGAGGATGACGATAACAACATATAAAGCCTTAACAATTCTAAAATTTTATCTGCTGGTGGTGCATGGAGTTTCTTGAGAAGTAGCAGGGATGAGACTCCTTATATTACTAAAGTCTGGCAAAAGGACCTACTTTTCGAAATGTCTTTTATGACATGGACAGGAGAGTTCCTGTGGATGACACTACTGCGGATTCAACAACTCTATTCTACGGTCTGTAGATGTTGTCATACCTCTCAATTCAATAGCCTCGATCATGCCTTTACTTTTGGGGATCTGGCCAAACCAACTTAGAGATAGTATAGCAATATTTTTTATCTTGAACTGCAACATATGACTTTGAGGATCAAGATCAGTTCATGGTGGGAATCTAACTAAAAATGGAGTAAGCCAACTGTTAAAATTGCCCATGTTATTATTCTTTGGGAGTTATGGAAAGCATGGTGTGACTTCAAGTATAGCAATAAAAAACGTTTTCCTCCTAAATCTTATTTCAAGTTTCTGAGTGATTAACTGTGTAGACTAAAAAATCTTTTCCTAATATAAAGAATGATCTCCTATGGGAAGATATCAAATTTTTTTGTCTGACAAGAGGATTAACTTTAAATCCTTTAAAACAATACTTTGAAAATAAAATCGTCTATGCTTTTCTATAAACTGATTGTGATGAAAATTTTAAGGAAAGTAAAGGTGGTGGAGGTGGTATAGTTAGGGACTGAAAGGGCAATTTGATCATAAGTTTTTCCATTCTTATTGAGCTAAATTCTAGTAATCAGCTGGCAGAAGCCAAAAGCCTCATGTTTGGTCTCCAATGATATGTTCATAATGAAGTTTTTCACCTGGTGCTGGAATCTGGCTCCACACTCCTAGTATCAAGTGCTCTAGGAAATTGTCAGACCCCTTGGCAATTTGATGGCACTATGAAAAAGATAAAAAATTTAGTGATCAGAAAAAATTATTTTTTTATCTAATTGCTTCAAGGAAACAAATATGGCTGCAGACAAGCTGGTCAATATCAACCATCATATTTGACATGATGCTGTTTTTGTTGACATTGAAGAGATGCCATGGTGAATCAGAGGTTTGATCAATTTGAATTAAGTGGCAAGTCACAATTTCAAGATTTGGAACAAGAAAAATGTCGAACTTATGCTTGATGATATTGTTTAACTGTAGTTTGTACCTTTTATGGATTGTATACGGTGAGAAGGAGGGTTGCAATTATCAATTCTCCTGTAAAAAGAATTTTAGGTGCAACAACTATCAATTATTGTATAGAGATTGGGAATGTTCATTCTCTTTAAACTTTATGGAGAGAATAGATTTCGTATCACTCTCTCTCATATATTTTGCTATTTGACTTCTATTAATTTATACACGGTAGGGGTCTGCCCAAACCTCCATAAGTGAAGGTGGATTAATTAAAAGAAAACCTTCTTGTTGGTATAAATGTATTTATATTATAGTGAATTTCTATCAAGATCTATCAAGATATATTTTGATATCTATTAGAATTTGAATCATATGTCTTTTACTCATACTATGAATAAATTTCTCCTATAAATAGAAGTCCTTCATTGTAAATTACCCCTCAAGAGAAATAACAAATTACTCTCTATTCTTTTTCTTTATTCTTTCTTGTTTTATAACACGTTATCAGCACGAGACTCTACCAAACAAGGTTAGGTAAGGTTAGATTATAAATCTAAATGTAATTTCAAGGTTAGTAATTCCTTATGCTATTTGTCTTTTGTTACTAATGATATAATTATTATTGGATTAAGTTCCATCGATTTATAAGCTTAAGACGCCTTATATGAATAAGATATTAGGTTTGAATTTCAATGCACCATATTGATGATATTATGATGGTTAAGACAAACTAATGGGTGTTTGGTAAAAAGTCATGAAATTCGACACATTGAATATGCTTCATTCCATGAAGTGAATGTGGTAGCAATATATGTTAAGTCTGAAATATGACAACTTACTTCATTCTTGAAGTGTATGTGGTAGCAGTGCATAATATATATGTCTGAAAGAAGACAAGTGATTAAATGCATGAATACATACGTGGAGGGACAATATGATAATGATCATCAAAAGTGATGATCTTTTCACACGCATATTATGATCATAAGATATATTAGAGAAAAATTTTCTACATCATATGTATGCCGCCTCAATTTACTCCTGAAATAGCAATATCTTGAAAGAGGTTCTAAGTTATCATAATTTGATAGGCTTAAGGCACAATTATATTTCATTCCTGGGGAATGAGAACATTATTAATGCAAACTTGCACTTGATTATGATGGTATCACAACTCACCTCCGAATGAGGCAGAATGACTCAGAAGAGTTATTTTGAAATCTGCTTCTGAAGTAGTAAATTTAAAAATTTATTCATGTAATAGTAAATCTGAAATTTACTAAAGTAAAAAGACGCATGTCATGGTAAACTTGGAGTTTGCTAGAATAAAAGTTCATAATTTAACATGAACGATTGCGACATCTCAAAGATGTGCATATTGAGTATTGAGCATATATTGAAGAATTAGAAAATTCATTACTTTTAATGTTGTTTGTTCTCATGATAAGTTGGTTGAACCAACTAATTTTGGGATTGGATCCCTTAAATCTGAAAAGTATAAAAGGTGAATATGGGTCCGTTCACCTTTCATGTGATCTATTAAGATGCATCGATATAAGATGATCACATGTGAGTTTATTGTCAACCTGCAGTTTGACATTTGTAAAGTTGTTTGCTCAATAAAAATAAGTTAAGAACATAATTTTCAGATTGTGCAATCAAGACAATTATCTTGATGATGATGGTTTGACATTGAATGTCTGCAATAAATAGTTAAACCATTGCTAATAAGAACAAAGCTTCATGTATTGGTCTGAAATATGATATGTTGCATACAGTCGCACTTGTATGTATTAGACCAATAAATTATGATTATTTCTTTCCTCTCAATTGGTTCAAGGTCATGAACCAACTATTCCATCTAATAATTTTGATGTGCAGTATACGATTAATGAGTATATCATGATGCACACAGATGGATTCCTCAAAGAAGTTGGAGGATGAATGTTAGTTTTCCTAACATAAGGGGAGATTATAAGTAGCTATCAAATATGTTAGGAATTATCATCCGATTCTCATTCAAAAGATAATTCAAGTCAAATGCCGAAAGCATCTCATATTTAAGCTGCAAGTGCTCCTATTTTGTATCCCTAAAGGACAAAGTCTATGCATGCGTGAAGCATGATAGACCGATCAATTTCAAATGAAATTATCCTTGAAAAGGATAAAGAGAAAATAATCATAATAAGAAGGCAATGTGCTTTTGAAGAGACTATAACATAACACTTCATGAAACCTTATGAGAGGTTCAGGTACCTGAAAGTAATGAAGTTATGAGATCTCAAATTGTTATGTCACACTGTGAACCGGTATAAAATGATATATCATCAATGATATTTTTGATATAACATTGGCACAATATTGTGAAAGATTACGAGGATCCAAATTTTACGTTAATTTAAGCATGCACACGTAGAAACATTTATCAAGTGACATGAAAGGATGCATCTTGGTAAGTATAAAACTTATTTGATTTGCAGTCCAGACACTTGAAGATGTCACTCATGAAATGTTGAATATATTCACTTGACAAAATTTATTTGAAAACTTTTAAGGATTCAAAATGCTTGAAGCATATAAAAGTTTCTGGAAAACTTATTTATAATCCTTATATTGTATAAGTTTATAGCTTGAAAATCATTGAAACTCTTGGAGAGTTTTCAAAGCAATAGATTATTTGCTGACATGAGAAATATATTGAACTGGATTGGTTATGGAGTACCATATCTTAGTACAATTGATGTACTAATGTATCTTACAAATACTACAAGGCCCGATATAGCCTTTTCAGTTAATTTGTTAGCAAGGTATATTTCTGCTCCTACTGAGAGACATCAAAATGAGATCAAATACATGATCTTATTTTATTCTAAAGATTACAGTCCCGATCTTATTGGATATGTTGATGTTGGGTACTTATTTAATCCGTATAAAGCTCGATCTCAAATAAGCTATGTGTTCATATGTGGGGATACTGTCATATCTTGGAGATATATAAAACAGTCTATCATAGCCACCTCATCAAACCATGCTGAGATAATAGTTATTCATGAAGCAAATCGAGAGTGTGTCCATGATACATCTAATTCGCGAAAAATATGGTTTGACATGTGATAAAGTACCCATGATTTTTATGAAAATAATACAGCATGCATAACACATCTTAATGGAGAATTCATAAAAGGAGAAAGAACGAAGCACACTTCATCAAACCTTTTCTATACATGAGCTCTAAAAGAGTAGTGATATTAACGTGCAACAAATTCATTCAAGTGGCAATGTGGCTTTCACCAAACTTCCAACTGCAATTTTCACGAAGATGATGCACAAGATCGAGATGCAAAGGCTCAAGGATGTTTTTATTAGGGGAAGTTAATACGCGTTGTACTCTTTTTTCCTTTCAAGATTTTGTCCCACTGAATTTTCCTTGTAAGGTTTTTAATGAGGCAACCAAAATGCGTATTATTAGAGATGTGTGCTCTTTGTCCTTCACTAGATTTTTTTTTTTCAATTAGACATTCAAGGGGGAGTGTTATAAATATATTTACATTATAATGAATGTCTATCAAGATCTATCAAGATCTACTTTGATATCTATTAGGATTTGAATCATCTGTCTTTTACTCAGACTAGGAGTAAATTTCCCCTATAAATGGAAGGGTTCCTTCATTGTAAATTGTCCCTCAAAAATCCCTCAACAAAAATAACAAATTACTCTCTATTCTTCTTCTTCTTTATTTTTTCTTGTTTTATAACATCTTTTTAATTTTAATGAAAATATGTTAAAATACATTTTCTTTTGAAATGTTTCAACATTCTTCCAAACGAAAATAAGTTGAGTGGTGATAGAGGGTATTTTGCTATGGAGGAGAATATTTCTTAATTTTTTTTTATTTATTTTTTTGTATTTGGTTTGACAAAAATTTTGAAACACATTTTCTCAAAGAACATAAGTTTCTTAAAAATGAGAAAAATAACTCCTTAATGGAAGTAGGAAAAACAAGTTATATAAGTGTCATTAGAGGTGACAATAATCAAACACAACCCGACCCAATCCGTTCAAGTTTGGATTGGTTATTGACCTGCCTATTTATTAGTTCAATCATGTCAACCCACCCTGTTTCAACCCGGCTTGTTAAAAATTGGGTTGCTATGCAAACCGAATTGATTTTTGAGAAATCTTGTTAAAATATTCAAATTAATTTTTTTTTAATTTGATATGGTATATATAGTCATAATAGAGAAAAAATAATTTTATTGATATTAAATTTTTTGTAAAAGAACAAATAAAATAATTAAAACTTAGTAAGAATTGAGCGGGTTAGACGTTACCTAACCTGTTTTGACCCAGACAAAGTTGGATTGGGTCTTGACCCGATCAAATTTGACTCAACCCGCTCAATTGTCACCCTAAGTAACATTCTATCTTTATTGTATCCTCCTACTCACTCAACACCTCCAACCCTTATCCCTCGACCATCCCACCTCCACGGCCCACCACCCCTAAAGTACCAAAGGACTTGCCCGAGTAAGGAAGAAGGGGAAAACAAGCACACTTGGGACACCACACTTGGAGAGCGTACACCTCGCCTCCTCTGACCTCTATAATTTTTTGCTAGATTGCATATAAATGTTCTTGAGATTTTATTTTTTTTTGGCTTGCTTATCAAATACTATAGAATATGTAGGAAAACATTATATTTTCAAAGGAAACCGTTTTCTATGAAAAATTCCTCAATACCAAACACATTCATAAGTCATAATATCGGAAAACGGGGTAATATATTTATTCACCGCACGTTCAGACTAATAGATTTATGCATTCCTAATTTTGTTACAATAGAATTTACTTTATTTCTTCAACTATTTCATCTTTATTTAAATTTTCTCATACTCAACTTCAAGTGCTTTCCTTTAAAAGAATAATAATTTATAGCATCCAACAATCAGTATTTTAGTTCAATAATAAGCAATAATTGAACCTTTTCCCATTTTCATTAAATAAATAAGAGCTATAAGAATAAGCAAAAAATTATTGATCGTTAATCCTGAATAATTTTTTGTGGGTTAAGAGGATATTAATTCTTTATAATGCCTAATTTTGTAACATTTTTTTTATGTTGCATAGAACTCACAATCAGGCTAATAAGACTGCCGGCAAGTTAGCATCTTGAAATTCTTGAGATTCAAATCTTCAACTCCTGCTATGAGTTGCAGATCTGTTAAGAGGACTCACCAATATGGACAGATGGAAAACACCATACCTTAGGATCAGAAATGTAATTAGGAACAACAATATCATATATGATCCTCCTTAAACGTCTCGGCCATTTAAATCTTTTAGGATGGATAAGAGCAAATACACATATGTCTCATCACAATAATCAATACATATATAAATAAAGGAAATCAATAGTCATCCTAGGTGGGTTGCTTTAGAGGCCTCCAAACTTTCTTTCTTTTCTTTGTGATTTTTTTGGATATTTGTTGAGTTTTCTCTTTATTTTAAACTAGTTTAGGTGTACGCGTCTTGCGCGTGTACCTCACTTTAATGAGTTCAAATATTACACAAAATAAGATATTTATTTAAATAATAAAGATGAATGCAATAATTAAATTTAATATCTTTTGAATATGTAAAGATGAAAAATTTATTTACTAAACCTAATCTTTACCAAAAATATTTTTAAAAGTCGATCGACATTCATCTACCATCTGTAAATTGCAAAAAAACAATACAATGATAGAAACATCAAAATAATACAATTAAATCTGATCTTTACACACAAAAATTTTCTCAAAGTCGTCTGACACTCATCTATCACCTATAAACAATAACAAAATAATACGATAATAAAGATATGAAAATAATACAACTAAACCTAACTTTTATATAAAAAAAATCATCAAAGCCGACCAACATTTATCTATCACCTGTAAACTATCAAAAAATAACAAACTAATTGAGATATTACGATAATACAATTAAACCTAACCTTTACCTAAAAAAAAAAATTCAAAGTCGATCCATATTCATCTAGCATCTTTAAATTAAAATAAAATAATAAGATAATAAAGATATCAAAACAATACAATTAAACCTAACTTTTACACAAGAAATATTTCAAAGTCAACCGACATTCATCTACGACCTATAAACTATAAAAAAAAATATAATAGTGATCACAGTTTCGATTTTGATCCAACTAATTCTTTCCTGAGTGAAAATTTGACCCTAAAGAATGATTTTGAATGAAAATAAAGAAGATATATATATATATATATATATAGGGTTAGAAAATCAAGAATCCACCATTGTAGACATGCAATCGAATCAAATTAGATGAGCAACAATCATATAACTAAGATAAAATATCACAGCAAAAGAGAGTCGAGGTAAAAATCTCAAAATTACAATGTTTTTTATAGAAGTGAAGGAATCAGGAATTAAAAGGGAACTTGTTAATATTTAAGTAAGGTTTTTATATTTCATATATTTTAGAATATTTTTTTTAATTTTATTTTGGAAAAGTCACGTTTAATAAAAATATACCTTTTATTTTTTTTATTTTTTTGGAAGAAGTCACAAAAATAAAAAAGTACCAATATTTTGTTTAGAAAAAGTAAACCTGCCCTTTCTTTTGGAAAATTGACGTAAACAAAACAAAAACAATAAGAACCCTTTATTTGGGGAAATAGTCTTGTGCACAAGAAAACACTCAATAAAAATATTACCATAAACTTAGGAATTCAGCTATAATACAAAAACTTTCTCCAGTTATTTTTTTAATATACTTATTATAATCATTGTTTTTAAAAAATTTCTGTTAAAATTTTACTAGAAAGAAAAATATTAATTAATTTTCCTACCATATATTTTAGGAGTCCCATATATTTTAGAAAGTCTCGTTAATATAATAAAAAATTATTAAATAATAAATTTAAAAAATAGTGAAAAATCAGTTTTGTCTAAAGAAGAGTTTTTTAGTGAAGGGCAAAAAGTTCAAATCACTTTTCTAAGGGTCTTCACACTTTTAATATATTATAAAAATATAGATATTTGTGTGTTTAAAGAAAAAACAAAAGTCACCACATTTAAACTCTATTTATTATATGATAAAAGAAAGAAAAATGTTTGAGGTAACTCATCTATTTAATTTCTACTAATAATATTTGTAACTCTAAATCTATTCATGATTTTATATTTATAACCCCTAAATATTTTGAGGTATTCCTTTTTTTTTATGTATATAAATTCATATTTTTTGTTTCATGAGATGCTATACAAGGTCACCCTTCATTTTCACTATTATATTCATGCTTTTGTTTGTTTTGAAAAGAAGAAGAAGACTTTTGAATGATGATAGGCTTGTGGAAGTAGATATCGAGACATTTATGTATTCATTCCGTTTTTTCTTTCTATAGAATTTCATATGTTTTATTTCATGCGATTTTACTCAAGGTTTTTCTTCATTTTCACTATGATGTTTATGTTTTCATTTCACTTAAAAAAGAAGAAGATGCTCTTAAATGGTGAAAGGCTTATGGAAGTGGATATCGGCAAGAGCTCGAACATTTGATTTCAGTTTTATTTTTATTTTTCAACTAATGATTAAAGATATAATAATATGTGTATCGTCTTATTTCTATATTTATATATGATTCCTCTTAAGTTTAATTTTTAAATCTATAATTTCTTTTGGTTAAATGAATAACTTTGTAGTTGAAATTTTTTTAATTATTAATTAAGTTTCTTAATTTATAATTAATTTTTTTTAGGCTTATGGAAGTACATATTGAGACATTAATGTATTCATTTCGTTTTTCTTTCTATAGAAGTTCATATATTTTATTTCATGCGATTTTACCGAAGGTTATCCTTCATTTTCACTATGATATTTATGTTTTTATTTCACTTGAAAAAGAAGAAGATGCTATTAAATGGTTAAAGGCTTGTGAAAGTGGATATCGGCATGAGCTTGGACAATTATGCATTGATTTTATCTTTCTTTTTATTTTTTAATTAATGATTAAAAATATAATAATATGTGTATTGTTTTATTTCTATATCTATATATGATGCCTCTTAAGTTCAATTTTTAAGTTTATAATTCCTTTTGGTTCAAATGAATAATTTGTAGTTGAAAATTTACGAATTATTAATTAAGTTTCTTAATTTATAATTGTTTTTTTTAGGTGTCTAGCTTATTTCCATTAATCACATGTAAAACAATACAAAGCAATCAACATTCAACGATAGCTAAATAAATTTTAATAATTGAAATATATTCGTTATTTGGTCTTAGTTATGATTAAGTTTTAGGACTATCAATAAATATGCATGACATAAAATTTGAGAAATATAAAGGAACATGAAGGCGAGAGAGGAAAATGAGGTAATTAATTCTAAAAGAATTATAAACGTGAGGTAATATGAAAAATTTTATATATACGAAAAAGAACCATTTATGTTTTGTTCATTTCTTTTCTTTTTTCTTTTAAATTTTTAAAAAATAGTGTATTTATTTGATTTATTTTAAAAAAAAAATTATATACATAAAAAAGAAACTTTTATGTTTTATTTATTTCTTCTTTTTCTTTCTTTTTAACTTTGAGAAATAGTGTATTATCTGATTTATATTTAATCATTATAATTACAAGAACAAATATTTTGCTCTTCACCTTCTAAAGTAGATGATTACATGTTGTTAACATATTTAATCTATGAATTGTACGTCTATTATTTTAAGAAGCGGTTGAGTCGATGTAATTATTTTTCTTTTTGTTCTTTTTAATTTTATATTTTTTCATATAAAGATCTATCTATATATTATTTAATAAATTATTGGTATTATTAAGACCGTGCGAAGCGCAAATAATTTAACTAGTTATATATAATTTAACTGGAATTCTAAACTGAAATTGTACTTTTTTGCACATCAATATCAATCAAAGAGATAGTTTATGAAACAAATGTGTTCAATAATAATAGCATCAAAAGAATTAAAACGAGTAAATAGGGGCAATGATCTGTCAACATGTATAAATACTTTAGATATGAATATCTCGTTGTTAGTAATTAGTGACATTATCAATAAATTTGAGGTTACATCACCCTTTTAATGTTAAAGTGAGGAGAATATATAGATTAATATTGGATTTTATATATACTTCCTTCGTTTCCTATATTACTTATCGACATAACTAAAAAGAATTGTCCCAAATAACTTGTTAATTTACAAAACCAAAATATAAAGCGTATTAATAAGAGTTACAATTAAATTGGTAAAACTACCGATTTCTTAAGGGGTGTAATAAAGGAGAAAGCGGATCAGTAATACAAAATGTACTGAGGGAGTATAATCTTTTCTTACTGAAAATTGACAAAAATACATAGAGAAAACAATAAATTTGTACCCATACGAACAGAGGCGGACCCACGTGTATCGTCGGGGGTGCACGTGCACCCGTTAACGTCGAAAAAAATTATGTGTATATATGTGTATATACCTTGAGAAATTAGAATATAGATAATTGTGCACCTTGGTGCACTGGTTGAAATCCGTGCTTCCACCCATGCAATTAGGGGTCGACTCCCGTGAATCCCACGACATTTTTATTTTTATTTTCAATTCTTCAGATTGCTGATAGTACCAAATTTATAAGAAAAATTGATGAAACGGGGATTTGAACCTGTGACAAGTCCTAAGGTGAACTCCCCTACACCATTGACATACCACAATTGATTGTTAAAAATTGTTGAAAGTAAACTTCATATTATAAGAAAGTAAAGTAATTATTTTAGAAGTCATATTCATTGTATATAATTATTTTTGCATTGTTGTTCATGCCCTTGGCGACCAATTAAATATGATAATATCCCTTAATCGACACTGAAAGTTTTTCTAACGTCTTACTATAATATTGGTGCACCACTATATCATCAAAAACCATAAGCGTAAAAAAGTTTCATGGTCTATTGTGTTTAAGCACAAAGTACAAATAAAGTGTGAGATTTAACAAAAAAAAAAAAAAAAGGCATAAAAGGAGAAAAAATATAAATATATGTCTAGTCCAAGACTAATAATATATGTATGAATGACAAATATATGAACAAACAAATTTTATTTTTTTTATAAAGTGAAATATCAATTGTTTAGCGTTCGTCTCTTCAAAAAGCCTCATTGACAAGGAAAAGTATGTATTAGAAATTAGAACCTAAGCTGCACATTAAGCGAGGCGAGCGCTCAACACATTTTGAGTCTTGCTTCGAGGCTTATGCGCGCCTTTGACAACACTGGTGCACCCACAAACTTCAAATCCTGGGTTCGCCTCTGCATACGAAACAGTAAATTCACCAAAGCCGAGTAGCTTTCCATGAACATATATTAATGTACGTTTATATTTGTTCCCCAAAAGTATCTGCGTACGTAGAGTAATCTGTTACGTTGTTGTCCCATAAATATATATCATGAACCACAAGGCCTATTCTTCCAACTAAGTGTGCTATATCTGTCATGAATTTTACCAAAAGAATGGATCAACTAGAAGATTAGTTTCTTTTTCCAATTGTATTTGTTTCCTTAGTCATGATTAAACAATCAACCCTCAACCCCTTTAATTCAACTGGCTTAATTTAATTTATTGGTAAACCAGACCAACTTATAAATTAACAGTGGGATAGAGTACTTTCAAATAATTTAAATTTTGTTCCAATAGCTAAACAAATAAATGTAAACCTAAATTAAAACTAAGTTAACGGGTAACTCCACTGATAATTTTTGAACTTTTAGACGAAGTCATGATTCACGTTGTATAATATAAAAGTAAACAGTAGTTTTGAATTCGAAGATTGAGAATATGGTGCTACCACTAGTAAAAATATATATATTTATATAACTGGCTTGAAAGAGAAAAGTGCAACAAAAACAAGAACACGTATTCCCTCCGTCCTATTTTTATTTGTTCAAGTTTAACTAAATTTAGCACATAAAAAACAAATAAATTAATGAATAATTTTATTATATCATCGTTATTAATTATATATCATCTAAATATTGGATAATGAATGACTCTTGGCAGGCGTTTGTCCATGAAAATAGTTTAGTTTTTTTTGGAGTCTGACAAAGTTGGATTTGATCATGAATATAAATTGAAGTTGTTTTTAAATTTTTGTGAGATAAGTGAGAGTGAAAAAAGATTGAGATTTGTTTTCACCTTTTAACACAACTTCAAGTTGTATTTGAAGTTTTTGTTGCCAAACATCATTTTTTGAATAAAATAAAATATTTTTTTACAAATAATAAATATTTCTCATGACCAAATGAGACCTTAATAATAAAGATAAAATAAATATAAAAATAATAAATTGTTTTTTGAACTTTTTAAATTAGATAAATTATATATTTATTTTTGATATAATGAATCTATAATCTATAATATATTAAAAGTGTGAAGCCCCTTAGAAAAGTGAATTGAACTTTTTGTCCTTCATTAAAAGACTCTGCTTTAGATAAAATTGTCTTTTTACTATTTTTTTTAATATTTAAGAGTTAAAAATTAATTAAATATATTTATGATAAAACTTTTGTTGCTTGAATTCATTCAAATTTAGTCCTTAAACCTTTTCTTGTTTGAATTATATACCATAAAACTAAGTAATATACCATATTTATAAGGAAAAAAGATAGCAACATCACGTTAGGATTTCCTTTAACTTAGAATTGTAATTAATTAACTATTTAATAAAATTTCAAACTGCAAAGTCACGTTATAATTGTAAGAAAATAAAGCCACGTTAGCAAAGTCATAACACTATTAAATAAAATTGTAATTATATTTTAAGTTATTTTATTATTACAGAGGGCAAATCAACTAAAATTTTGGTAATCAGACTTTTCCTTAAACTATTAGTTAATTCTAATTTTTCTACAGAAAAGTTATTTGAACTTTTTACCTTTCATTAAAAGACTCTTCTTTAAACAAAACTGTATTTTCACTATTTTTAAATTATTATTTAATTATTTTTTATTATATTAACTAGACTTCCTAAAATATATGGGACTCCTATTTTGATATCTCTATTATCGTATTATTTTGTTATTGTTTACAGGTGGTAGATGAGCGTCAGATGACTTTGAAAAAAAATGTGTGTAAAGATTAGATTTAATTATATTACTTTGATGTCTTTATCATTGTATTGTTTTGTTGCAATTTACAGATGGTAGATGAATGTCGATCGACTTTTAAAAATATTATTGGTAAAGATTAGGTTTAATAAATAAATTCATCATCTTTACATACTCAAAAGATATTAAATTTAATTATTATATTTATCTTTATTATTTAAACAAATATCCTATTTAATGTAATTTTTGAACTCGTTAAAGTGAGGTACACGCGCAAGGCGCATACACCTAAACTAGTAGATAAAAATGGATGAAGGATGTATAAGAGGCAAGTGGAGCAGTGGATAAGAATACGCCCAAATATTCCCTTACTAGATACCGTAGTCTGTGCCAGCACGGGCCCAACATATGTTATTTACGTTATCTCAATTTATGCAGCACAAATAGCATTTGAAGTGTCAATTATTTTTTTATTAATATAAAATTTAAAATAATTTAAGTTGTTAATCATTGTGATTTATAGTATATTTTATCTAATTTAGTAATTTATGTTACTCGTTTTGTCCCAATTTTAGAATTTAGTGAGTCAATCGAATTTTTTTTACTAATATATTTTTTAAAATATTTTAAGTTGTTAATCTTTGTGATTTTAGTATCTTTTAATGTAATTTCAAATAATTTATGTTAATTGCTTTATTGCAACTATAAAACATGCAAATTATAAAATGTCAAAACTATCCCGAATTTATGTGATATAAATATAATTTAGATAATCAATCAGATTTTTAATATGTTTTTAAATATTTTAAATTGTTAGCTATTGTAATTTATAATACTTTTTATGTAATTTTCAAATAACATATGCTACTCTCCTTATCCAAATTTTTGTGGCATTGATAGTCAATTATATTCTTAAAATAATTTAAATTTTTAATTATTATGATTTATAATACTTTTTCTTCTATCCCAATTTAAGTAGAACTAAAATAAATTTGAGAGTCAGACAAATTTTATGATTGAAGCAGCGAAACGGATATATCCTAAATGACTTATAATACCTAATAAGAAGTGATATAGCAAAAATACTATAAGAAAATATTTGTGAAAAAAAATTAAATGAGTCTCGTATAAGATGTCATGTTAATTTAAAACATCAAGAATTAATTTATCATTTTATGTCAATTTTATTTTTATTAAATATTATTAAATTTTTAAAACTTAAATGACTTATAATAATTAATTAGGGGTGATATAGTAAAATTACGGTTGAAGCAGTTGAAGTAGACATGTCATAAATATCTATTTTACCTTTTTTTATTAAATATTATTAATTTTCTTATATGTAAATGTCTTATAATAATTAATTAGAGGTAATATAGTAAAATCATGGAGCAATAATACTTGTAAATTTTTCTAAATGAGTCTTATATAAGATGTCCTGTTAATTTAAAACATCAAGATTTAATTTATCATTTATATCTATTTTATTATTTATTAAATATTATTAATTTTTTAATACATAGATAACTTATAATAATTAATTTGAGGTAATATAATAAAATTACGATTGAAGCAGCTGAAACAGACATGTCATAAGTATCTATTTTACCTTTTTTTAATTAAGTATTATTAATTTTCTTATATATAAATGACTTAAAATAATTAATCAGGGATAATATAGTAAAATGAAGGAGCAACTGAAGTAGGTGAAGAAGCAGGCAATTTAAAATATCAAGAATTGATTTATCATTTCATGTCAATTTTATTATTATTAAAATATTATTAAATTTTTAATACCTAAATGACTTATAATAATTAATTAGGGTGATATAGTAAAATTACGGTTGAAGCAGCTGAAGTAGACATGTCATAAATTTCTATTTTACCTTTTTTTTTTAAATATTATTAATTTTCTTATATGTAAATGTCTTACAATAATTAATTAGGGGTAATATAGTAAAATCATGGAGCAAATATACTTGTAATTTTTTTTAAATGAGTCTCATATAAGATGTCTTATTAATTTAAAACATCAAAAATTAATTTATCATTTATATCTATTTTATCATTTATTAAATATTATTAAATTTTTAATACATAGATGACTTATAATAATTAATTTGAGTCGGTATAATAAAACTACGATTGAAACAGCTGAAACTGACATGTCATAAATGTCTATTTTATTCTTTTTTTAATTAAGTATTATTAATTTTCTTATATGTAAATAACTTAAATAATTAATTAGGAATAATATAATAAAATCACAGAGCAGCTGAAGCAGGTGAAGAAGCATGCATGTTGACGAAGAGCTGCCTGCTTCTTCACTCTTATTAAAATTACGATTGAAGCAACTGATGTAGACATATCATAAATGTCTATTTTACCTTTTTTTATTAAATATTATTAATATTTTTATAAGTAAATGTCTTACAATAATTAATTAGGGGTAATATAGTAAAATCATGGAGCAAATATACTTGTAATGTTTTTTAAATGAATCTCATATAAGATGTCCTTTTAATTTAAAACATCAAGAATTAATTTATCGTTTATATCTATTTTATTATTTATTAAATATTATTAATTTTCTTATATATAAATAACTTAAAATAATTAATTGGGGATAATGTAGTAAAATTACGGATCAACTGAAGCAGGTGAAGAAGCAAGCATATTGACGAAGAGTTGCCTGCTTCTTCACTCTTATTAATAGTGGTAATTTTTAATACCTAGATGACTTATAATAATTATTTTAAAGTGATATAATAAAACTACGATTGAAGCAGCTGAAACAGACATGTCACAAATGTCTATTTTACCCTTTTTTAATTAAGTATTATTAATTTTCTTATATATAAATAACTTAAAATAATTAATTGGGGATAATATAGTAAAATTACGGATCAGCTGAAGCAGGTGAAGAAGCAGGCATGCTGACGAAGAGTTGCCTTCTTCTTCACTCTTATTAATAGTAGTATTACTATCTAATAAGAGGCAAAAGACAGGAGAAACAGGCAGCTCTCCGTCAACATACCTGCTTCATCAACTGCTTCCTCCGTGATTTTAATTATATAATCTCTAATTAATTATAATAAGTTATTTATGTATTAAAAAAATAATAATAGTTAATAAAAAATAAAATAGATATTTATGATCCTTCTTGCTTCAAAAGTTGCTTCCTTCCAGATTTTATTATATCACCTCTAATTAATTATTATAAGTTATTTATATATATTAGAAAATTAATAATATTTAATAAAAAGGTAAAATAGATATTTATGACATGTTTATTTTAACTGCTTCACCCAAATATTTTTGTATAGTAGTTTTGTTATATCACTTCTAATTAGATATGTCAGCTTCGCAATTTCAATCGTGATTTTACTATGTCACTCTTAATTAATTATTATGACAATTTAAAAAAAATCCACAAGTATTTTTTATAGTAATTTTGTTGTATCGCTTCTAATTAGTTATTGTGAGTCATTAAGACATGTCTGCTTCGCTGCTTCAATCGTAACTTTACTATATCACCCATAATTAATTATTATGGTCATCTAAGCAAATTATAATAGTTAACAGCTTAAAATAACTAAAAAAAAATAAATCTATTATATATTTTTAAAAAAATACTGTAAATCACGATAATTAAAATAATTTTTTTTAAAAATATTTATTGGGTCTGTGCTTTGCACGGGCTATTAGTAACTAATTCTCTTATTATATAAGAGAGAGTTGGGTGGCTGAATCAGCTCTCCATGACATGTCTGCTTCAGCTGGTTACTCCGTAATTTTACTATATTATTCCTAATTAATTATTATAAGTTATTTTTATATTAAAAAATAATAATATTTAATAAAAAATCTAAAATAGATATTTATGACATGTCTACGTCGGCTGCTTTAATCATAATTTTACTAAATATTACCCTAATTAATTATTATAAGTCATCAAAATATTAAAAAAAATATATTTAATAAAAAAGTATAAAATAGATATAAAATGATAAGTTAACTCTTAATGTTTTAAATTAACTTCACGTATTATATGAGGTCCACTTAATTTTTTTCACAAGTAGTTTTTATAGTAATTTTGTTATATCATTTCTAATTAGTTATTGTGAGTCATTTAAAACATATTTGATTTGTTGCTTCAATCGTGATTTTAATATATCACCTCAAATTAATTATTATGGTCTAAGCATTATGTCACTTAAATTGGAATATAATGAAAAGTTTTATAAATCACAATAATTAAAATCTTAGATTATTTAAAAAATGTAATTGACTATCAATGCCACAAAATTTTGAACAGGGAGAGTAACATATATTATTTAAAAATTACAAAAAAGTATTATAAATTACAATAGTTAATAGCTTAAAATATCTAAAAAAATTAATCTGTTATATATTTAAAAAAAATACGTACAAAATATTATAAATCACAATAATTAACACCTTAAAAAATTTAAAAGATATAAAATATTTGATTGACTCTTGAAATTATATCAATGCCACTTAAATTAGAATAAAAGAAAAATATTATAAATCACAATAATTACAAACTTAAATTGTTTTAAAAATATAATTGACTATCAATGCCACAAAAGTTGAAAAAAGAGAGTAACATATATTATTTTAAAACTAAAAAAAATAATTATAAATTACAATAGTTAACAGCTTAAAATATCTAAAAACATATTAAAAGTATGATTGATTATCTAAATTTTATTTGTGTAAAATAAATTGAGACAAAAAAATAACATATACTTAGCCCGTGTTATCTAAAAAATAGTAATATAGGCCCATCGAATTTTATTTTTCACACTTTTTATCAATTTATACATTTGTAGAGTTTAATTTTGATTATGAATTAAAATTTTAAAATATAATTATATATTTTAATAATAAATCATGATTATTAATATAATTATTATTATAATATTAATTTAGGATAGAATTGGGCCCGTGCTTTGCACAAGCTTCTTCTCACTAGTTCTCTTATTATATAAGAGAGAGTTGGGCGCCTGAAGCAGCTCTCCGTCGACATGCCTGCTTCAGTTGCTTACTCCGTAATTTTACTATATTATTCCTAATTAATTATTATAAGTTATTTTTATATTAAAAAATAATAATATTTTATAAAAAAAAGTTAAAATAGATATTTATGACATGTCTACGTCAGCTGCTTTAATCATAATTTTACTAAATATTACCATAATTAATTATTATAAGTCATCAAAATATTTAAAAATATATATTTAATAAAAAAATATAAAATAGATATAAAATGATAAGTTTACTCGTAATGTTTTAAATTAACTTCACGTCTTATATGAGGTCCATTTATTTTTTTTCACAAGTATTTTTTATAAAAAATTTGTTATATCATTTCTAATTAGTTATTGAGAGTCATTTAATGCATATTTGATTTGTTGCTTCAATCGTGATTTTACTATATCGCCTCTAATTAATTATTATGGTCAAAGCATTATATCACTTAAATTGGAATATAATGAAAAGTTTTATAAATCACAATAATTAAAATGTTAGATTATTTTAAAAATATAATTGACTATCAATGCCACAAAATTTTGAACAGGGAGGGTAACATATATTATTTAAAAATTACAAAAAAGTATTATAAATTACAATAGTTAATAGCTTAAAATATCTAAAAAAAAATTAATTTGTTATATATTCCAAAAAATAACATATACTGAGCCCTTGTTATCTAAAAAATAGTAATATAGGCCCATCGAATTTTATTTTTCACACTCTTTATTAATTTATACATTTGTAGAGTTTAATTTTGATTGTGAATTAAATTTTTGAAATATAATTATATATTTGAATAATAAATCATGATTATTAATATAATTAATATTATAATATTAATTTAGAATAGATATTGGGCCCGTGCTTTGCACGGGCTTCTTCTCACTAGTTCTCTTATTATATAAGAGAGAGTTCGACGGCTGAAGCAGCTCTCCATCGACATGTCTGCTTCAGTTGCTTACTCCATAGTTTTACTATACTATTCCTAATTAATTATTATAAGTTATTTACATATTAAAAAATAATAATATTTAATAAAAAAATTAAAATAGTTATTTATGACATGTCTACGTCAGCTGCTTTAATCATAATTTTACTAAATATTACCCTAATTAATTATTATAAGTCATCAAAATATTAAAAAAAAATATATTTAATAAAAAAAAAATATACATAAAATGATAAGTTAATTTTTAATGTTTTAAATTAACTTCATGTCTTATATGAGGTCCACTTAATTTTTTTCACAAGTATTTTTTATAGTAATTTTGTTATATCACTTCTAATTAGTTATTGTGAGTCATTTAAGACATATTTGATTTGCTGCTTCAATCGTGATTTTACTATATCACCTCTAATTAATTATTATGGTCTAGGCATTATGTCACTTAAATTGAAATACAATGAAAAGTTTTATAAATCACAATAATTAAAATCTTAGATTATTTAAAAAGTGTAATTGATTATCAATGCCACAAAATTTTGAACAGGGAGAGTAACATATATTATTTAAAAATTACAAAAAAATATTATAAATTACAATAATTAATAACTTAAAATATCTAAAATAATTAATTTGTTATATATTTCAAAAAAAATACGTACAAAATATTATAAATCACAATAATTAACAACTTAAAAAATTTAAAAGATATAAATATTTGATTGACTCTTGAAATTATATCAATGTCACTTAAATTGAAATAAAAGAAAAATATTATAAATCACAAAAATTACATACTTAAATTATTTTAAAAATATAATTGACTATCAACGCCACAAAAGTTTGAAAAAAGAGTGTAACATATATTATTTAAAAATTAAAAATAATAATTATAAATTACAATAGTTAACAACTTAAAATATCTAAAAACATATTATCTAAATTTTATTTGTGTAGCATAAATTAAGATAAAAAAATAACATATATTAAGCCCATGTTATCTAAAAAATAGTAATATAGGCCCATCGAATTTTATTTTTCACGCTCTTTATTAATGTATACATTTGTAGAGTTTAATTTTGATTGTGAATTAAATTTTTGAAATATAATTATATATTTGAATAATAAATCATGATTATTAATATAATTATTATTATAATATTAATTTAGAATAGATATTGGGCCCGTGCTTTGCACGAGTTTCTTCTCACCAGTATTACTACTATGTAGAAGAGTGAAGAAGCACATAGGAGTTCGTCGACATGTGTGCTTCTTGTCATTTTTCTATGTAGTGAGGAAATTTTAGTCATTTGATCAGTTCTGATATTTTAAAGGTATTGTGCAACTGTGCTTAATGTGATTGTATTTTTTTAATTTCGGACAAAAATTCAAAGTATATCCTACTTATTACTACTTGGTCAGCCAATACCTTTTAGTTACTTTTTCTACCGTGTGGGGCCCATTTTGATCTTTCTTCTTTTTTCTTTGGTTTCTTTTGCCTACAATGTTAACTAAAACTTGCTTTTTTGTGCAATTGGTTTATTGTTATTTTTCATGTTAATTGATTGAAATTATATACTGTTAAAATTATTCTTAATTAATTATTGTTAAAATTATTCTTAATTAATTATTAAGAGTTATTTATGTATTATAAAATAATAATACTTAATAAAAAATAAAATAACTATTTATGACATGTCTAATTTAACTTCTTCAACCGTAATATGACTATATCACTCCTGATTAATTATATAGGTTATTATCTACGTATTAGAAATTAATTATTATAAGTCATCTAAAAATTAAGAAATTAATAATATGTAATGAAAATGTAAAATAGATATAAAATGATAAATTAACTCTTAATATTTAAAATTAATTTGACGTCTTATATGAGGCTCACTTAGTTTTTTTGAACAAGTATTTTTTTATAGTAATTTTATTATATCACTTTTAATTAGTTATTATAAGTCATTTTCTACTTCGCTGGTTCAATTGTGATTTTACTATATTACCTCTAGATAATTATTATAAGTCATTTACGTATTAAAAAATTTAAAAAATTTAATAAAAAAATTAAATAGATATTTATGACATGACTGCTTCATCTGTTTCAATCGTGATTTTAATATATCACTCATAATTAATTATTATTATTTATTTAAATATTAATAAATAAATAATATTTAGTAAAAAATTAAAATAAACATAAAATGATAAATTATTTTTTGATGTTTTAAATTAACTTGACGTTTTTTATGAGACCACTTAAAAAAAATTTCACAACTATATGTTATAATAATTTTACTATGCCACTTCTAATTAATAGAATAGAAGAAAAAAATGTTATAAATCACAATAATTAAAAACTTAAATAATTTTAAAAAATACAATTGACTATCAATGGCATAAAAGTTTGAACAATTTAAAATATTGTTATATAAATTTCATCAATCTAAATATAATAATATACGCTTAATTTAGAATTATACAATTATACATAACATATAATTTTTAAGGATCAACATTGGGCCGTGCGTAGCACGGTGTAAGCCCACCGGTTCTTTTATATTATAAGAGCGAGTTAAGCAGCTGAAGCAGGCGGGAGGTCGACTTGCCTGCTTCATCTGCTTCAACTGTAGTTTTACTATATCACCCCTAATTAATTTTTATAAGTCATTTATGTATTTAAAAAATTAATAATATTTAATAAAAAATTAAAATAGACATTTATGATATGTCTGCTTCAGCTGCTTCAATCATAATTTTATTATATTATTTCTAATTAATTATTATATTTTAAATTGAATATTACAAGTCATTTACATATTAAAAAATTAATTATATTTAATTAGAAAAAGTAAAATAACATTTATGACTGTTTCAATCATAATTTTATCGTACCACCATTAATTAATTATTATACAACTATTTTTTAAATAATTTTGCTATGTCGTTTCTAATTAGTTATTACAAGTCACTTAAGACACATGTGCTTCATTGCTTTTACCGTGATTTTACTATATTATAAGAGCGAGTTAAGCAGCTGAAGCAGACAGGAGGTCGACATGCGTGCTTTCGCTGCTTCAACTGTAGGTTTACTATATCACCCTAATTAATTTTTATAAGTCATTTATATATTTAAAAAAATTATAATATTTAATAAAAAATTAAAATAGACATTTATGACATGTCTGCTTCAGCTGCTTCAATCGTAATTTTATTATATTATTTCTAATTAATTATTATATTTCAAATTGAATATTACAAGTCATTTACATATTAAAAAATTAATTATATTTAATTAGAAAAAGTAAAATGACATTTATGACTGATTCAATCATAATTTTATCGTACCACCGTTAATTAATTATTATACAACTATTTTTTTTAATAATTTTACTATGTCGCTTCTAATTAGTTATTACAAGTTACTTAAGACACATGTGCTTCATTGCTTTTACCGTGATTTTACTATATCAACACTAATTAATTATTACAATCGTCTAAGCATTGAAAAATTGACAATATTTCATAAAAAAAAGATAAAAGAGACATAAAATGATATGTCAACATAATTTTTTTTTATTGACTACTGAAATTATATTAGCGCACATAAATTGAAATGGGACAGAGCAAGACATAAAAAATATATATTTTTGGAAATGAAATAAAAAGTATTATAGATCACAATAATTAAGAACTTAATATAAAAGTATATATATAAAAAAAAATTGATTGACTGTCGAAATTTTATCTGTGCCACATAAACTGAGACAGGGAGAATATTTATCTGTTATTGAAAAATAATGTAAAAGACATTGTAAATCACATAATTAACAATTTAAGAAATTTAAAAAATATAAAATATTTGACTAACTCTCAAAATTATACCAGCACCATTTAAATTGAAACAAAAGAAAAAATATTATAAATCATAACAATTAAAAATATAAATTATTTTAATAATTTAAATTAAGATAAAAAAATATATATATTGAGCCCGTGCTGGCACGAGCCATCGATATCTAGTTATTTATTCTATATAAGCATGAGTTAGCACACGTCATGATCAACATGTGTGCTTCTTAAAATTAACAATTTATTTAAGGTTATTTTAGGTATTTCTTATTTTTTGTTGCTTAAATATGCTGTAGCTACATGCAATATACATGTGTTTTTTCCACTTTTGAACAATAAAACCTTGATATGTTTGGTTTATTACAGAAAAGGCTGCCCATTTAGCTTTTTCATATATGAATGAAAGAGTATTTTGATAATTTCAATAAAATTTTCACTCTCACCGCCTCAGCTTCTCTTCTTTATCCTCGAAGAAACCGCTTTTGATTTACTCCTATTTGAACAGATACAACTTTTTTCTCTACTGTTTCTGCTTATCTTCTTGGAGATAAATTTTCAGGTGGCTGATCTTCAAATTTTTTGTGTTATCTCAACAGGTAATTTTAATAGGGTATTTACTCTCACTGCCTTAATTTTCTGCTGCTTTTGCTTAATAGGGTATTTACTCTCACCGCCTTAATTTTCTGCTGCTTCTGCTTGTCTTCTTGAAGACAATTTTTCAGTGGTTGAGCTTCAATTTTTTCTTCAATTTGTGTTCTCTCAGCAGGAACAAAGACCCTGATTGCTACTTCGGCTGATTGCATGGCAAATATATATATTTTTTTTTAAATTGAGATTTATCAAAACTTTTACATTATTACAAGGAATAAAATGACAACTCCAAAAGACTTTTCATTGAATTTCCTTGTGTGTCCTGCCGTCTTTGTGATTTCTTCAACATCATATTAAATTAAATAAGAAAAAAGATGAAAATAGGAGAAAGGTGGAGCAATTGCCTATGCGATAAACTGTAGGCTTTTTCAATGATGGAGATTCTAAGGATGGTACAACTTTGAACAACAACAATTCAAACAATATCTAAGCAAAAAATTATCAAAACACCCACATGCAATTGCTTTGAATATGCAATTTTACAGTCCTGAATCTGTTCACGCATGAAAAATTCAAGAAATATCAAGACAAATAAAAAATCACATGCAAATAACCTATTCACATCATATTTCCAAATTAATTAGATGAACACTTTTGAAGGAAATTATTAACACAGATAAAAATAGAATTCTTTGTGCCATTTTCAACATTTCAATATAGAAGACCCGCAAATATTTAACTAAGAAGAAGAAAGCTGATGAGAAAAAAAAAAGAAATCTAATTATCTTACATAAATGAAAGAGAGCACACCAAGCTATACCAAAGAACAATCAATTTGAGACAATGCTTTAATTTTGCATAGAGAATGAATAGCAGAGTGATAAAAATAATTAGAACATACTAAAAGCTTAAAGAAGCTTAAAGAAAGGAGCAAAGACACAACAAAGGTGTTTGGGGAACATATAAGTATAATATAAAAGAAAAAGAAGAAAAAGAACAGTTGTCCTCCACACAAATTAAATAATTGACATGTTTACCTAAAAAAGGTGTGCACGTCCTTAATTTTATTCAAAAGTGTAATTAATTTTAATTTCTTAAATTGTAATAGTATTATTTTTATAAACATAAAAAAGGTCATGATCTGTGAAAATTATCAAAACTATTCCAACTTTAATATAATTTTACTAAACAAGTAAATTTTAGTTCATAAAAAAGGAATTACAAAATTCTAAGAGATAGAATTAATAAATGATAAACCTTTTCGTTTCTTTTATAAATGGAAAAAATATCTGTAATTATATACTATTATTATAAACTTTTGAATTTACATATTTGTAAAGAGTTATTGACCCAATAAATTAATAATATATTATTACTATGCTACCACACAAATATATAAACTTATTTTACATACAAAATTTCAAATCATTTAATAAACGCCATTTAAAATTTAACAATATCATAAGTAATATTTATCAAATATTTACTTTACACTTAATGAGATGATTTACTATCATCCAAATATATTATATAATATATATACTAACTTATTTTAGCTCAGCAATTTAAAATTATTTAATCAACACCACTTTAAAAATAAATTTATCCTTAAATATTGAGCCATGTGCGATAGCGTCACAATAAGCAGCTGAAGCAGGCTGCTCATGGTCCACATGCCTGCTTCAGATGCTTTAATCGTAATTTTATTATATTATCTTTAAGTAATTATTATTCGTTATTTAAGTATTAAAAAATTAATAATATTTAATAAAAAAGGTAAAATAGATATAAAATGATAAATTACTTTTTAATATTTTAAATTAACTTGACATCTTATATGTGACCATTTTAAAAAAATTTCACAAGTATTTGTTATAATAATTTTACTATGTCACTTCTAATTAGTAAAACAGAAGGAAAATATTATAAATCACAGTAATTAAAAAAATAAACTACTTAAAAAAATATAATTGATTATCAATGTTACAAAAATTTTAACAACTTAAAATATTGTTATACAAATTTCATCGATCTAAGTATAATAATATATGCCTAACTTAAAATTTATCAATCAAATAAATAAAGATTTTAATTAAATTATAGAATTATGCATAACGTTAAATTTTTAAAGATTAATATTGGGCCACCAATATATATATACTAGTAATTATATAAGAGGGAGTTGTGCAACAACCACACACCTCTCCGTCAACATGTGTGGTTGTTGGCATTAACTTCAATTCTAAGACATTTTGGTATTTTACTCAATTCCTTGTGCATTACTGTACTTGTACATTGTCTTTCAATAGTTGATTTTCGATACTCAATGACAATACATTTGTACATCTTCTAAACAATTATCATATTTATCCCATCTTTCTATAAAATGGGCCCAAATGGATATTTTCGTAAATATCATTATATAAGAGGGAGTTGTGCAACAACCACACACCTCTCCGCCAACATGTGTGGTTGTTGGCATTAACTTCAATTCTGAGACATTTTGGTGTTTTACTCAATTCCTTGTGCATTATTGTACTTGTACATTGTCTTTCAATAGTTGATTTTCATACTCAATGACAATACACTTGGACATCTTCTCAACAAAGCCAAAACCATCGGTGCCCCCCTAAACTTGGCACGAACTTTCACTTAGGCATCTCAAGTGGACATTGTTCACTTTTAGCACCTCAAGTGATCATAAAGTGTGTCACTTTGACACCTTTCGACATCAGCTCTGGTGCATGGGTCACACTCGCTGCCAACATGGATTACCTGATCAATTAATTTGTGTCATCTAATCTTACATTGTCACATCATTAAATATACACAAAATTAGTTTTTAAAAAGAAAGGCCAAAATACATGGCAATTACATCCAATGAATTAATGACACATGTTTTATTCCCTAAATAATTACAAAAAAGCACCCCCACATTGTCTTCTCCAACCAACTTTCTTTTAGCTTAAACCTCCATTAATGGAGATTAAATGTAACGACCTAAAAATTTGATGAAATATGTGAAATTTGTGATTTTTTGTGATTTGATCGTTTTATCCCTCCCCGTAATTGCATTATGGTATTTCTGGGGTGTGGGAGTGGTGGACATGATTTTTGATGCATTTTGGTAGCATTTATGCAATATTGTGGTTTTTGATGGTTTCGAGAGCCTTATTTTGGACTTATGTGGTTATATTTTGATCCGTGCGATGGATGACCGAACGAAATGCGTCAGCAGCTCCGGAATATCGATTTTAGGCTAGGTGGCCCTTGGGTTCAGGTCCTGGTGCACCCGAGCTCATTTTGACCTATTGGTCGAAAAGTTGAAAAATTAAAAAGTTGGGTGTGGGACCCACTTTTGGTTGAAACGACCTCGTATAGAAAATCTGACTTCGCCAACAGATCCGTAATATTGATTTTAGCGTGTTAGCATATCTGGTATGATTTTACGACTTTTAAATCTCATTTCGACCCTCGATTTGGAAAATTATGATTTCGGATCTCGGGGGTCAATTTTGTGAAAACGAATTTTTCTGAAAAATCTAGTATCGCCATCGCGTCCGGAACGTCGAATTTAGTGTGGTTTCATAGTTTGTTTGCATAAAACAGACTCCGAACGAATCCCGAGCACCCCGTCGAAGTCCATTTCGAGTTAGAATAAAAACTGCTCAGTTATGCAGAAAAATCTGCAATATATATAACAACGTTTTCACATTTTTGGCCCATTTTGCTCATTTTTCATCTTGTCTCTTGAGAGTTAAATCCTAAATATTTTGGGAGCTTAAAAGTGAAGTTTGTGAAAGCTTGGGAAGCTAGATTAACACCTATTTCTTGATTTTAATTACGGATTTAAGGTAAGAATTCATCCTTTTCTTAGAAATTTCTTGATAAATTTCTCAAAACCCCAAAAATCTTAGGGCATGATTTTAAACTCAAATTTTACCCCGTTTCACTTGAATAATATTTTTATCTTATAATTACTAGTTTTTCATCAATTTAACCTTCAAAACAACTCTGATTCTTGATTTTAACTCGAATTTTAAGGTTTTATCCGATAAAGCTCAAAAAATAGTTTTTCTTCGATTTGAACCCCGTTTTTCACTCGATTTAACTTGGGTTTTCAGCTGTAGGTTCCTAAAAATATGGGGAACATATTTTTGAAGTAAAGTTCCAATTTTGCCCTTCTTTTTCTGAAACCTATTTTGGGGGTTCATTTTGATCCCGAACCAAAAGTAGTCAATATCGGTGTCGTTGGTTTTGTTTTAACGCGTAGATTTCATATTTGATATTTTTAGTAGAGTTTGGGATTGTTCGTGAAAAGTAAGGTCGCCGATTCAAGTGTAGCGGATCGATTTCGGCTTTCGAGGTAGGTTATGGCTTAACTCTTCAGATTGGGCTGGGTAGTAAATGATGGTACAAAATGCATGTTAAGGGTAGGAACTAATCATGAAAAATGACTATCTACGTGTTGTTCCCGTGCGGGGGCCTATATGTGATGTAATTGTTGAAAGTAAAATATTACGTGATATGTTTGACCATGTGGGGTCCTATGTGACATTGATAGCCTTGAATACATGTGAGTAATTGTATTGTATTATTTAACGTGGTACCATGGGTGTATTGTGATTATAATTATACTTTACTGGCATATGAGACATGTGGAAATTCATGGATGAAATGAAAATAACGAGTGAATATTAGCTCATGTGCTTGTGAAAATGTATCATTGTGGTTGGTTGTGGAAATATATCACGTGCTTGGTTGTGAAAATACTTATTGTGATTGGTTGTGAGCATTACATCTTCATATCATACTCATTCATGAAACATTGGTACCACCGTGGCAATATTTGAGAAACACTGTCAATATCTTTTTAAAAATATTGTAACACCTTATAAAACCTTTTCCGAGGTATGTGCCGGAAAGGAGATATGACATATGTGGATTGTATATGGGTTGACGAACCCTCCATGGGTCCTACGTCGGGAAGCTTTGGCTCCGTAGGTGTATACGGGGATTGTGCAACGATCTCGGAGGTTGTCCGACAACCTCATGCATCATCATCATCATTATCATATACATTGCACTTACTTTATTGTGTTTATGTTGTGTTGTGTTGTATTGCCTTATTGACTTGACATCTATATATTTGTCTTACCTTTCTTTACTTGTATTTGATGATCTTGTATCTACATATTCTCTCTTGTTCTATTTTATATGTGACATAATCTATACTTGTGTTCTATAACTTGATGTGTTTTTGAAATATATGTGAGATATATTAGAACTGTTAGGCGGTGTGGGCTACTGTTGTGGGACATTTTCTGATTGCAGGTGACATGCCCTTAGTGTATATTTTGTATGCCTTATTTACTACTTTGCTTAGTCGGCCTATGATACCTACTGAGTACAAGTGGACCGTACTCATGCCTACTGCGCCCTTTCGGTGCAGGTCCTAGCTCTAGTGCGCCTCAGCTTACTTGATTAGGGCGGTTGTTGGAGCTTCCAAGGTAGCGGTTGGACATTCATGCGTCCGAAGTTCACCTCTATCTTTCTATACTAGTTATGTCTTTATTAGTGTTCGGAGACAGTTATTTTTCCTTTGTGGTTATTTTTCTGATGTATTTGACTCTTGGATTGTATTAGTAGTTCTTACACTATTGACACCTGGTTTTGGGCATGATTGGTGTTTTGGATAAGTTTTTTTCGCATTGTTATAATTATTTATATGGTTCGACTTCAATCTAGAAGCCTTACCTTGGGTATTTTTGTCCTTTTTCTCTATTCGTATCAGTTTGGGTGATAGGTTTACTTGTCAAGGTATGCCGCGACAAGTGCCATCATGACCCTCATTTTTGGGTCGTGACAAATTGGTATTAGAGCAGCCAGGTTTCATTAGTTTAAACGATCTATGAACGGGATGTCTAATAGAGTCTCGCGGATCGATACGTAGACGTTCGTATCTATCTTCGAGAGGCTATAGAATGTCTTTTTGAAAATTCCATCGTCTCATTCTTTATCGTGCGAAATTTTTTCATACCCTGTATTCTGAGTTTTGTTTGTCTCTTTCTACGCGAATGAAGTTGCTTATACCTCTTATTAGTTGAGAGATGCAGCGAGAGATTATTGGATATCATTTGTTAGTTGTAGGCTTGTTAATGCTCCTGAGTTGTCATAGGATTAGTTTGTTGATGCCTTTCTGGAGAGATTTGTGCCTTTTAGTTTGAGAGATCATATGTGGGACGAGTTTGATAATTTGGAGCGGGGCTCCATGACAACTTTTGAGTATAAGGCATGCTTTCATACCCTGTCTTGATTTTTCTAAGATAGCATTTCCACCGAGTTTGAGAAGATTTAAGAGTTTGTGAAGGGTTGGGTTGTCTTTCTTCTGTTGGCTATATTTCATATAGTTGTGTTTGGGGCTTCTTTTTAGAGTATTGTGGATCATGCTAAGATGACAGGGGATATTCTTAGTACATCTCAGGGAGGCGCTAAGAAGGCGCGATATTTTGGTGAGTTCAGGAGTCAGACCTCTCGAGGAAGAAATTTTAGAGGTTCTCGTATATACTATGGTAGCCTAGTACAGGCGGCATTACAGAGTTTAAGTAGTGGACCTTCTAGTCCAACAGTTTAGGGTGGCCATTCAAGCCCAATTGTACCTTCTCCTATTGAGACTAGTCGCAGAGGTTGTTATGTGTGTGATGAGATTGACCATGTGGCTAAAGACTGTTCTTGCCGCGTGTTTAGAGATAACCTTATTTCAGATATGAGAAATAGGTGTTCTACCAAAGGTGCTAGAGGTAGAGATGGTAGAGCTCGTGTTGGTGGTTATGGGGACACTCAGCCAGATGGTAGTCATAGATAGTGCTACACTATATCAGTCAGATCTGAGGCGGACACTTCAGATGTTGTGATTACAGATACTGTTTCGTTTGTTTCAGACCTGCATGTTATTATTTGATCCTGGATCAACTTTCTTCTATGTGTCTGTATATTTTTCTTCGAGTTTTGATTATGTTAGGGAGCCTCTTGCCATGCGTATTCGTGTATCTACCTCATTAGGTGATTCTTTAGTGGCGGATCGGGTGTACCGATCTTGTGTTGTGACTTTTGCTGGACGTGAAACTTTGGTAGACTTGCTTGTGTTAGATATGGTCAATTTTGATGTTATTTTAGATATGGATTGTTTGGCTCCTTATCATGTTGTCTTAGATTGTTTTGCTAGGACTGTGACTTTAACTTTAGTTGGTGTGACAAGGATAGCTTCGAAAGGGTACGCTTAATTCGGGTCCTAAGAGGGTTATATCTTATGTTCAGGCTCATAAATTGGTTGAGAAGGGATGTTTATCTTACTTGGCCCATATTCGTGATACAAGTGTTGTTTCGCCTCCTTTCTTGGATTCTGTCCGTGTTGCCCGTGAGTTTATGGTGGTGTTCCCTACGAACTTTCTTAGTATGCCTTTGAATTGAGATATTGATTTTACTATTGATGTTGAGTCGGGCACCGAGCCCATTTCTCTTCCTCCTTATAGGATGGCCCCAATAGAGTTGAAAGAAACTGAAGGATCAGTTATAGGAGTTGTTGGATAAGGGATTTATGCGACCTAGTGTTTCACCTTGGGGTGCGTCTATCTTGTATGTAAAGAGAAATGATGGGTCTAAGAAGATATGTATTGATTATCGACAGTTGAACAAGGTGATGGTTAAGAATAAGTATCCTCTTCCTCGCATTGATGATTTGTTTGATCAACTTCAGGGCGCTGTGGTATTTTCGAAGATTGAATTGTGGTTCGGTTATCACTAGTTGAGGATTAGAGCTTTGGATATTCCAAAAATAGCTTTTCGGACTCGATATGGTCATTATAAGTTCTTAGTTATGTCTTTTGGGTTGACCAATTCTCCTGCCTCGTTCATGGAGTTGATGAATAAGTGTTTCGACCGTATATTGGCTCCTTTATTATGGTATTTATAGATGATATCTTGATTTATTCCTAGAGTGAGGTTGAGCAAGAGGAGCATTTGTGGATTGTGCTTTAGAGATTGAGGGATGAGGAGTTGTATGCTAAGTTCTCTAAGTGTGAGTTTTAGTTAGTGTCTATGTTCTTTCTTGGATCATGTGGTGACTAAGGAAGGTATTATGGTTGATCCAACTAAGGTTGCAGCGGTTCGTGATTTGGGCTAAACCTACTTCGCCCACCGAGATTCAGAGTTTTATTGGCTTGGCTGAGTATTATCGATGTTTTGTTGAGGGTTTTTCATCCATTGCAACTCCATTGACCAAGTTGACTCAGAATAAGATTTCTTTTCAGTGGTCTGAAGCTTGTGAGGCGAGCTTCCTGAAGCTCAAGGATTTGTTGACTTCAGCTCTTATATTAGCTTTGCCTAAGGAGGGCGTGGGCTTTACTATCTTTTATGATGCTTCAGGTGTTGGGTTAGGTGTTGTGTTAATGCAGGAGGGCAAGATAATTGTTTATGAATCTCGTCAATTGAATCCTCATGAGAGAAATTATCCTACCCATGATTTGGAGATGTGCGCAGTTGTATTTGCCTTAAAGTTTTGGAGGCACTACTTGTATGGATTTCATTGTGAGATCTTCTCAGATCATCGTAGCCTTTTATACTTCTTTATCAGCGAGATCTTCTTAGAAGGCAACGTCGTTGGCTTGAGTTGCTTAAGGATTATGACCTGACTATTCTCTACCATTAGAGAAAGGCTAATGTAGTTGTGGATACCTTGAGCTAGAAGTAGGCTAGCATGGGTAGCTTGGTGCATCTTTTGACCCAGGAGAGGTTGTTGGCCTTGGAGGTTCAGTCTTTAGCTAATCTGATGGTCAGGCTTGATATTTCAACACCAGGGCGTGTTTTGGCACTTGTGGATGCTAGACCCTCTTTGATGGAGCAGATTCGAGCTCATTAGTTTGACGATGTTGGGTTGAGGTTGATTCGAGATAGGATATTGAGTTGAGAGTCTAAGGAAGCCTCACCTAATTGAGATGAAATTTTGAGGATTGAGGGCTGAGTTTGTATGCCGAGAGTGGTGATCGAATTAGGTTGATCTTGGAGGAGGCCCATTGTTCCAGATATTCCATCCATCCAGGTGTGACTAAGATGTATCGTGATTTGAGACATCACTACTGGTGGGGTAGTATGAGGCTGGATATAGCAGATTTTGTGTCTCGTTGCCTATGTTGTCAGCAGGTGAAGGCCGAGCATATGAGATTTGGTGGTTTACTTCAGAGGTTACCCATTCCTAAGTGAAAGTGGGAACGCATCACTATGGACTTTGTGACTGGTTTGCCGCGTACATCTCATGGTTCTGACAGTGTTTGGGTCATCGTGGATCGATCGACCAAGTCAGCTCATTTTATTCTGGTTCAGGTCTCATTTAGTGCTGAGAGGTTGACTCGTATCTACATTCGTGAGATTGTGCATCTGTATGGTGTGCCGGTGTCCATTATTTCAGATCGAGGTCCTGTGTTCACATCTCACTTTTGGAAGACTTTTCAGGATGAGTTAGGTACTCGAGTGGATCTTAGTTCAGCGTTTCATCCCAGACTGATGGCCAGTCAGAATGGACTATCCAGGTTTTAGAGTATGCTCCGCGCGTGCGTGATGGATTTTGGTGGCCAATGGGAGCAGCATTTGGCTTTACATAGTTTGGACATAGTAATAGCTACCATTCCAGTGTTGATATGGATCCTTTTGAGGCGTTGTATGATAGGCATTGTCACTCTCTAGTAGGTTTTCGATGTATCCGAGGTGAGACCTCGAGGTAAGGACTTGCTTCGTAAGTCTTTGGATAGGGTCCGGGTCATTCAGGATAGACTTAGAGCGACCCAAAGTAGGCAAAAGTGTTATGCTGATCGTAGACTTTGTATCTTGAGTTTTGGTGTTGGTGATCGTATTTTCCTTCGAGTTTCACCCATGAAGGGTGTGATGAGGTTTGGGAAGAGGGGCAAGCTTAGCCCCAGGTATATTGATCCGTTTGAGATTCTTCGGACTATTGGTAATGTGGCTTATGAGTTGGCTTTGCTCCTTGATCTATCTGTTGTTCATCCAGTTTTCATGTTTTTATGCTTCGTTGCTATATTCTTGACAAGTCTCATGTCATTCGTTGGGATTCAGTTCAGTTAGATGAGTGGTTGTCCTTTGTTGAGGAGTCAGTTCCCATTTTGGCTAGGGATGTTAGGCAGTTGCGCTCTAAAATGTTCCTTGTGGTTCAGGTCCAGTGACAACTTTGACCTGTAGATGTGACTACTTAGGAGATTGAGTCTGATATGCGTAGTTCCTATCCCCAACTTTTCATTGATTCAGGTGTTTCCTTGCCTTAGTTCGAGGACGAACTAGATTTTTAGTGGTGGATGATGTAATGACCTAAAAATTTGATGAAATATGTGAAATTTATGATTTTGTGCGATTTGACCATTTTATCCCTCCCCGTAGTTTCATTATGGTATTTCTGGAGTGTGGGAGTGGTGGACATAATTTTTGATGCATTTTAGTATCATTTATGCAATATTGTGGTTTTTGATGGCTTCGAGAGCCTTATTTTGGACTTATGTGGTTATATTTTGATCCGTACGATGGATGATCGAACGGATTGCGCCAACAGCTTCAGAATATCGATTTTAGGCTAGGTAGACCTTGGGTTCAGGTCCTGGTGCACCCGAGCTCATTTCGGCCTATTGGTCGGAAAGTTGAAAAATTGAAAAGTTGGGTATGGGACCCACTTTTGGTTGAAACGACCTCGTATGGAAAATACGACTTCGTCAACAGATCCAGAATGACGATTTTAGTGTGTTAGCATGTTTGGTATAATTTTACGGCTTTTAAATCTCATTTCGACCCTCGGTTTGGAAAATTGTGATTTTGGATCTCGGGGGTCAATTTTGTGAAAACAAATTTTTATGCAAAATCTGGTATCGCCATCGAGTCCGTAACGTCAAATTTAGTGTGGTTGCATAGTTCGTTTGCATAAAACGAACTCTGAACGAATCCCGAGCACCCCGTCGAAGTCCATTTCGAGTTAGAATAAAAACTGCTCAGTTATGCAGAAAAATCTGCAATATATATAACAGTTTTTTCACTTTTTTGGCCCATTTTGCTCATTTTTTATCTTGTCTCTTGAGAGTTAAACCCTAAATATTTTGGGAGCTTAAAAATGAAGTTTGTGAGAGCTTGGGAAGCTAGATTAACACCTATTTCTTGATTTTAATTACGGATTTAAGGTACGAATTCACCATTTTCTTAGAAATTTCTCAAAATCTCAAAAATCTTAGAGCATGATTTTAAACCCAAATTTCATTCCCTTTCACTTGAATAATATTTTTATCTTATAATTACTAATTTTTCATCAATTTAACCTTCAAAACAACTCCGATTTTTAATTTTAACCCGAATTTCAAGAATTTTACCCGGTAAAGCTCAAAAAATGGTTTTTCTTCGATTTGAACCCCATTTTTCACTCGATTTAACTTGGATTTTCAGCTGTAGGTTCCTAAAGGGAACATATTTTTGAAGTAAAGTTTCAATTTTGCCCTTCTTTTTCTGAAACCTATTTTGGGGGTCCGTTTTGATCCCGAACCAAAAGTAGTCAATATGTGTGTCGTTAGTTTTGTTTTAACGCGTAGATTTCAAATTTGATGTTTTTAGTAGAGTTCGGGGTTGTTCGTGAAAAGTAAGGTCGCGGGTTCAAGTGTAGCGGATCGATTGCGGGTTTCGAGGTAGGTTATGACTTAACTCTTCAGACTGGTCTGGGTAGTAAATGATGGTACAAAATGCATGTTAAGGGTGGGAACTAATCATGAAAAATGACTATCTACGTGTTGTGCCCGTGTGGGGGCTATATGTGATGTAATTGTCGAAATTGAAATATTATGTGATATGTTTGACCGTGTGGGGTCCTATGTGACATTGATAACCTTGAATACATGTGAGTAATTGTATTGTATTATTTAATGTGGTACCATGGGTGTATTGTGATTATATTCATACTTTACTGGCATATGAGACATGTGGAAATTCATGGATGAAATGAAAATAACGAGTGAATATTGGCTCATGTGGTTGTGAAAATGTATCATTGTGGTTGGTTGTGGAAATATATCATGTGGTTGGTTGTGGAAATACTTATTGTGATTGGTTGTGAGCATTACATCTTCATATCATACTCATTCACGAAACATTGGTACCACCGTGGCAACATCTGAGAAACACTAGCAACACCTTTTTAAAAATATTGTAACACCTTATAAAATCTTTTCCGAGGGATGTACCGGAAAAGAGATATGAGATATGTGGATTGTATATGGGTTGACGAACCCCCATGGGTCCTACGTTGGAAAGCTTTGACTCCGTAGGTGTATACGGGGATTGTGCGACGATTTCGGAGGTTGTGCGACAACCTCGTGCATCATCATCATCATCATATACATTGCACTTACTTTATTGTGTTTATATTGTGTTGTATTGCCTTATTGACTTCTCATCTATGTATTTGTCTTACGTTTCTTTACTTGTATTTGATGATCTTATATCTACATGTTCTCTCTTGCTCTATTTTATATGTGACATAATCTATACTTGTGTTCTATATCTTGGTGTGTTTTTGAAATATATGTGAGATATATTAGAACTGTTAGTGCAAGCGGTTTGGGCTACCGTTGTGGGACATTTTCTGATTGCAGGTGACGTGCCCTTAGTGTATATTTTGTATGCCTTATTTACTACTTTTTTTAGTCGGCCTATGATACCTACTGAGTACAAGTGGACCGTATTCATGCCTACTGCGCCCTTTCGGTGCAGGTCCTAGCTCGAATGCACCTCAGCTTACTTGATTCGGGCGGTTGTTGGAGCTTTCAAGGTAGTGGTTGGACATTCATGTGTCCGAAGTTCACCTCTATCTTTCTATACTAGTTATGTCCTTATTAGTGTTCGGAGACAGTTATTATTCCTTTGTGGTTATTTTTTTGATGTATTTGACTCTTGAATTGTATTAATAGTTCTTACACTATTGACACCTGGTTTTGGGCATGATTGGTGTTTTGGATAAGTTTTTTCCGTATTGTTATGATTATTTATATGGTTCGGCTTCAATCTAGAAGTCTTACCTTGGGTATTTCTGTCCTTTTTCTTTATTCGTATCAGTTTGGGTGATAGACTTACTTGTCAAGGTCAAGGTACGCCGTGACAAGTGCCATCATGACCCTCATTTTTGGGTCGTGACATTGAGCTTTTCAATAATGATAAACATATCTCCTTATTCTCTAACAATAATAGATCTACATTAATAACTCCACAAATTTCAAATACATGACGAAAAATACGGAGAAGGATGAGGTTAGTGTTCAATTAGAAAATTAATTGACGAAAGAAAATATAAATACGACTGGGAGTTATTTGGAACTAGAATTTTAGATACATGGGAAGGAGAGACATGGAAATTTCAGATATAGTGAAGTTGAAGAATGATTTGAGAGACATGGGAAGGAGTGAGCTGGAAGTGGAAGGAGCAAGAAAAAAAAATATGAAACTGAAAAAAAATGCAAGTCTCCAATTACACAATAATGAAGCAAGAAAAAGTAAAAACATGATATTGTGAGCTTGACCTCCAAGAATTAATGGAGCAAAAATTAATTGTGTTAAGAAAAAAAAAAAATACTGAAAAACTAATGAATGGAGACGGGGATGAAAAAAAAGTGTGTGAATAACATCTTTGTTTATTTAACGGAGTGAGAAATTACTTATATTGAGCCTTGATTTATTGCTATGATTTGTAATGAATTTTGATTGTCATTGGGTTGTTGTTAGTGTGTTTATGGTGTAGTGATGGAGAATTGAGATTAGAGGGTGTGTTTCGTTGATTAATGGAAGGAGTATTATTTGGTGTTTATGGTGTGTATTAGTTAGTAGAGTGAATATTTTGTTAATGGAGTGAAATTTATTTTGAGTGTTGATTTCACCTCCATTAATGGAGGTTAAGCTAAAAAATAGGTGTGGAGATGTAAAATTATGAAAATACCTCTAAAAAAATACAAAAATACCCCTCAAACGCGCTTAAAAGCGAGTGTAATATACTCTCCTTGCTGATTCAGCAAAAGGTGCCAAAATGACACACTTTATGGCTACATGAGGTGTCAAAAGTGAACAACGTTCACTTGAGGTGCCAAAGTGAAAGATCGTGCCAAGTTCAGGGGGCTGTCGATGAGTTTGACCTCTAAACAATTATCATATTTATCCCATCTTTCTATAAAATGGGCCCAAAGGGATATTTTTATAAATGTAATAAAATAAAGCATTTTTACAGCTAGAGAATAAATCTTACTGTAACTGACACCCAAATATTTTAACTTCTTTTACTGATTTGCCCTTATGCTTCCAACACATTCTTCCAACTTTTCTCAACAATTGTACTTTACTGGTGATCTTTATCCATTTGAGAAAAAACCTCTAATTTGCCCTGATAGTACTTTTTCCACAAAATAAATTATTATGCCAATTATTTTATAAATCTTAACAGTACTTCACAGTTCACGTCTTAATTTCATAAATAACATCCATTTATTTAAGTATTTAGTATGGAATTCTCAGTGTATGAAAAATCACCAATCTTCACTTTAATAATTGCTTCTATCATTTTATTTTTTTTCTTTTATTTTGATTTGATACAAAATTTAGTAAATTAAAGAAGGTTTTTAAATCTTGTGGTATTAACCTAAAAATATGTAAAATATATAAGTATTCTTTAATTTTGTGATATTAAATATGTCACATGAAATATTAGAAGTGAGAAATTATCAAAAGAAGAAAGAATTTCAACATTATATTTTGAAGGAGGAGAAAATGTGAAATTCTTAAGAAATAATGGTTTCTTTAATTTTGCTATATTTTTGTACAATGAAAAGAGTGTCCCTTAAGGTTAAATCACTTCATCAATTAGTTGCTTGATTTTGTGTAAATTTTATAATTTTGACATTATAGACATCACAGTAAGCCCCCTCAGATCAAATTTTCAAGGAAGAAGAATAAAATAATTTACTACCATACAAATATATCGATATAAGTTAGGTTAGATGAGATTTTTGAAATCATTTAATTCACATCACTTAGAATTTAATATTAATAAATCTATCAAATATTTATTTTATACATAATGAAATAATTTATTTTTACATAAATATATAACTTATTTTAGATTAAAAAAAATTAAATTATTCAATTAACATCACTTAAAAGAAAAAAATATTGGGCCCGTGCATAGCACAAATTTATAGTCTCCGCTCCCTCGATACCCCTCAAACTTTCCACCGCATGCATCATCTTTCTTGTTAGACTGCAGAAGGATTCAGAATTTAGTATCAATGAATTTAACTTGTTAGGTTATAATTAAATTCATATATTTTTAAAATTATTAGCTTATATTTATTATAATTTTTGAAAAGAATTTGCATAAATATTTACATTAAAATAATTGAATTCAGATAAATCTGATACTCTGATGGTGCATCCCATCTGGAATATTGATTCATTGAAGCGCCTTGTCCTACTTATATCTCCTTAGCTCATACTAGTACTTCTTCCACTTTCACTATTGCGTTTTGCATAATTTCCACCACCACGTCAATAAATTCAGAGACAAATATTAATATCAGATTTAGAGTTAGTAAATTCATAATGATAGTTATGATCTAACTATTATTACTCCAACTCGTTTTAAGAGGATACGACTCTTCTTCATTTTTTTTTATTTTTTTTTCATTTTTCTCAGATTCTTGCTTGGATTGAAGACACATGAAACATAAGTTAAATTAAATTTAAGATTGAATTGATCAAAGTAATTCCCTTATAACTATGATTAAGTGATAAATAAATGAATGGTGACGATATTATTAGTTACAGTGATAGTAGTAATACTCTCTAAAATATTATCAAGAGTGATTTAATGCTCGCATGTAGTAGTCATTTAGCTAGTTTTCCAAACATCGAATAGTCTATATTTAAATTAGAGTGATATATAATTGATTAGGCTCTTTTGCTCCGTTTTTTTTAAAAAAGATTACACTTATAAAGCAGCCTAAATTCTCAATTTTGCATTTGAGAAAAACGTGGGAATCTTGCACGGCCTAAAACGAAACAAGGGTTCTGTCAAAGCTTACCTTTTGCCTTCGGTTGAGCTAATTTGTGGCAATAGTTCAGTGACCTAGCTAATTGTTATGCATAATACATTTAGCTAGGGTTGACACTAATCCCAGATACTTCATCCATTATGCTGACTATAGGCTCGAAATCCTATTTCCCTTGATCCCTACTTTTAATAAGAGAGGAGTTAATTGATATTTTAAAGAGAATGTGAGATAACCATGCATCATTATCACGAGTTAAGTACTCTAGTGGAGCGACCAAATCACAGCAACATAACAACAATATATTCCGGAAAAAAGGAACGTATTTGCTCCTGCACTACTTAGAATTTGGAAATATTAACACCGTAAAAATTTTGATCTAATATTATACTTGCATTATTAGGAAAGAAAAGTCTCTTTTTACCTTGAATTTTAATGGAGTTCAGATCACGCCCAAAATTCTTCCTAAAAAAGAGAAGCGTATATTTTAAATATAATACAATTTTTAAGTTCGAAAATCGAATACCACAGAGAACTAAGACTTAGCTATAACTATTCAATATCACACACACAAAAAAAGTGAGACCGAACAATTTTTGAATTTTAAAGATTAAGATATTTTTTTAAACTGCTTAACTAGAAAATACTAAACCAATAAGATTATCTATTAAGAGATGTATATTTAAGAATAACAACCTAGAATTTTGATTTCTCCCATTACCAGAGTGAATTCTCAATGTGTTAACTATAATGCGAAGTATTCTTTATTAATCGTGGATCTTCTCTTACCACAAATATCACTCGATCATTGTAGAAATTTATAGAGTTATTCTCTAAAAATAACCCTAGATAGCAGTTCAAACTACTCACAAGATTATGTCAAAGTTTTGGTATCTCTAATTTCTGCTTTTACATTTACGTTATTAATCTCTTAATAATTTAGAAGAGACGTTGTTCAACTAAAACCTAATCATTCATTCTTTCGCAAACAATTCAAGTAGTGATGAAGCCAGAATTTTGATTAAAAATGTTCAAACTATGAAGAAGTTGACACATGAAGAAGCCAAATGAGGGTTCAATATCTACTGTACATACATAAAAATAATTTTAATTATGTCTATGCAATGTAATTTGTCACCCAATGGGGACAATTCTTGAAGTTTGTATATGACCTGGGATTCTGTAGGGAATAGTTGAGACTTCACATCTTGACTAGGACTAACTTTCCTGGCTCATCTGAGCTCTCACAGGCGAGCTTTGGTCAATTTTTTTTTCTTGTCTTCTTGGCTCGTCTAATTGCTTTGCGAGGCAAGGATCTCGAATGAGATCATCTATCTTCCAATCTGCATTCCTTTGGTTCAAATCATGATGCCAAAATCACCTCTTTTTGATCTGTGCACATTCGACACATTTTCTACACACATAAAACTCGTAATGAGTTCAAAACAACAAAGTTAATAATGTAACAACACAATTATGCATAATATACTAGCGATAACATATTAAATATATACTAGAATTGCCTATAGTATAAGACTCAACTAATCTGAGTCTGTCAAATCTAGGATCAAGTGATACTTTCATAGATTGTAATGTCGGTTAAGGAACAAGTAGGATATATTTAGGAAAATAGTGACTCAATCCTGTTAAGCACTCTGCTATACTATATTTTTTACTTTCAAGTACGCACTTTTCATAACCCCAATTCAATTGCTCATCATACAAATATAATACGCTCATAACTTTAGAATAAGGTTTGACTCGTTTAACGTAAGACAATTAGATCTGGATCCAAGAAAAATATGGTAGTGCTCAAGTATAGTGTAACAATCCATTTCATTGTTATTGTAGTCACCTCATCCGAAGGGGAACGGGGTGTTGGTAATTTCTAAAAGCTCCTAGATATCCATTTGAATTTATCGGGAGTTCAAATTTTTGGTGAATGGACTGAAATCACCACTACATGCAGGCCGCTACAACAGAGTCTTGGACACCATCGACAAATTTTAAAATCCTTTGTCTTTCTAGATTAACTTATGACGTTGCCTCCTCTTAAAAACTACCTAGAGTTTCCTCAAGACCCTAGAACGATGAGATACACCTGTGCAATGATGAATCTCAAAGGTTTCTCACGGTTTTCATACCAAAAATTGTTAGAATGGGTCAAGGAATGAGAGTTTATGCCTCCGTAACTACAATTTACCGCACAAAAGGCTAGATTTAATTTGAATAGTAGAACTTGATTTGAAAACATATTCATAATATAGATTGACGTGGGATTTCATACTTAGGCATGCAGATATGGTGATAGGATGGATTTAAATAAGTAAATTAGGGCAAACACAAATGAATTTACTATTAATGTAATTGTGTGGTGAACTATTACCTGCTATTTCGTTATACATGCCAATTGAGTAGCAAAGTAGGAACGAATGAATATATAATTGAGGAATAATTGTTAAGTGGAGATGAGTTGGTAGAAAAGCTGGTGTTAATGTCATGCTTCTTATTTGATTAGTGATACTTAATATGTGCAATATAAGCCCTCAGTGACAATTGAGAAATGTGGTGTGGTATTATACATGATAAGAGAATTAGGGAAGGTCATGAAGTAACCGATTAATGGTAATATAGTATTAAGATGGAAGCTGAGAGGTTAATTTTGTAGTTAGAGAGGGATTATGAACGTGAGAGGGTGCATATATAGAGAGAGAGGAGAGAGAGAAAGAGAGAGAGAGGAGAGAGAGAGAGAGAGTTAACTAGACTAATTGCATGTAAGACTGTCTAACGGGCCGGGCCGGTTCAACCCGGAACCGGCCCTCTCATTCTTACCGGGTTCCGGGCCGGTTACGGGCCGGGTTTGGCCTTAACCGGTCCGGGCCGGGCCGGGTCGGGTAAAAATATTAAAACCCACCCAGAACCGGCCCACTTAACCCAATCCGGTCAAACCCACTAAAACCCGGTCAAACCCGGTCAAACCCGGTTAAAAACCGGTCAAATATACACTATATACGCTATATACATAATATATACATTAAATATACACTTTTATAGAAGATATATACACGTGTATACATTAAATATACACTTGTATAGAAGATATTAAATTATAAATCGTTAAATAAAAAAAAATAAAAAACAACGACTATACGTTAAATATACACGTCTATAGAAGATCTATTAACATTCATACACTCTATTCTATGTATATGTAATACTTTAAATGAGATATACTACAATATATATACATTACAATATATATTTGTATAGTTATATACTAATTTATAAAACATATACACATGTATACGTTAAATATACATGTCTATAGAAGATCTATTCACATATATACACTCTATTCTATGTATAGGTAATACTTTAAATGAGATATACTACAATATATATACATTACAATATATATTTGTATAGTTATATTCTAATTTATAAAATATATACACATATATACGTTAAATATACACGTCTATAGAAGATCTATTAACATTCATACACTCTATTCTATGTATATGTAATACTTTAAATGAGATATACTACAATATATATACATTACAATATATATTTGTATAGTTACATACTAATTTATAAAACATATACACATGTATACGTTAAATATACATGTCTATAGAAGATCTATTCACATATATACACTCTATTCTATGTATAGGTAATACTTTAAATGAGATATACTACAATATATATACATTACAATATATATTTGTATAGTTATATTCTAATTTATAAAACATATACACATATATACGTTAAATATACACGTCTATAGAAGATCTATTAACATTCATACACTCTATTCTATGTATATGTAATACTTTAAATGAGATATACTACAATATATATACATTACAATATATATTTGTATAGTTACATACTAATTTATAAAACATATACACATGTATACGTTAAATATACATGTCTATAGAAGATCTATTCACATATATACACTCTATTCTATGTATAGGTAATACTTTAAATGAGATATACTACAATATATATACATTACAATATATATTTGTATAGTTATATTCTAATTTATAAAACATATACACATATATACGTTAAATATACACGTCTATAGAAGATCTATTAACATTCATACACTCTATTCTATGTATATGTAATACTTTAAATGAGATATACTACAATATATATACATTACAATATATATTTGTATAGTTACATACTAATTTATAAAACATATACACATGTATACGTTAAATATACATGTCTATAGAAGATCTATTCACATATATACACTCTATTCTATGTATAGGTAATACTTTAAATGAGATATACTACAATATATATACATTACAATATATATTTGTATAGTTACATACTAATTTATAAAACATATACACATGTATACGTTAAATATACATGTCTATAGAAGATCTATTCACATATATACACTCTATTCTATGTATAGGTAATACTTTAAATGAGATATATTACAATATATATACATTACAATATATATTTGTATAGTTATATTCTAATTTATAAAACATATACACATATATACGTTAAATATACACGTCTATAGAAGATCTATTAACATTCATACACTCTATTCTATGTATATGTAATACTTTAAATGAGATATACTACAATATATATACATTACAATATATATTTGTATAGTTATATACTAATTTATAAAACATATACACATGTATACGCTAAATATACATGTCTATAGAAGATCTATTCACATATATACACTATTTACGCTATATACACAATGTATACATTAAATATACACTTCTATAGAAGATATATACACCTGTATACATTAAATATACACTTCTATATAAGATATATAAACATATACACATGTATACATTAAATATACACTTGTATAGAAGATATTAAAATTATAAATCGTTAAATAAAAAAAAATAAAAAACAACGACGAAGGAGTGAATGAATTTGTGGAATTTTATTGATTGCAAAATGATCCAAAATTTATAATTTACATGAATGAAAAATCTATAAATTATGCATCATTTTTTCCAACTCATTCATGTTAATATTAATTGGAACTTGCATAGGGTAGTCGAAGTCAACGGGGGAAAAACCCTGCATTGGACTTGATTCTGCTGAGTTCTCCCGTGAAGTCATAATTTCTTCAAGTTTGAGGTCGTCGTTGGGCTCTGGTTCCATTCCTTGGTTTCTTCTTTCTGCTCTAATCCAATCTCTGAGGCAAACTAAAACATTCATTGCGTTGCTTCCCAATGAGTGTCGGTTGTCTCCAAGCTGCTGTCGTCCCTGACTGAAGGCGCTCTCTGATGCAACGGTTGACATAGGAACATTCAAGATATCCCTGGCTAATCTTGAAAGTACAGGATATTGTGATTCATTATTCCTCCACCAATCCAGCGTGTTGATCCGTCGTCTGCGATCCTCTGGTGGCGTCCGCAGATAATATTTCAGCTCTTCCCGATAAGTTGATGTGTAAGCTCTCTCATCCACACTGTTCCAACAAGTTAAATCATAAAACGAATCAGGAAAACCACTATGTGCCGGCCTTTTAGAAGCTGATGGCTCCTCGGGAGGATGAGGAGCGACAGTTGGAGTGATATTTGTAGGTACGGCTGAATCAAATAAATCAGCATAGTGATTATATAATTTTTCTATATAATCTTTTGCATCAGCCGTAGCCGTCCACAAATCAGGTTGTATTTGTTCAGAATCATGGTTAGTATTTATTTCTAAGTTAGTATAAATAAGAGTACTAAAGTGACACATATGATTATATTTCATGCACGGATTTAACATAGCAGCAACCAAGTAAATAGGGGGAATCGGGAAGAAATATTTTTTAAATTTCGTAAACATAGCGCCAACAGCTTCTTTATAACCTTCTTTATCTTTATATTGTCGGAGCAAACTAGAAATATCGGCTATATATGCCAAAATATTACAAACAGTAGGATAATATGCACCGAAAAATTCAACCGTAGCTACATAAAATTTTTCTAAGAACTTAACAAGATCATTAATTATAACCCAATCAGAATTATGTAGCATGCAATCAGCAGAATCAGCAAATGAACCACAATGTTGGTTAAAAGCTAGTGTAATAGGAATTCTATATTTATAACAAGTTTTTAAAAATTCATACGTAGAATTCCATCTAATATCAATTTCCTCAGGCATCAAAATCGGTGCAAGTCCATTTTCTTGACATTTAACTTTAAATTCTTTAATTCTAGATCTACGATTATTTCCTTGAATAAAACCAACAGCAAGACGAATTTTTTCAATATAAACCTCAAAAAAGTCAAGACCATCTTTTACAATTAAATTATATATATGACATGCACACTTAACATGAAAAATTTCAGGAAAGGGCGGAGATAGCGTAGATTTTATTTTTGTTATAGCAGTCTTGTTGTTAGAAGCATTATCAAAAGCAATACATAAAATTTTATTTTCTATACCATAATATCCGGCAATTTTAATAATAGAATCAGCAATAAATTGTCCAGTATGTTTCCGATCTTCATCATATAAAAAAACAAGAATACGTTTTTGCATTATGAAATTACTATCCATCCAATGACAAGTAACGGTTAAATAATCATTTTTATTTACAGCACGACCAAGATCGGAAGTTAGGGACAATCTACATTGAATATTTTTTAAGAATGTTGATAAATAAAAACAATATTGTGAATGGAGTCTAAAAATATCAGACCGACAAGTAGTTCTAGGAATACCATTAAACATAGGATTATAAATTGCTTGTATATAACGAATAAAGGCATCAGAAGAAGGAAAACTAAAAGGCAAACAACCCACAGCTACCATTTTAGCTATTTCTTCTCTGTCCCTCAATTTATTATACTTTTTCGCTACTTGACCGGTTGTTGGGTCCATTCTAGTTTGCGTTGACCCACCAACATCCCCACCACCTTTTGCAATATTCAACTCTCTAGTGTGATCTTCAGCTATATGTCTCATTAACGTACCCGTACCCCCTTGCTTACCGCCACTTCTATGCTTATATTTTTGTTGACAAATATTGCACTGCACCTCAATATCTGATATACGTTCAAAAAATTGCCATGCAATACTAGTTCTTTTACGGGGTTTTGGGGCACTGGGAGGACGGGAAGGGAGATTAACTGATTCAGATCTAACGTTAGCATGTCCTACTGCGGGTGTTTCAGCAATATTTTCATCATCTTCGTCTACATTAACTGCATCTACTTCATTTTCTTCTTCTATACCGTAATTTTCCTGAAATTCTACATAATCCATATCGTGAGCACCTACACCTATTTCTTCCTCAAAAGGTGTACCAAGCGGTACCGGAGGCGAAGTCACACGGGTATATCTATTACTTGAACTACCTCTACCGCTAGTAATTCGCTTTTTACTACCACTACCGCTTCCGGGACAAAAATTTCTAACACCTTTAGTAGCGAGGTTTTTTAATTTATCCATAATATAAATTAAATTAAACTAAAAATATTCAAAATACACAAATATAATAAAATTAAATATTAAACAATTAATACAATAAATAAAAATTAAACGTAAGAGATGGAACGACAATACCAAATTTTGGAAGTATCCGAAGATTGCGACTTTAGAAACTTCCGCTCGTACTTTGTAAACGAAAAATTAAAAATTTAAATTGAACACTTTAAGAAATTAAATATATTGAATATTTGAGAATTGAGAATTGAGATTTGAGAGAGAATGAGATTTGAGAGAGTGAAAAATTGTGTGAGAAATGATTTGAAGTTGTAGGGTATTTATAGATTTATTTTGGGGATTAAAAAATATTTTTTTTTTTTTTTTTTTTTTTTTTTAAGTTAATGGGCCCAAACTAGCCGTTTGGACCCAAAAACGGTAATATAGCCGTTGGGCCAACGGCTAGTTTGGCCCAATAATTTTTTTTTTTTTTTTTTTAATTCCGGGCCGGTTAACCGGCGGGCCTGGACCGGGTTGGTCCGGGCCGGGTTAATCGGGCCCAGTTTAAAAAAAAAACCGGACCGGAACCCTAAAGCCCTAGGGCTTACCGGGCCGGGTCAAACCGGTCCGGTTTGATATGTAGGGCCGGTTCGGGCCGGGCCAGCCCGGCCCGTTTGACAGGTTTAATTGCATGTATGACTTTGTACTGACTATTGATTGGCCCTCGGACACCATCATTTGTCGAAAGGGGGTTGGTTGACAAGAGTTGATGTAATAAGCGATTGACTTTCCCAGAAATAAGTTGTAGATTATGGTTGAATTGGAGTTAAGGTTCAATTTATCTGTATTTGTGTATATTGAGTATTTTTTTGTTTATTTAGTTGCAATACATGCTAATGAGTGATGAACTTATTAATTATTGAATGCAAGTATAAAAATTGATAACCTATAATGAGATTGGTAAGAAAAACCTTGTTGATATGCAAATATGCACTACTAAAAAAAGATAGATTTTCGATCACAAAAAATCGACCACAAAATGTGGTCAGAAAAGACCAACCATTTATTAATTTTTTTTTTAAAAAGAAGCGATCACAAGTGGTCACTTTTGTATTTTAAATTTTCAAAGTAATAATTTTTATATTTATTACTATTTCCTTTACAACTCAAAAAATAATAAAAAAAAAACGACCACTTTTGGTCTGTTTTAATTAAAAAAATATATAATAAAAATATTTTTAAAAATCGACCACAAGTGATTGGCTTTTAAAAAAACTTTTTAATTATATTTTTAATAAAATCGACCACAAGTGGTCGGTTTTTAATTAAAAAAAAAAGAAAATAATTTTAAAAAACGACCACTGGTGGTCAATTTTTAATTAAATTAAAAAAATAATTTAAAAAAACGGACCACTTGTGGTCGATTTTTAATTATAATAAAAAAATTATTTTTTAAAAATAACCAATATAATAATAAAAAATATTTAAAAAGTAATTATTAGGAATTAAAAGTAAATAATTATATATATAATCTAATATATTATTTTTTAAAATTGCACTAATCACACGTAGTCAATAACCAATATAATAATAATAAAAATCTATCAATCTTAGATTTTATGAAAAAATTACACTAAAAAATATATCAAATAAAATAAATAAATTACGTTAAACATAATCTTTATCTTTTACTTATGTTTTAATTTATAAAATAAATATTTTTCTTTGTATATACGTTAAATAAAGTTAAACATGCATAATCTTTGTATAATAAATATGTGTATATATATATCATACCGTTGGGATAATGATATTATACTACTATTGTAGTCATAATAATGTAATATATAATCGATAATTCATCAGAATATAATGAACGTGTTCTATTATAAGGTAATATACTTGTGGATGTGATGTATATAGTACGCATTCAAGAGTTCATATATATATAAATATCTTTATATATATATATAGAGAGAGAGAGAGATAGAGAGATAGATAGATAGATATGATGTAGTGATCGATTGATGAACGATGTAGTCAAAATCTAGTAGAATCTATGCAAACATATTGAATACCTTGATTTGAAACGACAAAAGTAATAATATATACTGCACGTTGAAGTAATATTAATGTAAGCTAATCAAATTATCACTCATCAGAGTATGTATATGATATACGCCGCATTATATTATTGGATAATATACTAGTGTACGTATGCGATGTATATAATACGTATTTTGAACTTGATATAGTCGATAGTGTGTATATGTGTGTATGTGTATAGGTATATATATAGTACGTACATACATATTATATAGTGAAGGTATATTAATGACATAAGATAAACTAACCGATAATTCATCTGGGCATATGTGAAATACGTTGTATATTATTATGGGGTAGTAAAATCATGTATGTGATGCTTATAGTACGTATTTGAAAGCTGATAGACAATTGAATATATGCATGTATATATACGTATATCTTGTGTAGTGACGTATGTAGTAATCGAAAGCTAGATAACTACTGAATCTATATATCTAAATATTTTGAATGATATACGTTTATATATATCATACTATTGAGAAAATAGATATACTATTTTGTGTTAATGTAGACACACGTATGTTGTTGAAGTTGCAATAACGTAAGACAAGTATTACGAGGTATATATGGGGGGGGGGGGGAGGAAGGAAGTAGGGGAGGGAGATTCAACTGACATATACTTACCATTTGCTTTGAATTTTGAATTTTGAACGAACGTCAAATTTTGGTGGCGAATTTGAGTTTTTTCGCTTAAAATTTTTGTATCTGAGTATATGTGAAGTACGTTGTAAATTATTATGGGGTAGTAAAATCATGTATGTGATGTTTATAGTACGTATTTGATAACTGATAGACAATTGAATATATATATATACGTATATCTCGTGTAGTACCGACGTATGCAGTAATCGAAAGCTAGATAACTGAATCTATATATCAAAATATTTTGAATGATACGTTGATATATATTATACTATTGAGGAAATAGATATATTATTTGTATTAATGCAGACACGCGTATGTTGTTGAAGTTGTAATAACGTAAGACAAGTATTGCGAGGTATATATATATACATCATATTTAAAAGGTAATTAACCAAAAATTTATCGTGATTTATAAAATTCATTGATATTATTATACGATTGAGGAAATATACTACTCCTGTTAATGTGTTGATAAAATAATCAACTATCTGATTTGTACATATACACATTGCGTTAATATGATGATAAAATAACTAGTTATATGATTTAAATTTTTATTAAAATTGATCACATGTGATCGTTTTTCGATAATAACTATTTTAAAACTAAATCGAATACTTATATTTTATTTTGTGAATAATTTTGTAAAATTTTAATTAGTTTATAGAAAACAGACCACATGTGGTCGGTTTTTTATAAATTAATTAAAAAAAATATTTTAATAAAATAAAGCCTACCCGACTCACCCCCACAAGACCCGACCCGATCCGACCGGTGTTTAACACAAAAACACTAAAAATTCCCAAATCAAACACACACACGCATTCTACTAACACACACAAAAAATCTCCAAACCCAACCCTCACACAAAATCGACTTTTGTGCCGCCGTTTGCCGTTGTTTGCCGCCGACCCCAAACTCCGGTTAGAGCAAAAAACTTCAACTCTTTGTTTTTCTTGTTAGAAACTAGCTAAAGGGTCAAGATTATTATGCATCTTTGTTTTTCAACTTCAATTTGGTACTAAAGCATTTGTTCTAGTTATTATGCTTCATTACATAATTTTAGTTAGTTCAAACAAAAAAAGTAATTGAAATTGCCTTTTAGGTAGTTCAAGATTCAATTTGTTTCTTCATTTTGATATTTTGTGCATTTGTGTGTATTTTTGGCCACTTGGGGTTTATCATGATTTCATTTGTTTCTTCATTTTGACACTCTATGTGTGTATTTTGTCAAGTGAAGCTTATCAAGATCCCCTCTTTGTGTGTTTTTGCAAGTAAATTAGGGTTTACTTTTGTTGGTACTCCATTATAGTTTTGGTATTTTGGTGGTTTGCTAATGGTAATTTTAAGCTAAGAATATGAGAAAATAAGGATGCCAAGATTTTTGTTAATTTGCCTAATGATCAAGATTTTTTTATTCTACTTGCCTAATGGGTTGCTTGGAATTTGATGTTACCGTTTGACAAATTTTGAATTCAGGAAAAGGATTGCTTTGCTATTTTTTTAGTGATCGCTTATCTCTCTCTCTTTAATTTAGGCGAAACAAAGGTAAGTTGATTTCTCTCTATTGTCTTATATTGAAGTCTTTAAATGTAGTTTAGTTTGGGATTGTTCACTGTAGAAGGCTTTGAAAGCCATAGGAAGTTTGTGATGATTATATGGTGTGAGAGGGACATGCGGCGCCTCTACTTATTTGCTTTGTTACACTTGTTCAATTGTTTGACTTATTATAATATAAATGAATATGTTACTTGAAAGTGAATAAGTGTAGTTACTTAGCTTGAAGGTGAACTTTTATTTTGAATTTTGTTGAAGCGTACTTGAAATGTGAACTTTTTATTGTGAATTTTTCTATGCTTGATAATTTTGAATGTGGTTTAGTTTGGTGACTTGGGTGGTTACTTAGTGAGTTGAAATTGATTAAGTGTAGGTACTTGAAATGTGAATTTATCATTTTGATGGTAGTTTAGTTTGATGTTTTAGGAGGTGACTTAGTGACTTGAAAATGTTGAAGTTTAGATACTTGAAATGAAAACTTTTGTTTAGTTTGGTGACTTGGTAGGTGACTTAGTCACTTGAAATTTACTAAGTGTAGGTACTTTAAAGGTGAATTTTTTGTTTTGAATGTGGTTTAGTTTGGTGACTTGGGTGATGACTTAGTGAGTTGAAATTTACCAAGTGTAGGTACTTTAATGGTGAATTTTTTGTTTCGAATGTGGTTTAGTTTGGTGACTTGGGTGATGACTTAGTGAGTTGAAAATGTTGAAGTTTAGGTACTTGAAAGGTGATTTTTTTGTTTTGAATGTGGTTTAGTTTGGTGACTTGGTAGGTGACTTAGTCACTTGAAATTGATTAAGTGTAGGGACTTTAAAGGTGAATTTATATTTTGAATGTGATTTTGTTTGGTGACTTGGGTGATAACTTAGTGAGTTAAAATTTACCAAGTGTAGGTACTTTAATGGTGAATTTTTTGTTTTGAATGTGGTTTACTTTGGTGACTTGGGTGATGACTTAGTGAGTTGAAAATGTTGAAGTTTTGGTACCTGAAATGTGAATTTTTTGTTTTAAATGTGGTTTAATTTTGTGACTTGGTAAGTACTTGAAATGTGAATTTTTTGTTTTGAATGTGGTTTAGTTTGGTGACTTGGTAGGTGACTTCGTCACTTGAAATTGATAAAGTGTAGGTACTTTAAAGGTGAATTTTTGTTTGAATGTGGTTTAGTTTGGTGACTTCTTAGTGAGTTGAAATTTACTAAGTGTAGGTACTTTAATGGTGAATTTTGGTGACTTGGGTGATGACTTAGTGACTTGAAAATGTTGAAGTTTAGGTACTTGAAATGTCAATTTTTTTTTTTGAATGTAGTTAAGTTTGGTGACTTGGTAGGTGACTTAGTCACTTGAAATTGATAAAGTGTAGGTACTTTTTCATTTTGAATTTAGGTACTTGAAATGTAAACTTTTTGTGATTTGATCTAATTAGTTGAATCTGATTGATTGTGTAGATGGTACGATGATGATGAGTGGTAGTTTTTTGACTTTTGCATGTGTTGTAGTTTGGATTTGGAGATGACTTGTAGTTTTTACACTTTTGTATGTTTTTAGAGTTGTATTGTATGTTAGTTGTGTGGGAATACACTTGGTTTGTTGTTGTTGTATGGTATGTTGTTGTTTCATTTGTTCAGCTTGTTGCTTTTAAATTTTTAAATTTGTGTCGGTTTTTTAATTTTTTTTTTGCAGAAAACCGATCACATGTTGTCGTTTTTTTTTAGAAATTTACAAAAAATCGATCACAAGTGGTCAGTTTTAATAAAATTAATTAATTAATTTTCAAAAAAATCAACCACAAGTGGTCGTTTTTAATAAAATTAATTAATTAATTTTAAAAGAAAACCGATCACTTGTGGTCGGTTTTATTAAAATTAATTAATTAATTTTAAAATAAAACTGACCACTTGTGGTCGGTTTATTTTGAATTTTTTTTTTTTTTTTAATAAAATAATAATATTTTTTTTTTAAAAATATATTTTTTAAAAAACCGACCACACGTGGTCGGTTTTTAAAAAGCTACCACACTTTTACCGACCACGCATTTTGGTCGATTTTGTGGTCGAAAATTCAGGAAAACCGACCACATGTGGCCGATTTTTATAGTTGATTTTCCTATTCTTTTAGTAGTGATGGTTGATTTAACTCACTATTTGATTGTACTTGTGGATATACTTGTTGTCTGTCATGAGTGATTTGATAAAGATAGAGTATGATTGATTTGGTGAATTTAAGGATGGATAAGGATGAGGACATTGGAATAAGGGTAGTATAACACTTGATTTTGGGACAAGGGTGGCCAAAAATAGTTGTCTAATATATTTGGTACATGAACTCATCACTCTATAAGTTATGGCTAGTGGACATTCATAATACCCTTAGCATGTGTGTACATAGCGATTTCAGAGAGTTTGATGATTTATTGAGTGACTTGATTTATGTTTGTTATTTATATATGGATTCCTTGTGCATACCTTTGGCTATTGATGTTTCTTGAGTTTCTGGAGTGAACTGTGGTGCTGACTTAAGTGGTAATATATTGTCCATGGATCGGTTATTTACTTGAGATTATAATATATGTAAGATGGTTCAAAGTAATGTTGAACTAATTGATTTGTGAGTTAGTGTTGTATTCTAAAACTAGATTGAGCACTAGAATACACTACAATGATCTTATTTACTTTCATGATTTGGATGATATGGAAAAAGGACCTTTATGGGCTAGTTAAACTTAATTGTGTCTTTAATTGACATGTCTGTTTTATTAGTTATAATTATTTGTTTGCAGTGTCATTATTGTAATTATTGGATGATGTGTAGTTGGTAGTAGGAAGCGATAGTGAGAAAGTAATCAGTTACTAATTAATATATATTGTCTCTTGAACATATGGGTTATTAGTGAGAAGTGATAATAAATGCATAAGGCTTGTAGGGATATCATGGTAAGAAGAGTAGTAGTGGGAAGAATGAAATTTCGTAATTAAATTGGTGCATTATATGCTCTTTCTTGATTCTAAATTTTTGTATTGTGTTTATGTGATTTAGCTTTGATTGTCCAGTGATGCTTATCAGTACGTGTGGTTGTACTGATACTATTCTTACTATATTCTTTTTTGGAGTATTGTTTGGTAGCAGAATAAATTGATGTTTATTTCATGATGCATTCACAGATCTAGAACAACTTCTGTCTTTTTATTCCATAGTGAAAAATGGGTCTTACATATTTATTTTCTACTTAGTAGTTTGTACATGTCTAGACTAGGTCTTTGGAAAAAGTATTTTTATTTATGATATTTTGAAACAGGTTGTAATATTTATCAAATTTTAAAATCTTTAATAAAATTATTTTAAAATTCTGCATGTATCTTGAAATGGATGGTAAAGGTTCTCCTATCTAGGTGGATCAGAGTAGGTGTTCGTATGATCTAGTTTGTTGGGTAATGACAGATAAAGATTAGAGATTATGTATGGAATGATTCTGCACCAAGGTTAATGAAAAATGGAAGTAGGTGTTCGTATGATCTAGTTTGTTGGGTCATGACAGATAAAGATTAAAGATTATGTATGGAATGATTCTGCACCAAGGTTAATGAAAAATGGAAGAACTAAGTTTTGTAAAGTTGGGCCAAGATACAACAAGGGATGAGATCATGATGTAGATCAAAATGACATTACTTCAAGGAGACCATAAGTAAAGAGCCATGCTAAGAACCTTCAAGAATTGCAAACTCTATGGATGAGATGATGGAACCTTTGGGAAGGCTCCAACATGCAAGACTAAAAGATACTCAATATATTATGTGTTGCACCATTTTAATTAGCTTGTAATTTTAATGAGGGTTAATTGGGTCTTTCTTTACTACATTTAGGTATAAATATACAGTAGAAAATTAAAGTTTCATAACTATCTTTTGACATATGAAGAATTGTGGCTTTTATGAAAGCTTGAAGATCCTTTGTTGAATTTCAACATCTTGTCCTATGATTCGCAAGTAAGGCTGCTACCTTCTTGATCTTTCTCATAGATTAGGCGCAACTAATTTAAAATTAAGTAGTATTTTTGTTAGTTTTTGCAATCACTCCTTTAGTAATTATTGATAAGTCTAGTGTACCAAAATTCAGGTTAAGGCTTTTCCTGAATTAAGAGTAAGAAATTTCAAGCTAGGCTAGTCTTGAACAAAATTCAAACATGATATAGTCTAGGCTAATTCAAAATAGATCAGTTAAAGGTTAAGTGTTTAGAGTGATTTTATGATAGCTAAGAGATAAGAAATTCATAGAAATTTTAGAAAGTGAAATCGGGATAGTACGAAACTCGATATCAAATTTCACGTAAAGAGGTTAGTTTGAGATGTGATAATTTGATTGTGTTGCAAAATGATAAAATTGAGAAAAATTCCAAGGTTGTTCATCGCCTAACCAGCTATAGCTTGAGGCAGGCCGCTAGCCAAAATTTCTATAGCAAAAATATTTTCTCTATAGCAGGAGTCAGCTTTGGTCAATTTCGTCATAGCGGGCAAATCCCGCTATAGCAGGATAAGTGTTGATTCATGCCGAAAATTTCCTAAAATATTTTTTTTTTCCATTCTACATTCATCTAAGGGATGGGAGAGGTGATTTTAAGAAATTTTAATCTAATTTTTATTAATTTCCTTTACTGAGGTAAGTTGATCTATATCACTAACTAATTTTTCAATAATTAGTCCCTAAAATTACTAGTTTTCGAGATTTGGGAAGGATTTAACTTAACCTAAATGAATTTTCTGGTGCAATTAGGTGGCTTGAAAGGAAAGCCCTTGGATTTTAGATCAAGGTTGTTAATTTATAATTTTATCTTTAGAATTTACCGTTATATTCATGAAATTTATAGAATTAAGGTGGAAAGATAGTTGAAAATCCTAGTACGAGAGGAATGATCATGAATTTTACCTTGGGGTTATGGAATTAGATTCCAATCCTTGAATATATCAGGTCATTGTCAGAATTGTAATCCTATTATTATTTCTACACCACAACTAAGTTGAAATTCCATGGAAGGGCAATGCTCAAGCTCGTTAGAGTTGCACAAGCTTGGATTGAGGTAGGTAATGATTTAATATAGTTGAAATCCAATTTGATTTATGTGTGCATGTGATGTGTCGACATTCTGATGACACATTTAGTTTTTTTGAATAAGAATAATTACAAGTTCTTAAGCAACTTTTGTTGTTTTTAATTATATTTCACTTCATTGTGCAGGAAAAGATGACTTGTGAGAGAACCAAAGAAAATAGACTAAAAAGGGTAGTTGACAACTTGAGTTGGCGAGCCGTTGTAACACCCTGCATTTTCGAGCTAGAAATCCAACCATCATTCCTATGTGTGTAAACTCTAATTTCATGATTTATATTTGAATACATGAGTCATGATCATTATCCTAGTGTGAAGAGTGCTTATGAGGTGGAAAAATATTCATAGGAATCACTTAGAGAAAACTTGAGCTAAGATCCTTTGATTGGGCTAAATCTTGAGATTTGATTCTACAAAGGTCAGCTTTGAACGTGTATAACTATTTATACATGTAGAATTTTGCATCTCAAGACTCATAAAATTATAGAAAATTGAATTAGCTTTCCAACGATACCAATTTCGCATTAATTTGATACCCGAGCAAAAAGTTATGACCATGCAAAGGTCGTACATCACATGAAAAATGGCAATAGCCACTGGATGGACTGTGCTTTTGGAGTGTGCCACACATCTCTTAGGTGAGCATTGGATGTGCACTACCAGCAAAAGCACAGTGCCAAAATTTCTCCATTTTGACTTAGTTTAAGGGCGTTGAAGTCTTTTCACACCCCTAAACCGTCCCTAATCATTCTTAAACGAATAAAGGGGTCTTAAAACATGTTATTTACATTCTCTTAACCCTAAACATTCAATACACGATTCAAAATCCTTTTACTTCTCCCAAGGAAAAAATTCAAGTTTTTCCTTAAGAATTTAAGGATTCAAGTTCCAATTTCAAGCTTTCTTTAAGAAGTCATCTAATTGAGGTATGCAGGGTATTCATCATTGGGTTCCTTCCACCCATTGATCCCCCAAACCCTCTTTTTGGTTATATTATTAATTATACTCTAGTTTATGATCAAGTTCAATGTAAATTATGAAATTTATCCATGTTTTCTCTTTAATTTTATATTTAAGCCATGCTAATAGTTTTATCACATGAAAATCATGTTCCTACATGCTTGAAGTTCCAAAACCCTAGGTCATGTTTAGTTGGAATCATGTCAAATTCTTAAATTATGCTTTAAACTGTATAAACATGATATTTTCCCAGGGTTAACTTATCCCATGTTTACATTCATGAAATTTATCAGACTATTAAAATATCTCATGTTTTGAGTCTTTGAATTATGATTTTTACGTCACCGTTTTAAGTGTTGTTATCGAAGTTTTGTACTTATTTATTGTTGGCGGGTTATGAACACCCATTACCTACATGTTTACTTATATTTCAGACCTTTCAAGTAATGAGTCAGTTAACTCATGATTTTTTTGTTAAACTCAGTTTGTTATGATCATGTTGAGCACTATCAGTTAACATGTTTATAATTACTTAGAATTTGTATGCACTATTATTTTCAAAATACCATGACCTGAGCTTATTAGTTATTAGTGCATGTACCAATCAATATTTCAGTGTTTTTCAGTTGAGAGTATGATTTAGCACCGAGTGGAAAGTGTGGGTTCAACACATCCTACTTCCCCAGAAACTACATGCCACCGTAGGTTTAGGGGCCTCGCCAGAGAGTGTTTTCCCTTGCCCAATATGGGTTCAGTTTAGTGATCACTCCAGTTCAGGTTCTACTCCGATGGCAAAAATAGAATAACCCTCCTCAACGTGGGTCAGACATTGGAATCCATGATAGCTCACATGGTTTATGTCGGTTACGTGATAACTCCCACAGTTTCAGTCAGTATTCAGCTTATCTCAGTTCATGTTTGCTTGAACAAGTAATCAGATTTCAGTAATTATTCAGTCAGGTTTACAGATTATTCTTGTTATTCAGATCATGTCAGTACATGCTATACTTAATCTTGCATTCTAAATTTTACATGTTTATGTTTCATGCTCAGTATCCATACATGATCCTCAGTTCAGTTTTACAGCATGTTCAGCTTTACATGAGATTTGTATACAATATTCATGTTTCTACTACTTCCCAGCTTACAAAATTATCTTCAACTCCTAATTTATAAATCTCACTATGGCTTAAAATTTTCACATACAACCATATTTTAAATATTTCCATGATTTCGTGCATGTCTCTATATACTCAATACATTCCAGCATACTGACCACATATAGGCGTTTGTGGCTACATCCTTCATAATGTAGGTACTAGCCATAGCTCATACATCAGGGTTAGACAGATCTCAGCTTTCAGCCAGCAGGTGATGAGTTCTCCTACTTTGGGAACTCCAGTCAGTTGTAGTTCATGTACTATATTGTTATCATTCTTATGTATTGATTTATTGTACTTGGAGGGATGTCCCAGCTGCCTACAGTCAGTATAGTAGAGGCTTCATAGATAGCCAGTCAGATTCATTACATGTAATTTAAGTTTCTTTCTTCTGTTTTATCATGTTGTAAACTTTATCAGTATTACGTTTATTCAGATATTCTCATGATTACATTTTCGCTCAATAAATTTAGCTTGTATTTATATTTTAAATCAGTTGCTCAAGTATCATGCCGGTACATGGGTTAGTTTTGGATCACTTATGATTATAAGCATCGTGTTATGACTAGAGGCAATCTCGGATCGTGACAAACTTGATATCAGAGCTCAGAGTTCAAGTTTCCTAGGGTGTCTATAAAGCCGTGTCTAGTAGAGTCTTGTAAAATGGTACAGAGACGTCTGTACTTTTTTTCTAGAGGCTACAGGGCATTTAAGAAATATTTCTCTTTTTTTCATATCTCAAATTGTGCTGTAGAAAGGTTCTCTTAAAAACTTATACCGATTGTCATCATGCTCTGTTCATGTCAACTCTGCCTTATTTTCACGGTAACAGAAATAGTGAAGCTTAAATTTCCATCGATAGAGTTTTCTCAGACAATACATGCAGACAACTATGGGGTTGAATGTTCGCTCAAAAAATATCCCACCAGTGCCTCTATGTTCCAAAGTATGAAGGATTTCGTTAATGATTATGAAAAAAATTGTGCACTAAGCCATAGTTAGATGTGACCTCATATCCCTTCTCAGAATCCTATGATAGCGTATGATCTAGAGTTAGAAACATGATCCCAGATGTTTAGCAGCAGTAAAGTGGGGATAGTGTTATCTGAATTTAGTAGATTATGTATCCATGGGCTAGTTGTATGAAGATAAACTAGTAGGCTTGAAACAGTGTATGTAAGAATTTAAGTTTATTGATTTGAAGTTAAGTATGATGGTGTGGTTATGATCTAGAGGTGTACCCAAGGTGACATGGGATTGTATTTTTTCTAAGTTTTAACAATGTGTGTGCTTAGATAATACCCTTGAGTTGTTAAGTGCGAATGAGGCCATGTAGTATATGATGTTCTTACCAGCTAAGTTATGTGCTATAGGTGGTTGATGTCGGATATTCGGTGTAATAGTAATTCTCATGGTTTAAGGAAAAATATAAGTTTAGAGGTGTGATATTAGAGGGTGTTTGGATTAGATTATAATTTGGTCAAAATAGTTTAAAAGCTATTTTTGGATTTTATGAGTGTTTGGCAATTTAAAAAATTGCTTTAAAAAAGTCAATTTTGGCTTTTTATAAGCCAAAAACTAGAAGTTGGCCATTACCTACTTATTTTTTTAGCTTATAATATATTGAAAGTTGACCAAGTAAATGACTTTTGTATCCCTTATAATTTTCACTTATTCCAAAATTACCCTCCTATAGTTCATTTGATTTTTTTAGCTTATAATCCATTAATGCTTGCATTAATTAAACATTTCCACTTTTTGTATTTATGACGAACTTAACTCTAGCCATATTAATACCTCTTTTGTATGAAACTTCTATTTTATGAAATATGATTTTTATGTATTATTTTCCTTTTTAAATATATTCTTTTAAATTTGGACAATTATTATTGTACAACATATGAATTTGGCAAAGAGAAAAAACTCACCAACCAAGATATATGGAGAGCACGCAATGAAGATATACAACTTCATAAACGATTAGTGAACAATTTAGGCATATTTGACGACGCAATGTTCGTATTCGACAATGTTTTAATAGTGATATAATCATTACTCAATAAATGAGAAATATATTTTACAATTAAGAGTCATTTTAGCAAACAAATAGTATAATTTGTGGACAACTATTTATCTATTAATGTAATTATAATGATTAGTAACATATATATTTTGTTTGATGATTTAAACTCTTTCAACCAAGAAAAAATTTTTTAGCGCACAAATTTAATAGCCATTCATGAAATTATTATATATATAACTGCAACTGTATTGATAAACATTGACAAACGTCTCCCAGTCATTAATTATGAAATTGCATCACTATGTATAGTGTTATCAAAAGTGGGAGAAAAAACTAAGGCTGCATAAAATTTGTCTTTAAAATAAAAATTAATAGATATATAAACACTAAATTCTAATATTATATTAACTATCTATCTATCTATCAAACCATCGTTCCTACGTGTGTAAACTCTAATCCCATAATTTGTATTTGAATACATGTGTCATGATCATTAGCCTAGTGCGAAGAGTACTTATGAGATGGAAAAATATTCATAGGAATCATTAGAGCAAACTTGAGCTAAAAGCCTTTGATTCGGGAAAATCCTGGTATTTAATTCTACAAGGGTTAGCTTTGAACGTGTATAACTCTTTACATATGGGTAATTTTTCATCTCAAGACCCACCAAATTATAGATAATTGAATTATCTTTCTTTCCAACGATACCAATTTCTCTTTAATCCAATATCCGAGTGAAAAGTTATGACCATGATAAGTCCGTGCATTACATGACGAACGCCAATAGCCACTGGATGGGCTGTGCTTTTGGAGTGTGCCGCACACCCTCAAGTGTGCTTTGGCTGTGCACCGCCAGGAAAATCATAGTGCTTTGGCTCATACACTAGGGTTAGACAAATCTCAGCTTTCAGCGAGCAGGTAATGAGTTCTCCTACTTCGGGAACTCCAATCAGTTGTAGTTCATGTAATATATTGTTATTATTCTGATGTATTGATTTATGGTAGTTTGAGGCATGTCCCAACCGCCTATATTTAGTATAGTAGAGGCTTCATAGATAGTCAGTTAGAGTCATTACATGTAATTCAAGTTTATTTCTTCAATTTTATCATGTTGTAATATTTATCAGTATTACATATATTTAGACTTTCTCATGATTACATTTCTTCTCAGCAATTTTAGCTTGTATTTATATTTTAAATCAGTTGCTCAAGTATCATGCAAGTAAATGGGTTAGTTTGGGATCACTTGTGATTCTAAGCACCGTGTTACGACTAGGGGGCTACCTCAGGTCGTGATAGTCGTCAACCTATGTCATCCACCTAAAGAAGAATATCAGTCAAGCATGATACAGTTGAAGATTTGCATTGACAAGCCGTCAACTACCATCATCAACTTTAAGCAGAACATCACTTAAGGATGACTCAATTAAAGATTGAAGTTGATGAGACATCAACTTGTTGATGAGCCGTCAACTGTGAACTGGCTAGATCTAAAATTTTATTTATAATTCAAGTCTCCTCTTCTATAAATAGGAGCTTTTAGGATTTTCTTTCACTATCTCTTGTCAGCTCACATTAGACGTTACTTTTGGAGAAATATTTTTAAGTTTGAATTTGTTTTTGGGGTTTTGGAGTTTCTTTTGATCTTTGGAAGACTATTGAAGTTTGAATTCATATTTTATAAGGATAATTCTATAATCTATGAATTTATTTTCTATATATTCTTTGAAAATCATAATAGCTAAACCCTCAAAACTAGGATTATGGGAGCCATGGTGAATTCACTATTAGTAAGTTAATTATTGTTGGGATTATAATTATGATGAGAATTATATTGGTAATCTTTAGTACTGAACCTATTCCTAATGTTTTCAAATAAGGATTTAAAATGGGTAAAAGATTCTCAAGGAGGATTCAGAGCTATTAACCTCTGTCTCATTATTGATGCTTTAACAGAGTGACCAAATCAAAGTGAATTCAAGTTTGATTAATATAACCTTTAAGTTCCGATGAATTAATGTGCAAACCACCCAATTTAGGTTGAGAAACAATTGAGTGATTGCTAGACATCAATAACATTTTACTTTCCGCTATCATGACATGATTGACACTTAATTGCAATAGTAGCCATGACAAACACAATCCTAGTTCAATTTTTCTACTAAATTATTTCTCAATAATTTAATATTCATTACTTGTAACAAACCAAATACTGTGTTACAAAATATTCATAACAAAACATCCCATTTCATAAAAAAAGCCGACTATTAGTCATCTAAATTACATAGAACTTATTTAACACCATATTCCCTGTGGACCCCAACTTTGTTGAGCTATATATTTGAAAACAACTTCTTACACTTCTTTGAGGGAGCGATAATTTGGGTATATCAAATTTTGGAGTCGTTATTGGAAAATATGGTTGTCAATTAAGTTGTTATGTTTATTTGACTTTTAGTCCCCTCTCCTAATTTTACTTTACTTGTTGTTTTTGTAACTTGTAGGATTTAGGTAGTGCATACTAAGTAATCATCGTTTGGGGGAACCATTACTATCATACGATCCCAAACTCGCAAGGACTTTGAGGAGAAGCATGAAAGCACAACTTCTTGCACAACAACAAGAAGAAGTAGCAAGACATGTTGTCCTTGCTGCCGCCCAACTGAACAAATAGAATATTGATGCACCCTGTCATATTCCAAATGATGATAATGAGAATTTGGGTTATGACAAACTGGGTGATGCTGTTGGTTGGAAACATGTGGGCAATATGGCTTAGGCCAACCAAAATCAGCGACCACGGGGTAGAGGGCATCAATAACCTTCTATGAACTTTGCTCTTGATTATGATGAAGATGTTGATTTAGATAGAGTTGGTGCTACTAGATCTAGTTTCCTACCACCACTGGCTCTTGGGAAAAATTTATTATCACCATCATAATGATCTATATTCCGAACTTTAAGGATTTACTTAGAGGATTGCCTGGTGATAATCCTAATATGCATTTTGTTAACGTATGCAAATTCTTTAATTATCCAGGAGTTAGTCAAAATACAATTCGACTGAGGTTGTGTCGTTATCTCTATCTGGGGAGACAACTTTATGGTTAACTGAGCTAGCACCAATTCTATAACAACATAGAGGTAGTTGAAAAGATCTTTTCTATAAAGGTTATTTTCTTATTCAAGGATGTCATAATTGAGGGATGAGATTAGCAACTTTAGATAACTACCAAATGAGGCACTACATGATACCTGACTTAGGTTTAAGAAGAAGCTGATCCAAAGTCAAAATCACAAATTGACTGATGAATATTTGATAGAGATATTCTTATAGGCGTTTGAACTCAAACACTAAGCTAGAGATTGACAATGGAGTTGGAAGTGATTTTAAGTCACATAGTTTCATAGATAATGATAGGCCAACAAAAACTAGTAGAGCTTGGCATACCATGAATTTTGAGGTAGTAAGCAATACTTATGCAGTTGGTATGTCGCTAAACAACATCGAAAAGAAGAAGAGTGTGACCATGATATGGCACATATGAAAACACACATGGATTTTCTAACACAACACTTGTTAGCTAGTAGTGTCGAGAAGGTAAAGGTAGTTGGTTTTCATAGTAAAGGAGTGGAATATGATTCTGAGGAGAATGCAAACTATTTGAATAACCAGGGGTTTTTGGAGCTAATGTCAAAGAAAAACAAGGTCATACCTATCAAACAAATAATTATTATGACAAAGTTGGTTATAGATATCAAGAACAATGGAATTGGCAAAATAAGAATGATAAAAGTGGGTTTTATGTGCCACCAGAGAGTCATGATAATGCTGCTAATTGTAATGACCTAAAAATTTGATAAAACATATAAAATTTGTGATTTTAATGTTTTAACCCTTTACATAATTGCATTATGATATTTTTGGGGTGTGAGGGTGATTGGTGATGTTGGATGTATTTATGCATTCTAGCGTTACTATTCTAGCCTTTTTAGACTTGTTTTGAGGATGATTCTTATGATATGTGTGTTAATAATGATATAAATGATCAATTATGTGTCCAAGCACATATTTATAATGCTTAATGGTGTTTCCATACGAGTTTTGATTCAATTCGACCATTCAGAGTTCAACCGAGAAAGCTAGTGTGACTAGCTTGAGCTAGGTGTTATCTAATCTCTTGTGTTGAGTTATAATTTATTTTAATGAGTTACTAAGGTTGTTAGTATATTTTTATATGTGAAAAATCTTAGTTATAATGTTAAAGGGTCAATTGGATCAAGAAAAGAGTGAAAACAATGAGTTAAAGCTCAATATGAATTTAACTTATGCTTAGCTCGTGTTTCTAGTTCATCGGTGAGGATGTTGTGTTGTTTTGAGATCTTAATTGATGTGTTTAATGATTTATGATGCTTGTTGCATGGATTATTATGATATATTAAGGATATACAAGCTTCAAATCAAGTGGAAACAACTCAATAAGGATCGAAATGCTCAACAAAACCACAAGACGCAAGTTGGACCCCTGAAAATTATTGGGAGAGTGTGGACTTTACAGGTGTATAATGGAGGATTTCAAAACATCAATGGATTCATAAGAGGTCCAAGGTTTCGGAAATATGGCACGTGTAGCTTAATTTGGAGTTTCCAGAGGCCCCGCGATGCGTTGAACTTGCGAACAGCTACTGAAATTTGACAGATTTTTTGACAATTGTGAATTTGAATGTCTCCGCATTGCACCGATGCCCAAAATCAGGATAATTCTGACCAGCCGAAGTAAAATAGCGTGGAAACCAAATAAAAGTCAGTTTATGACTTGTATACTATAAATATAACGTTTCAAACTCCGTTTTGATCATCTTGGGACCTCTTGGAAACCCTAGATCAACTTGGAACACTATTGGAGGATACCACAACTTATTTTTAGTTTTTTTCACTTTAATTTAGTTTTTTTTTTATGATTTGTATCATCATTCCAAGGGATTGGATGATGACTATTTCCATTAAAGGCTAAAACCCTCTTTCCGGGGTTGAGGCCAAGAACATGAATACTTTTTAATATTCTTTATTGTAGTTTAATTTTGGATTATCATGTGGGTTGTTCTTAATTTCTTGAGCCTAATATTTTAATGATTATCTACCATTAGAATAAATCTATATTTTTATGTGAATCCGGGAGGAGAATCATAGGATAGAACGAAGAAATTAGGGAGCAAGGTTCTTATTCTTTTATAAAATAATGGATTTGAATTAGCATCTAGGATAGAGATATACCTAGAAGCCTTACTTGGTTCACTTGCAAGAAGACAACTTCATGAATCTAGAAGAATTTTTGTATCTCGGCGGGAGTTGTAGGTACAATGTTTACTAGATAGAAGATTTGAGGTCGGGAGACTAAAATCGTCGCATAAACCTTGCGAATGAACAATCCAATAACCAACTAAACTACGATAGGAATAGAGATTTGTATTATTGTTCGAAATGCCTCAACCCTGGGTTTTCTTCCATTGATTGTCCCAAGTATTTTATTTTTATGCATTATTTATTTTATTTTCAATTTGCAAAATTACAAACTCTCTCCTTGTTTACTTTTTCTCAATTAGTTAAACTAGAATTAGATAGGAGGCGAACACAAGTCCCTGAGAGATCGATACTTAGGCTTCCTTTAAGCCACTATATTACTTGATAAGACCACGTACACTTGCGTGTGCCCTTGGGCGCTGTCAAGTTTTTGGCGCCGTTGCCGGGTACTTGTAATTAGGCAACTATCTTAATTTTAGTTTTTCTATATTGAGTTCTTAATAGTTTTTGTTTTTTTGTTTCTTTTTATTTTTTCTTTATTCCTATTTTTCTCACACTCTTCTTGAGATGTCATTCTTGGATAGATAGTTTTCGAGGGATGATGATTCTTGTCATTTTTGTGGAGGACCCCACCATGAGTTTTTTTTTCCAGATTTTGATCCAAGAATTTGGAGGGGACCTGTTTGTTTCCAACTTTTGGAGCAACCCACAAGTTGGTGTGTGGTTTGTTACAGTCTATATCACTTTGCAGATATGTGTGCTTTTAATCCTGATTCAGTCATGTTTTTGAAGACAACTATGGAGGTTAAGGATATACCACCACCACCACCACAAGAATCGCAGCCATTCAACTGTCATCTTTCTTTTGAGACTGAAATTGAGAAGGTGAATAAGAGTGAGAGTGTTGAGTATAGTATAAATTTTAAAGTAGGATTTGTTGGGCCACACTCCAAGTATTTTTCTACATAATGTTTAGATGATATCTTGTCTGTGAAATCATTTAAAATAGTGGAAGAGTGTAAAGATGAGGAACAAGAATCGTATATTCTTGATTTTACACAGGATAAGCAATATAAAAACACACCTCACCTCAAGGCCGAGTGGTTCATCATGAATCATCCATTACTCGGTTCATTATGATCGAGGAAAAAGATGGATGCGATGTTGGGGGTGAAATTCATATCCTTAAAGTGGAGGAAAAAGTTGATTGGATCGTGCCGTGACACTAAATTAGGCGCTTCTTGGGAGGCAACCCAAGGTAAGTAGGTTTTATTTTCAGTTTTTAGTTTTTATTTCACGTAGTTTTTTGTTTTTGGTTGAGTCACAGGTTAATGGGAAGTCTGAGTACCGTAAACTTGAGCTTGAAGCATGGCAAAGATGGAGTGTGGGGTTCCATGGATCCCGTCTTTATGTGAAGATGCTACTAGCTTGGCCTAAAGGCCTCAGGGAGTATTTCTATTTCTTACTTTTAAATTCACTTTGGGGACAAAGTAGATTTTTAAGTGGGGGGGGGGGGGGAATTCCCAAATTTTGACTCAATTTTTTTTTTAAAATTAGATTAGGAATAAGTGAGATATTCTTGTTGGTTCTATTTTTGATTACATGATGCAAGTGGGTTTGTTGAAAAAAGCATGTTGATTGAGTGAATTACTATTTTTGAGACTCTTAGGCTCATGTTTTATGACTCTAGTATTTGTTGGCTTAATTTTGAATTCATACTATTGTTAGGTCGGGAGTCTATGATGATCTTATTGAGTTGAGCATGTGTCATGTGTGTGTGAGATTTTTGTGTATTCCCTTTTGCATGTGATGTCTAGAACTTGCCCGGTGTGTGTGTAAAGCGAAATAAAGAATGTGGGTTTAGGAGATGATATAGACATTTCTTTGATAACAATATTTTATACCTTTTTTTTACCTACCCTTGTGCATTATCCTAGTTAACCCCCATTGAGCCTTTAGATTTTTCTTTGGTAACCTCATAAGTAGCCTAATCCCTTCTTTGATAGACCATAATTTGATCTAAAAAGTTTCTAAGTGCTTTAATTGAAAGAAAAAATGAATTTGAGAAAGGAGTTTGAGAAATTGAAGAAGAAAAAGGTGAAATTAATTCCCCAAGGTAATAATTATTGGTGTATAATTGATTTGTGGTAGATGGTTGTGATATAATTTATGCTAAAAATATTGCCATAATTGTGAAAAAAGAGAAAAATTAATTCTTGTGGTAGTAAACTATGTGTCCACCAAGTGTTTGTGAAAATGCTTAAAAGAGATGGGTAGACAAAAGTGGTGTAATTTGATTGTTGGAGATTGATTTTAAATGTATAATGTAGTGTATTAAAGAGCTTAGAGAGGTCAGTCACTATTCTTGACCAAAATAGTTCCTACCCGTCCCTTAGCCTACATTACAACCCGGAAAAGTCCTAATTGATCCTAAGATTTGCATTCTACTATTAGTGGAACACTACACTAAGGGCAAGCCTATGGTTCATTATGTGTAACTTGTGAATTCTTCGTGAGAGTGAGCGTAATTTGCTTCTTGTACCCACTACATTATAAATTGCATTATTTTGAGTGATTGTGGGTAACTCTCTTGTTGTGAGGGGAACATGTTTGATAAATGTAGGTGATTTGTAAGATGTACTTGATTGAGAAATAAGCATAAGTTTACAACTAGATGAGTCAATTCTTGAGGCTAGGTTGTTTTGGAGTAGTGTTCTTGAGCTTTCAATTGTGTAAAACATGCTTAGTGTAGAAACTTGCATTCGTGTAGTCATTGTAGAGCTAGCTTAAGTGTCTTGCATGTATTAGAAATGTGGAGTCTCTTCAGATCATGGTATTTATAGTTAAGAGTTGTTCGAGGACGAACAAGGCTTTAAGTGTGGGGTGGTGATGTTGGGTGTATTTATGCATTCTAGCGTTACTATTCTAGCCTTTTTAGCCTTGTTTTGAGGATGATTATTATGATATGTGTGTTAATAATGGTATAAATGATAAATTGTGTGTCCAAGTACGTATTTACAATGTTTAATGGTGTTTCCACACGAGTTTTGATTCAATTCGACCATTCAGAGTTCAACCGAGAAAGCTAATGTGACTAGCTTGAGCTAGGTGTTGTCTAGTCTCTTGTGTTGAGTTCTAATGTATTTTAATGAGTTACTAAGGTTTTTAGTATGTTTTTATATGTGAAACAACTTAGTTATAATGTTAAAGGGTCAATTGGATCAAGAAAAGAGTGAAAACAATGAGTTAAAGCTCAATATGAATTTAACCTATGCTTAGCTCGTGTTTCTAGTTCATCGGTGAGGATGTTGTGTTGTTTTGAGATCTTAATTGATGTGTTTAATGATTTATGATTCTTGGTTCATGGATTATTATGATATATTAAGGATATACAAGCTTCAAATCAAGTGGATACAACTCAATAAGGATCGGAATGCTCAACAAAACCACAAGACGCAAGTTGGACCCCTGAAAATTATTAGGAGAGTGTGGACTTTACAGGTGTCCAATGGAGGATTTAAAAACACCAATGGATTCAGAAGAGGTCCAAGGTTTTGTAAATATGGCACGTGTAGCTTAATTTGGAGTTTCCGGAGGCCCCATGACGCGTTGAAATTGCGAACAACTACTGGAATTTGACAGATTTTTTGACAATTGTGAATTTGCATGTCTCCGCGTTGCGCCATTGCGAAAAATCAGAATAATTCTTCCCAGATGAAGTAAAATAGTGTGGAAACCAAATACAAGTCGGTTTATGACTTGTATACTATAAATATAACGTCTCAAACTCCATTTTGATCATCTTGGGACCTCTTGGAAACCCTAGATCAACTTGGAACACCATTGGAGGATACCACAATTTATTTTTAGGTTTTCTCACTTTAATTTTTTTTTCTTTTTATGATTTGTATCATCATTCCAAGGTATTGAATGATGAATATTTCCCTTAAAGGCTAAAACCCTCTTTCCGGGGTTGAGGCCAAGAACATAGATACTTTTTAATATTCTTTATTGTATTTTAATTTTGGATTATCATGTGGGTTGTTCTTAATTTCTTGAGCCTACTATTTTAATGATTATCTACCATTAGAATAAATCTATATTTTTATGTGAATCCGGGAGGAGAATCATAGGATAGAACGAAGAAATTAGGGAGCAAGGTTCTTATTCTTTTATAAAATAAGGGATTTGAATTAGCATCTAGGATAGGGATATACCTAGAAGCCTCGCTTGGTTCACTTGCAAGAAGAAAACTTCATGAATCTAGAAGAACTTTTGTATCTCTGCGGGAGTTGTAGGTACAATGTTTACTAGATAGAAGATTTCAGGCCGGGAGACTAAAATCGTAGCATAAACCTTGCGAATCAACAATCTGATAACCAACTAAACTGCGATAGGGATAGAGATTTGTATGATTGTTCGAAATGCCTCAACCCTGGGTTTTCTTCCATTGATTGTCCCAAATATTTTATTTTTACGCATTATTTATTTTATTTTTAATTTGTAAAATTACAAACTCTCTCCTTATTTACTTTTTTTCAATTAGTTAAACTAGAATTAGATAGGCGGAAAACGCAAGTCCCTGAGAGATCGATACTTGGGCTTCCTTGAAGACACTATATTACTTGATAAGACCACGTACACTTGCGTGTGCGCCTGGGCGCTGTCAATTGGCATGATTTTCGATGCATTTTGATATCATTTATGCAATATTGTAGTTTTTGATGGCTTCGAGAGCCTTATTTTGGACTTATGTGGATATTTTTTGATCCATGCAATGGATGGATAAACATACTGCATCAGCAACTCCGGAATATTGATTTTAGGCTAGGTATACCTTTGATTCGGGTCTCGATACAGCCGAACTCATTTCGACCTACTTGTTAAAAAATTGAAAGAATGAAAATATGGGTGTGGAACCCACAGTTGGTCGAAATGACCTTATATGAAAAATCCAACTTTGCCAGCAGATTCAAAATATCAATCTTAGGGTGGTAACATATTTGGTGTGATTTTACAGCTTTTAAATTCCATTTTGACACTCGATTTGGAAAATTATAATTTTGGGTTTTGGAGGGTCAACTTTGAGAAAACGACATTTTTTTAAAATTTGATTTTTACATAGAGTCTGGAGCATCGAATTTAGTGTAGTTATATAGTTCATTTGCATATATCGAACTCTGAACGAATCCCGGGCACCCCGTCGAAATCCGTTTGGACTTGAAAAAAAATATTTGCACTATATATAGCAGATTTTTTTCTGCAATGCATTTTTAAACCCTTTTTGGCTTATTTTATCCAATCTTTCACCTTGCCTCTTGAGAGTTAAACCCTAAAATAGTGTGGGAGCTTGAAAGTGAAGCTTGTGGGAGCGTGGGAAGCTAGATTAATATCTATTTCTTGATTCTATTACGGATTTATGGTAAAAATTCACTATTTTCTTTGTAATTTCTTGATTAATTTCTCAAAATTTCAAAAATTTTAGGACCTGATTTTAAACCCCAATTTTACTTCCTTTCACTTGAATAGTATTTTAATCTCATAATGACTAGTTTTTCATCAATTTAACCTTCAAAACAACTCATATTCTTGATTTTAACCCAAATTTTAAAGATTTTATCCGTTAAAGCTTAAAAATAGTTTTTATTCGATTTGAACCTCATTTTTGATGATTTGACTTGAGTTTTCAGCTTTGGGTTCCTAAAAATATGGGGAACACATTTTTGAAGTAAAATTATGATTTTGCTTTTTTTTTTCTTGAAATACCCATTCCGAGGGTCCATTTTGACCCCGAACCAAAAGTAGTCAATATGGGTGTCATTGGTTTTGTTTTGACACATTGATTCCGTATTTGATGTTTTTAATGAATTTCGGAACCATTCGTGAGGAGTATGGACTTGGAAGAAAAGTCTTAGTTGTGATATTTCATCTTTTGAGGTAGGTTGTGGCTTAACTCTTTCAGACTGGGCTGGGTAGTAAATGATGGTATAAAATACATGTTAAGGGTGGAAACTAATTGTGAAAAATAAATATCTATGTGTATTCCCGTTTGGGGGCCTATATGTGATGTAATTATTGAAATTGAGATATGATATTATATGTGTGACAGTGTTGGGTCCTATGTGGTGTTGATAGCCTTGAATACATATGAATAATTGTATTGTGTTATTGAAATGTCTAATGTGTTTTCATTGGTATATTATGATAATACTATATTTATTGGTATGTAAGACCTGTGGAAGTTCATGGATGAAACAAATGTGATGAGTGAATATTGACTCATGTTGTTGCGGAATTATAACATTGTGATTGGTTGTAGAAATACATCATATGGATTGGTTGTGGAAATACATCATGTGGATTGATTGTGGAAATACTCATTTTGAATGGTTTTGAACATTGCATCATCATTCTTTTGTCATTATATGCATTATTTCACTTGTTTGTTTTATTGCTTTATATATACTTGTTCTCATGTATGTGTACTTAATTTTTGTCTTATGTTATGTTTGTGCTTTGAAAATACTGGAAACATAGGAATACTGGATATTGGTATCTAATATTAACATTTATGGACTATCTCCAAAGGATCATGTCGGAGAAGAGTTATGGATATTGGTGATCTTGAGGCTGTGTGTCAAAGTTGAGGCTATGTGCCAAACTTAAGGCTATGTGCCAAACTTGAGACTATGTGCCAAACTTAATGTTGTGTGCGAAACTCAAGGTTGTGTGCCAATACAATGCATCATCATAATCATCATCATATACATTGCACCTACTTTATTGTGTTTATGTTGTGTTTGAATTTCCATATTGATTCTCATCTTCCTATTTGTTCTATATCTTGACTTGTTAACATCTAATTATTCTATCTTCTTTTAATCGTACTTGATGATCTTGATTATATATGTCCCTCTTTTGTATATTTGTATCCTTATCATGTCTATTGCTGTATTATATATGGATATTGTAGAACTATTATTACAAGCGGTATGGGCTACCATTATGGAACATTTTCTGATTACTGGTGGCGTTCCCTTATCATGTATTTTATATGCTTCATTTTCTACTTTTCTTGGTCGGCCTATGATACCTACTAAGTACAAGTGAATCGTACTCACTCCTACTTTACCTTTTCAATGCCGATTCAGGTTTGAGTGCACCTTACGCTGCTTGACTCAGGCGATTATTGGAGCCTTTCAAGGTAGTTGATGATTTTCAGGCGTTCAGATGTCCTCTGCTACATTTCTTATAGACTATGTCTTTATTTTCACTTTTGAGACAAAGTTTTCTTTTGTATTTGGACATCTTATGTATTTTATTTAGATTTAAGTTGTATTTAGATACGTTCTCATACTATTGATACCAGGTTTTGGAGTTATGGCTACATATGTTGATTTTATTCTTTCTGCTTTTATTATATCTATATGGTTCAACTTCGTTCTAGAAGCCTTACCTTGGGGGCATTTCTATCTTTTCCCCATGTGTATCAGTTTGGGTGAGAGTCTTACTTGTCAAGGTTTGTCGTGACAAGTGCCATCATGACCTATCAATTTTTGGGTCGTGACACTAATGATTTGGGGTAGCCTTCTATGGAGGCTATGATGGCGAAATGGTTGAAAGGGGTGGAATCCACTAATGCAGGTACTAATGAAATGAAAATGACTTCTCTTCAATGAGTTAATTAGTCGATTCTCACTCCACTTCTATCAAGAAATTGGAGTATCATATAGGGCACTTATCCATAACTGTTGACTAGTGAAAGAGCAATGCTTTACCAAGTGATACAGTATAGAATTTGAGAAGTGATGGAAGTTGCTTAGCCATCACCACGACAAGTGGTAAAGTCTTTTTGGGACCACAACCTATGGTTCATACATAGGTAGATGATTTAGCTTATAATGATAAAATAGTGGATGATGCCATTAGGGTTGATGATGTTTCGACTGTAGCTAAAAAGGAAGACGCGAAAAAATCTGCCAACTTGAAAAATAATAATTCCGCAAATAAGGAAAAGAGTAAATAGGTCTTAAAACCTCTAACCCAATGACCTAGACCTCCACCACTATTACCATACAGAGTAAAGTAGAATATGGAGGATGGTAAGTTCAACTAGTTTTCTTCCATGCTTATGGAGTTGTTGATAAATATCTCATTGGTGGAAGCTCTTGAACAATTATCGGGGCATGCTAACTTCATGAAGGACTTGGTTACAAAGAAGAGGAAAGAGAGTTATGATCTGGTGGAAAATCTCCATACTGCAATGGGATCACTTCACTATCACTGGTCAAAAAGAAATTGGATCCAAGGGAATTCACTATCCCATGCATAATTGGTGCATTCAATTTTGCTAAGGTGCTTTATTATCTTAGAGCCAACATTAATTTGATGCCTGTATCCCTATATCAGAAGCTGGGCTTGGCATCCCCTAAATTGATGTAAATATAACTATTGATAGCTGACCATTCGGTTAAACATGTTTAGTTGGAATTTTATATGATGAGTTGGTAAAAGTGGTAAATTTTATATTTTTGACTGACTCCATAATTCTTAATTACAAAGTGGACTTTGAAGTACCCATAATCTTGGGTAGATCCTTCTTAGCCACCAGATGAGTTCTGGTAGATATGGGAAACAATAAGCTAAAATTTATGCTCAGTGATGAGGAAGTAAAATTCAATGTGTATCAGTCAATGAAATAATCGAGAGATATGCGTGTTGTTTTTGTCCTTGAAATTGTTAATGAAAATGGGTTTGTTGTGCCTATTGAAGAACTATTTTCTATGAAAACTCTGGCAGTAGCGTTGACGAATTTTGATAGGAAGGCATAAAAGAGTAAGATGAGACAGGTTGTGCATTGATTGGAATAAATTCATATTTATATGCTTTGAAAATGTTGAACTTGGACTTGAAAAATAAGCCAACTCTTCCTGCATAACCATTTATTAAGGAATCACCAGTGCTAAAGTTGAAAGAGTTGCCAGGACATTTAAGAGATGTGTTTTTAGGTGATAAGAGCACTTTAATAGTGATCATTATTATAGAATTAGTAGAATGGCAGGCGGAAGCACTTGTTTCAGTTTTGCAGAAGTACAAAAGAGCTATTGGGTGGGCGATAATAGAAATCATTGAAATTCCATTGAGCATTTGTACACACACAATTTAGTTAAAGAAAGTGTGTATTCCCACCATTGAACATCAACATAGACTTAACTGCCTATGCAAGAGGTGGTAAAAAAGGAGATAATTAAGTGGCTTGATACAAGAGTGGTGTACCCAATTTCTAATAGTAAGTTGGTAAACCCAGTTTAGTATGTCCTTAAGAAAGAAGGTATGACTGTGATGGATAATAAGAAAAATGAATTAATTCCACTTAAGCCCATCAGTAGATGAAGAGTATACATGAACTACTGAATGTTGAACTTTTGGACTTTTGGAGATCATTTCCAATGCCTTTTATGGATCTAATGCTTAATCGATTGGCTGAAAGGGATTGGTACTATTTTTTAGATGGTTATTCAGGGCATAATCAAATATCCGTTGCCCTCAAAGACCAAGAAAACATTATATTTATATGCCCATATTGGAATTTCTTCTTCAAGTAAATGTCGTTCGAGTTGTGTAATGCTCCAACAACTTCCCTAAGGTGTATGATCTCAATTTTCTCAGTTATGGTAAAGGACACTTTGGAAGTGTTCATGGATGATTTCTTATGGAAGACAATTCTTTTGATAAACTTGACCAATCGTTTAAATAATTGTAAAGAGTCATGAACTTAAACAAGGGAATGGGGTAAATCATGTGATAATAACATAATTACAATACTAAAACCACGAGTTAGGGATTTAACATGAAAATTTCATCATTTAAACGTGTAAAGGCTCATTCCATCAAAACACTTGTAAATACAATACATAAATCAAAATTCATAAGAGCTTCATGGAGATAATTCATCATAAATATGTAAAATTCATCATTTAAAACCTAAAAATGGATTCTTGGAATCTATGGGTGAAAAGAGCCCATGGATGAACATCACACATACCTTAAACCCTTAAGCTTGAAAGAGAAACACAATCTTGATGCTTTTCTTGAAAGTTCTTGGATGAGAAAACTTAAATTCTTGGTTTTATTGGAGAGGAGGTAATTGAATTTGATGTTCTTGGAAGATGGTTATGGTTTCTTTGAGAGAAGAATTGGGGAAAATGGGCATATAATGCCCTAACCGATGCTTTAATTCATGTTTTTATGAATTGGATTGAGGGGAAAAGACTCAATTTTCCCTCATAGAATTAAATTTGCAATTGGAATGCGGTTTAAGAGGTCATCGTGATGCGATGAGGCCTCCAACGCTATAACTACCGCGACGCGCCACTATCGCGGTGATCTGCTGGAATCGAAATCCAAACACGACCCGATCCTCGTTTGAAAAATCTGAAACTTCCCCAAGATATGCTCCTTACACCCCTGAACGTCATTTAACTAAAAAACCTACGTCTTGGGGTCAGGAAGACCAATTTTAAAATCCTCTTACTACTCGCCTATATATACCCAGATGAGTCCGAATTCAGCCATTTTGCTCATTATTATTTCACAAACAAAAACTAAGGTTTCTCTCTAAATTTAATCTCTAAGAACAAGACCCAATCTTTTTCAAAAATCAAAGGATTTCAAATCCTTCAAGTTAAAAAACATCAAGAACCTTAAGTCAGGTATGCGTAGTGTTCATCTATGGATCCATTTCATTCATAGAGATCAAGAACTATGTTTTAAATATTATTTTGTGATTTTCTTGTTGTGATATGAGCATGTACATGTTGATGATTGTTGTTTAAGTTTCAAGATGATATCTAAAGGTGATTTGATGAAGTATATGTGTTTGTTAGTTGAAACCCATGATCCATATATGGCTTAATATGGTGAAATTCATGAACACACTTAAGCTAAAAGAATGCATGCAAAGTGTTTGATAATATCCCTAGATGATAGAATTCATGTCCCATGATTTAATAGTTCTTAAATGACAAGTCCATGCTCTATGCTTTATGATTTCCCATGAATTCCATGTGAATGATCTGCGTTGTTGTTGTAATATGGATTGACCATGTTGTTGAAGCTATGCAAGTATATACATGCTGTATGAATTTTCCTTCCATGTATAAGATGTTGAGAACTATGCTTAGTGTGAAATCCCCTACTCATGATATGGTAAATTATGGACTCTATCTTACGATTAAGTCAGTCATGTGTGTCAGTTTCCTTCCATCGAGTCCAGGGGGTACTTGTACCCAAAAAATATAGCTATGTGCCTAAAGCCATGTTATGTTATCATGATAATCTCAGTCAAGCCATGATCTATATAACTCAGTCGGGCATGTGACTCAGGAAAACCTCGAAAATCTCATGATCTCAGTTAATTCTCAAATAGTAGCACCAATTCGTTAGTCAACTAAAGTCAGTTACTCAGTCCATGTACCGTCAGTTAAATCATATTCAGTCTCTTCAGATGGGAGTAGAAGTTAGTACCGAGTGAACCCAAGGATGGAAACTCACCTGTCAGTTTAGGGTGTGATTCTTAGTAATCATCCTTGTGTTTCAGAACTACGTAGCCAGCATAGGTTGAGACATCTTAACCTATCAGATTAGGGTTGATGAGGTGGCTTAATCCGTTAGTTTAGGGTTCACACCATTCTTATTTTGAGTACCTGGGAGCTAAGGGTCACTCACAGCTGTCCTTACCAGTGGCGTGGTATTGACACCCTTCCAGTCGGGGCAGAGATTGGACCCCAACTTAACTATATGCATTGTTGGTGCATGTCGGTCAAACAACTACCTCCCACAGTTTCAGTCCTTGTCTCAGTAAAAAAACTCATATAGTTCTTCAGATTTTAGTATATCAGGACTGTCAGATACAATCAATTCAGTTACAGAATGGAGCACAGATAATTTAATTAGATTCAGGACTGTCAGACATAGTCATCTATGTTATCAGAATTTCAGTATTTGTTATGCTAGATATCAGTAGATTATGTATTAGTGTCCAGATCTAGATATCACGTAATCATGATCTCAGTTACTACGTATGCATGTTTACACTCTTACGTTCATATCAGTCAGTCAGTTAGTATCGTTCATGCATGTAAACCCTTTTACATTTAGCCTACCTCACTCGTATACTCAGTACTCCCAGTAGTACTGATGCATTTGCGCTATAGTGCTTTCTTTCACGTTACACCATAGGTTCACAGATACGAGCTCCAGATCAGCAGTAACAGTAGCATTCCAGTTACAGAGTTGCAGTGAGTCCTCATCCATTCGAGGATGATATTATTTATTTCATTTATTATTTCAGTTCAGTTTTGCTAGACGGAGTTAGTTGGAGACATGTTTCTTCAACTCCTTACTCAGACAGTATTTAGAGGATTTCATATTTAGCTCAGATTTGATTCAGATTTAAGTTGTTTTGGGTATTCATTACCCCATATGGATGTTGTGATTTGTCAATATATTCTATGCAGTTGAACCTTATGGCCTATTTTTTATGTTTTCCACATTATTACATCATATATTGCAATATACAGGTACAGATATCAGTCATGGGTTAGTTTGTGGTCCCTCGGGATCATAAGCACCGTGTAGCGATCTGATTTAGAAAATTGGGGCGTTACAAACTAGGTATCAGAGCCTAAGGTTCAATAGAGTCCTAGGAAGACTGAAAGCCGCATCTAGTAGAGTCTTGTGCATGGGTGTGTTGTGCGCCATATTTATGTGCAAGAGGCTATAAGATATTTTAGGAATAGTTTACCTTCTTTCGGTATTCATATCGTGCTAGTGAGCATAATCTCAAGTTAAACTCTCAGTCTAACCCGTTCTTCTCTTATTTCAGAATATGCCTAAAAAAAAAGAAACCATCCAGCTCCTCAGCCCGAAGATCCTTTGGGCAAACATGTTTTTCATGCGGAGTTTAGGGCCGCATTCACCACACTTGCTCAGTCTGTGGCTTCCCATAATGAACGACCACCATTTATTCCAGCCAATCCAGTGGCCAACTCAGCTGCAGCTAGGATTCAGGACTTCACCCGAATGAAACCTCCATCTTTCTTTGGGTCTAAGTCTAATGAAGACCCTCAGGAATTCATTGACCAAGTACAGAAGGTCATAGACATCATGGGAGTTACTTCTTGTCAGAGTGCCGAGTTAGCCGCATACCAGTTACAGGATGTTGCTCACTTTTGGTACAAACAATGGAAGTTCGAGAGGTTAGAGGATGCAGGTCCTATAGAGTGGGAGGAATTTATCACGACTTTCTTAGATAGATTCTTTCCCCAAGACCTGAGGGAGGCAAAAGTTCTAGAGTTCATCAACATAAGGCAAGGAAATATGATGGTTAAGGAGTATTCTCTCAGATTTACTCAGCTAGCCAGATATGCCCCTCATGTGGTTGCAGACAACAGGGCTAAAATGAGTAAGTTTGTGTCAGAGGTAAATGATAGCGTGGTAAATGAGTGTAGGTCTGCGATGCTGAACAGTGATATGACTTTAGCCCGGCTTATGACTCATGCTCAACAAATAGAGGAGCAGAAGATTAGGACTAGGGACAGACAAAACAAGAGAGCAAGGTCAGGTAGTTTCAGTTTTGCTCAACCAAAATCAGAAGGAGAAAACCGTTCGCAGTTTCTTCCTAAGCCAACAATTCCAGTTCCTTCCTCTGCCAGTTCCCCAGTGCCTAAATTCAGATATGGCAACATAGATCGAGCACCAGGATCTATGTCTCAGGGCAGTGTCAGCAGTGCCCGAACTAATCCCATGTGTCAGACTTGTAGTAAGAACCACAAGGGTACCTGTAGAGCTGGTAGCGATGTTTTTTTTGGTTGTAGCAAGCCAGGGCACAGGATTAAAGAGTGTTCGCAGTTAGGTCTACAGGGTCAGCAGAATCGCTCCACAGCCCAATCCGGTCGCCCAAATCAGCAGAGTGCCGCTTCTAGTGCTACTAGTGGGCAACACCCAAATAAACTCTATGCTCTTCAGACCCGACAAGATTAGGAAAATTCTTCTGATGTCATTACTGGTACGTTACAGATTTCCCATGTTCATGTTTACGCTTTACTAGATCCAAGTGCATCCTTGTCTTTTGTTACTCCCTTTATAGCAGGCGATTTCGAAATCAGTCCTGAAATTTTAGCAGAGCCCTTTTTAGTATCTACCCCAGTGGGTAAAACCATCATAGCTCGGTGGGTATACAGGAACTGCCCGATTATGATATTTCAGAAAGCCACATCAGCAGATTTGGTCGAGTTAGAGATGACTGATTTTGATGTAATTCTCGACATGGATTGGCTTCATTCCTGCTATGCCACAGTCGACTGCAGAACCAGGGTAGTTCAGTTTCAGTTCCCGATTGAGCCCATCCTAGAGTGGACGGGTAGTACTTCATCTTTCAGGGGTCAGCTTATTTCCTACCTTCGGGCAAGGAAAATAATTTCTAAGGGGTGTGTGTATCATCTCATGCATATTAAAGATTCCAGTTCTAAATTTTCTAGTCTTGAATCAGTCCCAGTTGTAAATGAGTATTCAAACGTGTTTCCCAAAGATCTTCCAGGCATTCCTCCGAAAGGGAAATAGACTTCGGCATTGACCTTATTCCAGATTCTCAGCCTATTTCTATTCCGCCATACAGAATGGCACCAACAGAACTCAAGGAACTAAAAGATCAGTTGAAGGATCTCTTGGATAAGGGATTCATCAGGCCTAGTGTATCCCCATGGGGTGCACCAGTCTTATTCGTACGCAAGAAAGACGGTTCTCTTAGGATGTGTATTGATTACTGTCAGCTCAACAAAGTTACGGTCAAGAACAAGTATCCTCTTCCCAGAATAGATGACTTATTTGACCAACTTCAGGGTGCCAGTTTTTCTCCAAAATAGGCCTCAGATCAGGCTACCATCAGCTCAGAGTTAAAGAATATGACATCCCAAAGACAACTTTTCATACTTGGTATGGTCACTTCGAGTTTCTAGTTATGTCCTTTGGTCTTACCAATGCCCCAGCCGCTTTCATGGACTTGATGAACCATGTGTTCAAGCAGTACTTGGACGGGCAGCCCGGTGTACTAAATCTATCGCTATATGCGGTGTTCGGAGAAGGGCCCCACCATAAGGGTGTATCGTACGTAGCCTTACCTTGTATTTTTGCTAGAGGTTGTTTTCAAGGCTTGAAACCGTGACCTCCTGGTCACATGGCAACAAATTTACCAGTTACTCCAAGGCTCCTCTTCTAAAATCCTCGAAGTTAAGAGGCCAAAAATAAGACTAAGTCCCTACATTTAGTGAAATTTTCAGGCTTTAAGCCTCTTAGCATGCAACTAGGAGTTGAACTAAGCTAAGTATAATACAGGGTATTGCAACCACTTTATGGTTAAAGAGTGCATTATTTTAGGACATAAATTTCTGAAAAGGCAATTGAGGTTGACCGAGCGAATATTGAGGTTATTGAATATCTACCTGCACTAATTTTAGTGAAGGGAGTTAGAAGTTTTCTTGATTATGCAGGTTCCTCAAAAAACTTCTCAAAACTTGAAAATCCTTTGTGCAAGATATTGGAGAAGGAAGTCAAGTTTGTATTTAATGATGACTGCTTAAAGAAATTTTAGTGCCTAATATGGAAATTGGTAGCTACACCTATTACTATTGCTCCGAATTGGTCAAACCATTCAAAGTGATATGTGATGCAAATGGAATTGCACTTTGGTCTGTTCTTGGGCAAAAGAGGGAGGAACTATTTCACCTTATTTATTATGTGAGCAAAGCATTTAATGGGGTTAAAAAGAACTATACGATTACTGAGAAAGAGCTCCTTGCAATTGTTTGCTCCTTTGAGAAGTTTAAGGCGCATTTGCTTGGTTCTAAAGTTGTTTACACTAATTATGCGATATTGGTATACTTGATGTCAAAGAAATATAACAAGACTAGACTGATTAGATGGGTGTTGCTACAACATGAATTTAATTTTGAATTCAAAGACAGAAAATGGTGTGAAAATCAAGTAGCAAACCATTTATCTCAACTGGAGAATGAGGAAAAGAGGTTGGATGAATTAAAATTAATGATTCATTCCTGTATAAACAACTACTTGTGGTTGCCCTTGATCTTGCACCTTGGGTATGCAAATTTTGCTAACTACTTAGTTAGTGACATGATCCTGAAATATTTAAACTTCCAACAAAGAAAGAAATTTCTACATGATGCAAACAATTACTTCTAGGATGAGCCATATTTATTTAGATTGTGCTGACAATATCATTAGGGGATGTGTGCCAAAGATGTAAATGCTAAGTATTTTGCAGGCTTGTCATTCATCCCTATTGGGGGACATCATGCAACTGATTACAGAACGACAAATATTTTTCAAAGTGGGTATTACTGGCCTACTATTCATAAGGATACATATGACATTGCAAAATCTTCTAACTAGTGCCAGCGATAAGGGTCGATCTCTAGACATCAAGATATGACCAGTCCAAAATGTTGGATGTTGAATTGCTTGATGTATTGGGCATAGATTTTATGAGATCCTCTATAATTTTGTATGGTCATAAATACATCTTGGTGGTAGTGGACTATGTGTCCAACTGGGCGGAAGTTGTGTCTTTAGCAGATAATGAAGGCAAAGATGTGGTGGCATTTATGAAAAAGAACATACTCTCTTGTTTTGGGACTCCTAACACAATTATAAATGATGGGGCTTATCACATTAGTAACTGATTTGCCATAGTTTCATAGAACTTTCAATGCTTAAAATCAGAAAATATGCAAGTACTTAGGTCTATTTTTGTAGATACGATGTGTTTTGTGTTTATTTTGTAGGGAACTAGGTTTTGGAGCTTAGCATGAAGAAAATGTGTCATGAGTTTTAGAAAAGTCCACCTACGAGGCTACCTACGTAATGTAGGTAGCACTTACATGGCGTAGGTAGTAATCATATGTTCCAGAGTTGCAAACTTCAGAGAATCATAAGTTGAAGTTGACTTTTACCTACGAAAGGTAATCTACGTCCGACAGGTACCCCCTACAATGCTGTAGGTACCAGTGCAAGTGTCAGAAGATCAAAGTTTAGAGAAGCTAGAGAAGTGGAAATTTCCTGGAACCTATGATAGCCACCTATGTGGTATAGGTGCCATTTACAGCCCGTACATAGCCACAGATTTAGGTTTCCCTATTTTTTCTGGTTTAGATATTTAGGGTTTTTATGTAATCTATAAATACTCTTTTGATTTTTTTTAGTCAGGGAATACACTTTTATGAACCTTTTACTCTTACAAACATATATTGATTTCAAGATTGACTTTTGATTTTGGAATCTCTTTGTTCTTGGTTTTTTGTTGATTAATTAATTTAAGATTTTGGGTTTTGTTCGTCAATTATTGTGATATTATTCCTATGTTTTCTTTATTGAATTCCATGGATTTTTTCGCAACTATGAGTGGCTAATTTCCTTAACTAGGGTTGTGGGAACCTTGACAGAATAACGAAGTTGGGGAAGTGTGAGATTCTCCTAGATCATTGTTTACATATACATTGTGATCTTATTCAGTTTAATTGTTCATTTAGCGGTGTACAATGCTGAGAACACACCTGTATTTGAGATTGTCTTCACATGAGAGATTAAGGGTAAGAAAAAAAGTTTCAATAGTTATTTAAGGCTATCAACCCTCATCTAATAACTTGATACCCGCAAGGTGATAGTTATACTAGGATCAAAGACAAGGGTTAGTAAGGCGATGCCCTGAGACTCACAAAGTAAATGGTGAGATTTATCAACGTATTTATAAGACAGTTGGAAATACCTAGCTTGTCAGATTCTGCATGTGTGATAGTGAGATATTTAGATTTAGAACGAGAATCTTATGGAGTTATGAAGTCAGTGGGAACTCAGTCCTATTATTCATATCAGATTGATTACAATCGAAGGAATTCACAACTTGTTATTTTTTACTGTTTACTATGAATTCCCCCATTTACTTTTCTACAGTTGCAGGTAGTTCAGTAAGTGCAAGCGATAGATTCGACCTATTCCCTATGTGATTGACCCTAACCTAGTTGGGTTACTGTAATTTGACAGCGACCGCATTATATTTTCTTAGAGGGTATTTTTTGGGAGACATTAAATTTTGGCGCCATTATCGGGGAATATGGTTGCAAATTTATTAATTAAAGTTGTTGAGGTTTTTAGGTCGTACTTTTTTGTTCTTTTTGGGGTGTATGTCGATGTATGCCCAGTACTATGAGTCAAGGCAATCCCTTGATCCCATTTGATCTAGATCTAGATCGAATCCTATAAAAAATCATAGGATGTCACATCACGATTGTAAAAATCATTATGAGCTGCCTCAAGATAATCCACAAGACTTGCCTCCCCCACCTCCTCCGGCGACAACCATGGAAACTACTGTGCAGTTATTAGCGGAAACAAATATGAAGAGGGATAATAAGGTTACCCAACGTGTTGACCAGGAGAAAGAGAGAGCAAGATAGTGGCAAGAAGCAGGTCATCGAGCAACACTCGATAGAGGTAGAAGAGATAGAGATTCATTACCCCTCAACTTTTCAATATTTGCCATCATATAAAGATACAAATAAAGGCACGGGGTACGTGAAGCCTATCTAGACAGGAGCCATCATTCCTCCTGAGTTGCCGCAGAGGTAAACTTTGACCTTACTTTTTCTATGATCCATTTTTTGAATCTAAAAGGTGTGTTTGCTGGCCTGCCGACTGATGACGCAAATATGTACCTCATAAATTTTGTTGGAATTTGAACTTTATACGATATCCATGGGTTAAATCAGGAAACAATGAGACTCGGGTTATTTCTATTCTCTCTAACTGGTGAAGCTACATTATAGTTAAGAAACTACCTCACGGGTCCATTACTACTTGGAACGAGTAGAGGATATAGTTCTTGGATTATTTCTTCCCTTTGGCCAGAATTCTACAATTGAAGGATTAGATTTATAGTTTCAGGAAACTACATTATGAACCAATGTATGATGCATGGTTTCAGTTTAAAAAATAGTTAATGATAGTGTGTAATCATAGGATTTTAGTGAGAAATTTGCTAAAGATTTTCTATCATGCCCTGAATACCAGTTCCAAAGATATGGTGGATACTATTACTAGTGAAGAGTTCATGAACCTGCATTGGAAAGTAGCATCAAATATCTTAGATCAGATCTCTCTTACCAACTGAGGGTGATGTACTTGATAGGCAGAGAGAGGTGTCAACATTTATGCCATTAGTGCTTCCGAATAACATAGATTTGTGGATGATTCAGTAGCTTAGGAGGTTGCACAGGTGAGGACAAAGATTGGGTTACTGATGAAATAATTTGGAACTATGAATTCTAAAACAGTTAATGTTGTGGGTTCACAGAGTCCTCTAAGGCATATGATTCTAATGCGGATGAAGAGACAAAGTAATTAGATAGAGAGTTGCTAGGTTTTCAAGCCAAGGGCCAATCATCTGCTAAATATAATTGGAACTCGAGGCAAGGGAACCAAGGTTGGAACTACTATAGGGATAGATACAGAGATCAGTGTAATGAGAGAGACAATGATTGGAGGTGTAAGGATGGCTTCAAGGAGAAGAGTGGTGTTTATGTTCTTCCAGGGAACAAAGATATTTATTTTAGAATCGAAGCAATTTTGTCAAAGATGGTCAAGGGTCAGGAAAGTCAAGAGAGTTTTCCTAAAGAGATTAAGGCAGATATTTCTGGACTCATCCAAATGGTAGAATCGTATGCCACTGCGATCAAACAACTTGAGCAGTAGTTTGGGAAAATTTTAGCCATGTTGAATTAGCATCAACAGGGAACTTTTTTGAGCAATACTGTGAAAAATCTAAAGAATAACTATCACTATTTGGCCATCACTACTCTTAGTAGGAAGGACACCCTTGATCCTCCTAGTCTTGTAGTCGATGAAGTTAGGCATAATGTTGCTGAGGCACCTAATGTGAACTTAGAAAAGTTGGTGACTAGTGCTAAGTTATCACAAATATTGATTGGTGTTGACAATAAAATTGCAAAGGATAGAATTAAGGGTAAGGCAGTAAATCCCGCATTAAAGACCATTCCATGACCTCTTCCTTCTTTTTCACAAAGGTTGAAGCCAAAGAAAGAAGAAGGGAAATATAAAAAGTTTATTGCTACACTGAAAGAGTTGAGTTTGAATGTCCCTCTTCTTGAAGATCTTGAGCAGATGCTTGGGTGTATAAAATTTATGAAGGATTTTGTGACAAAAAATAGTGTCACTAATGAAGACGTTGGAGGGTTGCATTATTGTAGTGTGATTACATCTCAATCTCTAGCGCAAAACAAAAGTGATCTCAGAGCTTTCACGATTTCATACACCATTGGGACATCTAGATTTGCCAGAGCATTGTGTGACTTGGGTACAAACATTAACTTGATGCCGCTAGAAGTGTTCAAACAACTAGGACTAAGACCTCCTGAACCAATGATGACGCGATTATTGATAGTAGATCGCACGGTAAAGAAGCCTATGTGCATATCTTATGATGTTTTGGTAAAAGTGGACAACTTTTTCTTTTTGGCTGATTTTGTTGTCTTGGATTACGATTTTGATTTTTAGATTCCCATCATTTTAGTGAGAGTGCTTTTGGTCATGGGTAGAGCATTGGTGGATATGGAAAAAGGGGAACTTAAATTCAGGCTGAATGATGACACGATGACATTCAATATTCACAGAACCATGAAACAACCGACTGATATGAGGGTGGTCTTAGTAATAAAATATATTGACAACCCTAGAGGCCAATTATATGGCTACCTTGATTAGGTATGAGTAATCAAGGTACCCGCATCCTGCCGCATTGTTAAATCCGACACTTCTTTGGAGGAAACCCAAGGTATCTTGTTATTTTTGCATTTGTGTTAATTCATGTTAGTGTGACTGATGTCAGATCTGCGCACCTAAGGTGACACATATATGTTCCTAACTCTCTTGATTTGTAGTGGCATAATTAATGGGGACAATGCATGTTTATTTGATGAGGATGGGGCTACTTGTGGGTCTAGATATCCTTTTGGGGTTTTTATTGCTGTATCTTGTTTTCCTAGAGTTTGTTCTTAGTAGAGCTATCATGTTTAGGTCATATCATGTTTTTTCTTGTGTTGTTCTATCTAGCTATGAGAAACATTAGTACCTAAGGCAGTTGTTATATTATTCTTAAATGTGTTAGAAATTTGATACACCTCTAAAAATTAGTTTTTGAGCTGCGGGATATGTATATATAGGTGACCACTATGAATCTCGTTATGGAAATAGGATTAGGGACATAATAATCATAGCTAGAATTTGCATAAAATAGATAGGTAGTAGTTTGTGATAGAACCATGTGCCATGTGTATGTGAGATGCTTACTTAGTTCCCCATGTGTATGGAATCTAGAGCTTTCCCGATTAGTCTTTCCTAGGTTGTAGTATAGTCGATTAGGAAAGGATCATTGGTCATTCTTGAAGTAGTCCACTTTTAGCCTAAATGACCTTCTAAATGAGAATAAGTATCCCTTGATCCCTGTTTGAGCCTATATGAACCTATTTTCTCTTTTTTCACCTTTTACCTGTCCATTTTTATTACAATGAACTTGTTTTGACCCTGGTCCTCCTTGGACATTGTGCACCTCAACTCAGGAAAATCGCCTAAGTTGAGGGTGGCTATTATAGGAGTGAGTAACTATAGCTGGGTATTAAAAGGGTGGAAATAAAGCAAAAAAAGTAAGGTTGGGTAAGGTAGAAAAAAGAAAAAAATAGAAAAAGAAAGAAAAAAGAAGGAAAAGAAAACAAAGAAAGAAAGAATAAATGAAACCGTCCCCAACCTAAATAAGAGAATAATAAGGAAAAAAGGGAGAAATAAGGATAAAATAAAAAAGAGTTGGTTGATAAGTGGACCCCAAATGTAATTGTAGTTCTAAGGAGCCTTAGTCACTAATTTCCCAAAAGTACCTTACCATCCCCTAAGCTTACGTTTAAGCCGAGTAAAGTCCTATAGTCATCCTAGTCTGACTATCCAAGAACTATGGTTAAGAAAATAAGGGCAAGCCTATGGTATTCTGTGCACATTGTTTGAACTTCTTTATGAGGTGAGTGTCTCATGATCGTCCCCTTATTAATAGGCATTATGTTATTGAGTGAGTGGGACTTTTTTGTTTTGAGTTTGCATGGGTTGTATAAGTAGCTGTTTATCAGTGAGGGTAGTGTAATTTGTACATATGATTGATTATGTTGTCCTAATGTAATTCCATAGCTTGATTCCCTTGTGTCACATTGTTGGGATGCATTGATTCATACAATTGCATTTGAAAAGATTAAAAATAAGAGGGGTAGTATTTTTGAGCTAAATTTAAGATTGACTGCCATAGGTATCCTAGGTTTCTCTTGGTTAAACACCATGTTGTGTTTTGTTGCCTGAGGACATGCAAATGTTCTAAGTTGAGGGTTTTGATGTATCATGATTTCATGGCACTTTCAATGGTTAAAATAAAAAAATATGCATTACTTAGGTTTGTTTTGGTAGATGTTATGGGTTTTTGTGCCTATTTTGCAGGGAACTATGTTTTAGAGCATAACATAAAGATAAAGAGTCAAAATTTGTTAAAAATCTCACCTACGAGGCTACCTATGTGGTGTAGGTAGCACTAACGCAACATTTGTAGTTGTCATATATTCTAGTGTTACAAACTTTAGAGAATCAGAAGTTGAAGTTGTTGACTATTACCTATGAAGGGTAACCTATGAGCCATAGGTACCACCTATGGCATTGTAAGTACTAGTGTAAGGGTCAGAGGATCACAGTTCTGAGAAGCTTTAGAAGTGGCAATGTCCAGGTACCTATGATGGCCACCTGCGTGGCGTAGGTGTCATTTATGGGCCTGTAATCGGCGCCCCAAGTTGCTACCGACTCAAGTTTTCCTGTTCATTTTGGTTTAAATTTTTAGGGTGTTTATGTAATCTATAAATACCCTTTTGATGTTTTTTAGTCAGGGAATACACTTTTATGCACCTTATACTCTTACAAACATATATTGATTTAAAGATTGACTTTTCATCTTGGAATCTCTCTGTTCTTTGTCTTTAGTTGATTAATTAGTTTTAGATTTTGGGTTATCTTTGTTAATTATTGTGAGATTATTTGTATGTTTTCTTTATTGAATTCCATGGATTGTTATGGAACTATGAGCGGCTAATTTCCTTAGCTAGGGCTGTGGGAACCCTGATAGAATAATGAAGTAGGGAAAGTATGAGATTCTCTTAGATCATTTTTTACACATGCATTGTGATCTTATTTAGTTTAATTTCTGTCTTAGCGGTGTACAACACTGAGAACCTACCTTATATTCGATATAGTCTTCATAAGAGAGATTGAGAATAGGAAAAAAAAGGTTGCAACAGTGATTCAAGGTTATCAACCCTCATCTAGTAACTTGATACCCATAAGGTGATAGTTAAATTGGGATCAAATACAAGGGTTAGTAAGGTGGTGTACAGAGACTTACAAGGTAATAGGTGAGATTTATCAATGCGTTCACAAGATGGTTGGTAATACCTAGCTTGTTAGATTCTACATGTGTGGCAGTGAGATAGTTGGATTGAGCACGAGAAACCTATGGAATTAGGAAGCCAAGGGAAAATAGTCTTAGTTTTCATCTCAAATTGATTACAACTGAAGGTATTCACAATTTGTTGCTTTTTACTGTCTGCTACAAATCCCCCCTATTTACATTTCTACACTTTTGGCTACTTTAGCAAGTTCTAGAGACAAATTTGACCTATTCCCTGTGGGATTAACCCAAACCTAGTTGGGTTACTATAATTTGACAGTGACCAAATTATATCTTCTTGGAGGGTATAGTTTGGGGACATTAGTAACAAGGTATTTCAGACCGACTTAGCTCAATATGGAGTGAAACAACGCTAGGTAGAAACTCCTTATCACCCCAAACTAGTGGACAAGTGGAGGTGTCACATAAAGACATAAAGATGATATTGGCCATGTCTGTTAATGCAAATTTAAGATACTGGTCCTGGAATCTTAATGATGCCTTTTGGGATTATTGCACTTCTTTTAATATGTCAATAGGTATATTTCATTACCATATAATCTTTGATAAATCTTATCACTTACCGATAGAGCTTTAGTATAAAGCTTTGTGGGAGCTTAAAAAGTATAATTTGAGTTGGAAAGAAGCTGTTGACTTGAGGTTAGATTAATTAAATTAAATGGATAAGTTTTGACTGTATGCTTATGATAGGTTTACCTTTTTTCTGGAGAGAATAAAGTTATACCACAAATAAAAAGATTGAAAAAGGAGATTTCAAAGAGGGTTACCTAGTGCTATTTTTCAACTCAAGGTTTAACTTTTTTCTGGGTAAGTTGAAATCCAAATGGTCTAAACCACTTAAAGTGACTCAAGTGTATCCGTTTGGAGTAGTAGAGTTGGAAAACAAGGTAGGAAATTATTTACAGTGAATGGTCAATCAAGCGATATGCTGGTCTATTGAAAGAGGTAAAAGTATTATCACTGGTGTATCTTGATGAAGTTTGAGTAATCAAAATACCCGAGTCGTGTCGCAACATTAAATCAAGCACTAATAGAAGGCAACCCATATTGTGTTGTTGTAAAATAATGCTAAAATATATTTTGTTTGTGAGCATGGTTAATTAGTTTCTTAAAGTATGCAGGGGGAGAGATGTAAGAAATTTGATCTCAACTAAAAACATAAATGAATAAGAGTGATGAGCCATCAACTAGTTGATGTGTCATTAACTAGTTGATGAGACATCATTTGAATGAAGTTAGTTTGAAGAAAATAGATGCATATTATCAAAAAGAGTGACAATGAAGGTTGATGTGTTATCAACCAGTTGACGAGCCATCAACCTAGGTAGTCAACTTTGGTGTAGTGAATCAATTTGGATAAGGCTGGCGACTTAGTTGACAAGCCGTTAACACATTGATGAGCTGTCAACTTAAATCCTCAATAGTCATGATATATGGAGCCAATTTTCTTAAGGTTAATGAACTCTTTGACGATCCATCAACCAGTTAACGAGTCTCAAACAAAAATCAGGCCTAGGTAAGCATGTGTTAACCTAAATTAACCTAATACCATGTTCTTAACCCAATCCATTCTCAACCCATAATCCAGTTAACCTTAAACCCATCCAACCACTTTAAACCAAATACTTACTTTCTAAAACCTTCACCCAATTTTCCTTTTCAAATTAAAAGGGATCAATTTCAATCTAATTTCCCTCTTAATTTCTTTCTATTTAATACTTTTTATACCTACGTTCATTCTATAACCATCAAAATCCCACCATTTTATCTTTCTCTCTCATACTTTAAAACCCTAACTCAAAGAACACCACCACCATCAGTATCTCATATCTAAAGTAATCCTATTAAAAAGTTCAAGTTATTTCAATTTATTATTCTTCTGTAGATTTGACAAAAGTTATTTTCTCTAGTTTTATTTTCATCTTTTGGAGAGTGAGGTAGTATTGACGATTATTGTTGAAAAAATAAGTAATTTTGTAAAATTGAAGGGTGACATATTGATACAAGTCAAATGACCGTCTTATCTTTTGATGACATCTTTAGTGGCAAACACCTAGAAAATCAAGACGTGGTCACCTCGAGGACACATGGACTTGCATGGAGGACCATTTTGAGCATAAGCAAGGCCGTGTGTGGAAGATTTCTTGGAGCATTGAAGATTTGAGGACTCAAAGATTTGGATAAGACTTAATGGTTCATTGTTTGGTCACCTCATTAAGGGCATTTGGTCACTTCACTTGGCCTAAATGCACTCCATGGACACCCCACTTATTAAGGGTATTGTTGATATTTTTGTCTTGTTTTGTAATAATATAAATAGAATATTTTAGGTCTTTTCTCATTAATTTATGAATGATGAAATATTAAAAAATTGAAAGTCCTCTCTTTGAGAGTAGAACACCTTTGTTTAGTCTTAGTTAGGGTTTGGAATAGCCACTGTAGTTTAGGGCTTGGAAAAGCTAGTATTGACCTTTGCTTGGAAATGGTGGATCTTGAGGTGCATTGGTTCCCTTGGTGGTTACCGTAAGAGTGTGGTATTGATTATTACATTCATTAAGGGTTAGTGTTGAAATAAACTTGGTTCTTAATCTTGTAATAATCTCTGTCTCACTATCTATCCTTTTCATTCTTGTAAGCTTATTGTGTTCTTCTTGTTCTCTACTCTCGTTTTGTGTTTGTTCTTGTTGGACGAAATTGTTGCCTTCTTGTTCATCATTTTATGTGTTATTAAGATAGTTTGGGTTGTCTGAAATAGGTGTCAAACACCTTGTTATCTTCTCATTCTACTGTTGTGTTATGAATCCGAGAGAGGTCTCCAATAGGTCCAAGGATCTTAATGATTTGTGGACTATTTTGGAGTTTGTTTGTGGATTGTTTTGAGTCACTTCATGAGCTCCTTTTTTTCTTGTATCACATATTTTTCTCTCACATGAAAATTTCTTAGAAAAATTAGGTTACCTACTGCCTTTGTGAGGTGAAGTCTGAGTAACCTATTTCCACTCTTAGAAATCATTAATACTCCATTGAGTTATGAGACTTACACCTTATTTAAATTGATAATTTGATAACTCATTGGGTTTTCATAATTTCCAAGAATATTGCTTAGTCAGTTGAAATTCTTGTAAAATTGGGTTGATAATGCAAGTGATAAGTTGTACTTTATTGATAAGATATCAACTTGCATCATCAATAATGATTTATTTATAGACCAAACTGTATAAAGTTGACGATGAAGGTTGTCGAGCAATTAATAAGTTGACAGGCTATCAACCCAAGTCTTCAACCCTATATATATTCTTTCAATCATTTTGTCTTAGGTTGACGACAGAGGTTGATGATCTGTCAACCTAAGTCATCAACTATGTAATTTTTTTTTGGATATTTTGTTTTAGGTTGACGACCTTTCAACCCATGTCGTGAACCATGTAAATATAATTTTAAGTTTTGGTTTACTTTGTTTTTAGTTTTCTTCTAATTACTAAAGTGATATTTTCATTTACCCAGGTACACAATGCCTCCAAAGTATCCCTTCAAACATGGTGGAAGAACTAAGAAAGTGGCCAAGGGCTCCTCAAAATAAAAATTGATTGATAAGTATGATTATAAAGATGAGGGGACTGGAACCCAAGGATACAAGATGAGGAAAAGTGCATGCAAAGAAGTACCAGCTACCTAGTCTGAGAAGAGGAATGAGTTGAATTAAAGTAAATCCAATTTTGAGAGAGAGAACTCTAGTAAAGAGGTTAAGGTAGGTACATCTGTAAAATTTTGTGAAGAGGTTGAGGAAATCACTAATGCACCCAATAGTTCTGAAATAAAACCAAAACAAGTTTGGAGTGATGTGATAAAAAATAAGAACCTTGGTATCCAAGAATGTTATCGGTGGAATGTGAAAAAGCCACAATGATCTATCAAGAGGGACTTTCTACAACCATGAAGTGTAAGATCAAGAGACCTATAGATGAAGTGATCAAAATAATAACATCTGGGATTGGGAAGTATTCTGGAATTGAATGAATGTTCAATCACTATAACTTAGGGTGGACTACCGCAAAATGCATGTAAGAAGGGAGAAAAAGTTACAGACAAAACCAACATGAATAAAATTATAGTACAGGGTGTGTTCGTGAACTTGTATTAGTATGTTCTTGCATGGAGAGGACTCCATACCACCAATCACCACCCTAGATGGCTATCATAAGATGAGTGATTATGCTAATCAGTGCCGATGATTGGATCAACTTTTGATAGATGAAAATCTAGTATGGCTTACCAATTCAAATGCTAAAATCACCAAGGACTCCTTATATCAAGAATAAAAACTCTAATGGGGAGTCGTTAGGTTTAGATTTCTACCAAAACTGGGTGTTAACACTTTTGGTAAAGATAGAGTTGTGTTAATGGCAATCTTGATGTCTGGGTTTAAGTTGAACTTTGAAGAGTTCATGAGATTAAAATTACAGATACAAAGTTGGACACCTCCTACCCATTCCTATGTCTAATCACAAAGATGTGTTATGTAGTTCATGTTTTCTTATTGATGAGGGTCGATATCGAGACAACTGCTACTAAGTATCACAATTGTAAGAGATCAAAGAATGAGAGGACTCCAATGCTTCGGTTACATGAACAAGTTGATTTGGATATAGCCACTCCTACTGCTAAGGGTGCAACTTTAACTAAAGTAATCTCAAGTTCTATACTAGCCATACAACTAGATTTTCTTAAAGCTCTCTATACTACCTCATCTGCTGGTACTATAATACTATTGAGATTGCAGATACAGCTACTGCCATAGCTCAGCCTTTAGAATATGTAGTTACTCTTCATAATTAAAGAAAGTAGTCAAATAAGGGAAGAGATTTGATACAAACTTGAAATTTCTTGCAAAATAGTTTAAGCTATTTATGGATAGAAAAATAAGAGATGCCTTAGCTTCATATGGTCCTTTCTATGGGAAAATTGATGACATGGACAAATAGATCAATGGATTAGAGAAAGTTAAAGTGGATATCACTGTGTTATAGAACTGATTAGCCCTAACATTTTTGACTCAGGCTGATGAGGAGTCGGAGGATGAGAAAGAGGTATTGTAAGATTTAACTAGTAAGCTTGTTGACCCCAAGATTAAACCCAAGAGAAAGAGAAAAGACAAATAGGATTCAAAAATAATTAAGAAAAAAATAACAAAGCAAGAGAGGAAGGATGTGATAAAAGCAAGTGGGAGAGTTAAAATGCAAATAAACCATGGAAAAATATGTTATAGGCTCGTGCCGTGGGAGCTTCTACTAGTGGTCTACTAAGGGCATAAGATATTTCAATGTAGAGTGTGAAGTCTCTTACTCCACAAAATACATTGAGCACACCATACATTCATAGTGGCACGACTGATGATGCTATTGCTAATGAGGAACCCTCATATTTTGCATCATATGACTCAAGTATCTAAGGCTCCAATGGTATGTCCTCACTCTAGTTCTTTAAATTTTTTAATGATGTATTAGGGACAATGCATAGATTTTTGTTGGGGGTGGGGTACCTATATACACAAGGGTTTTTGTTGCCTGTGTTTTATTCTTTTGTGTGCTATCTAGGAGAACCGACATATTTAGGATATGTTGAGTTTATTAATATATTGCTTTTTTGTTTTGTGTATGCAAAAGGTGGATAGGGTATAAATGGGACTTGTTGTTTTAAAATTTTGAAAATTAGTACCCATTTAAAATATTTTTTTGTGATGTCATTTGGTAAATAGAGCATCACTGATTTGTGCTTGTCATTAGTAGTATATAAATGTGGCGATGTGTACATAAACTTGAGTATGAATTTCATAGTGGTGGTGATTGTACTATACTATGTCATATGCATGTGAGTACATTATACTATTTTCTTACATTGTGCATGCATTTAGAACTTGCCTGGTCCATTCTATTAGGTTGTAAGTGGGTTGTCTATAAGAGGATTATAGGCATGTTTGAATTTAGTCCACTTATACATAAGAAGACATCCAAATCATAATTACCAATCCCTTTATCATTGTTTGATTAGTTCTAAATACATTATTCAAAAAATTATTTACGATCCTGCTTTATTATTGAACCTCTATTTTGGCCCTGGACCTTCCTTGGATACCATGCACCCTAACTCAAGCAAATCGCCTAAGATGAGGGTGACTACTATAAAATGGTTTGATAAGTGTAAAAGGTTATGAAAAGAGCATTGCTATAAAAGAAGATCCTATAAGTGTGCAAATAAATAAAAATAAAAAGCATTCTTATATTGATAAAATAAAAAATCCAAGAAATCTATCGCACTGCATAATAGGAATTATTGGAAGACCGAGGTGAATAAGGATGACGTCTTAATGAAAATATGTACTCATTCATGTGAAGGAGGGCTAAGTCACTAATCCCAAATGTATCCTACCTGCACCTAAGTCTCCATTACAAGCCGAGTAAAGTTTTGTAGTGATCCTAGTCGAACCATTGAAATATCAATGTAGAATGGTAAGGGCAAGCCTATGGTATCGCCTGTGCACTATTTCAAATTTCGTTGTTAGAGTGAACGGTTTTATTTTTTGTCCCTAAATAAAAGTCTATATTTTGTGTGAGGGACTTCTTTGTGGTGAGGGCATTTGGATGACACTTGAAATTGCTAATTGTTAAATTGAGTACTTTGAGTGTATTTAGCATTGCTTGATTGTATTGTAATGCCAATCATGGATCTCTATTGGTTGATTGGAAAATAAGTAGTGTTCATGATGCTGGGGACTATTTTGAGGTTACCAATGTTGTTTTATTCCTTAAAAATCTTAATGTGTACATAGTACAATGTATTTTAGTTGCTTGAGGACAAACAAGTGTTTTAAGTTGAGGGTGTTGATGTGTCGGCATTCTGATGACACATTTTATGCTTTTGACTATGAATAATTAAAAGTTCTTAAGCAACTTTTGTTGTTTTTAGTTATATTTTACATTATTGTGCAAGAAAATTCAACTTGTGAGAAAACCAAAGAAAATGGTCTAAAAGGATAGTTGACGACATGAGTTGATGAGACATCAACTATGGTCATAACTATGAGCAGGTTAGATCCATAACTTTATTTTAAATTCAAGTCTCCTATAGTATAAGTAGGATATTTTAGGGTTTTTCTATCTATCTCTTGTCAGCTCACTTTAGACGTTACCTTTGGAGAAATATTTTTAAGTTTTAATTTGTTCTTGGGTACTTGAAATTTCTTGTGATTTTTAGATACAATTGATGTGTGAATTCAATTTTTGTAAGGGTAATTCTCTAATCTATGAATTTGCATTCTATATCTTCTTTGAAAATCATAAGCAGCTAAACCCCCACAACTAGGGTTGTAGGAGTCATGGCGAATTCACTATTAATATGTTAATTGTTGTTGGGATTTGAATGATAAAGGAAATTGTATTGATAATCTTTTTATACTTAACGTATTCTTAGTGGTTGCAAACATTAGGGTATGCCTTACGGTTAATTCTCTTGTAATAAGGTATTAAAATGTGTAAGAGATTCTCAACGAGGATTTAGAGTTGTTAACCTCCATCTAATGGTTGATGCTTTAACCAGATTAACTAACTCGAAGTGAATTTGAATTTAATTAATATCACGTTTAAGTTTAGAAAAAATTAAGGTGCAAACTACCCAATTCAGGTTGAGAAATGATTGGGTGAATGCTAGACAGCGTTAACTTTATACTTTTGCTATAATGAGAATTCCATGACACGATTGATACTTAATTGCGATAGTAGCCATGGTGATTACAATCATTTATCAATTTCTCTACTAAATTATTTCTTGACAATTTAGAATTGATTACTAATGACAATTTGAATACCTTATGACATAACGTAAATAACTAACCCCCATTTCATGGAAATTATCAACTATCAATCATCTAAATTACATATAATTTTTGAAATACCATATTCCCTATGGGATTCGACCCCAACCTCTGTTGGGTTATATATTTGACAACAAATTCTTAAACTTCTTTAAGGGAGTTGTAGTTCGGGCATATTAACATGTTAAGTGTTTCTTCATATACTTGTCATAATTCATGTTCAAAGGAAATAAATTAATGAATAATATCCTTAGTGTTAATAACATAAATTAGATTTTATTAAAAGATTGTTGATTGTACAAGTGTGATTGTTTATTCTCATTGTGGTTGTGATTTTTGTGATATATTTTAATTATTGTGGGATGTATCGAGATTTGGAAATCATCATAGGATATATATATTTATTTATTTTTATTGGATGTACCAATATTTAGACACCTTTATGGGATTGGTTGATATAAGGTTAAAAGGAACTAGATATCTGGGATTTTTTGATACATGGAGAAGAGCACACCCCGTGCAGGTCATGGCTAGTGGGCGACCATAAGACCCTTATCATGTTTATACAAAGTATTGGTGAGTTTGATGGTTCCTTGAGTGAATTGAGGTTTATGATTTTTATTATTGTTGTTGTTGAATAAGATCCTTGAGTGGTTCGGGCTAAAATTTTAAGTAATTATCCTGTCTTTTCTATTTTCTACTTATATATTTTAGGCACGGTGTAACTTATCGTTTTTGTTGACTCGGTTAATGCTGATAGTCATGGTATTGACTATATTGACTTTTACTTGACTAAATTATTTGGTTCTATTTCAAAAGTATAAATGACATATATATATAAGGTAAAAATAATGGGTAGGTGTTCATGGTTGTATGTGTTTACAAAGTTACGGTTAGATGTTCATATTTATTATCTTGAATTGATCGATGATCTTACTAGTATATAGTGGATTTAAACTAATACTGCCTGTGCTCATTCTTTGTTGTGTGTAGAGCATTTTTCGGTGAATACATCAAGATATTAGCTTTAGAGTAAATTGCATTCTGACTGTGAGCTATATCTTTCGGGCAACCATGATTCCTTTATTTAGTTCTTGTCCATTTGACTTGGACTTGGATATTTTTATTTGTATTTGCGTTGAACCCCTTATTTGACATTTGTAGTGTTTTGGTGTGAGACTTTTAGATTCTTGGGGTTGTTTTAGTCTTTCATTTATTTTTGGTATTATTTTTAGAACAACTTTAAATTATTGGATTATTTAATTGAGTTATTAGTTCATCTTAAAATTTGGTTAAGTGATGAACTTGAATATTTAAAGTTATATGGTTCTCCCATTGGAGGGTTAGTATGGGTGCCACTACAATGGGTTGGGTCATGATAAAGTTGGTATCAGATCCCCAGGTTCATTGATCATGCTGTGCCAATACAGGCCCAGTAGAATCTTATAAATTTGCACAAAGATGTCTGTACTTCTCTTTGAGAGGCTATAAAACTTTAGGAAATTATCACTTTTTTTCATCTTTCATGCTATAACTTGCTTTCGATTGGTATCTACAGATCTAAATTAGTATCTGACCCCGGCATGGAGTGAACACCAAAGCTAACAAATCAAGAGCAGTAGCCCCTGTACCATCAGTTCTAATTAAAATATTGGCTATTCAAGGTCGAGGAAGGGGTAGGGGAAGAGGGAGAGGTTAGGAACCATCCACCTAGAGTGGAGCTTATGAAATAGTTAATTTGTACCATCAAAGGTTTGAGACACCTCCCCAACCTAAGGATTAATACAAGGAGGTTGTGAAAGGGGATGTTATTGATTGATAGAAGGCAGAAACAATTAGGGATGCAACTTTTCCTCCAAGGTCTTCTAAGGTGATCCAGAAGGTGCTTGCTTTTTCTGAGTAGGTTGGCAGGTTTTGAAGCCACTCATGCTGTGCTAGTTTGTCAGTTTCTAAGTGCTTAGACGACTACCATTCTTGTCCCTAGGATAAGTGAGGCCTTAGGGACTAAATTTTTCCTCTTCCAGTGTTTGATCATGTAATAAATATAACCAAACATGATATGTTGTCTAATTTTCTAAAAATGAAACCTCCAACATTTGTTGGTTCAAAGATTGAGGATGAATTTGAGTTCATAGTTGATTATTATGAGGCTACACAAAATAGGTATTGTGGAGTAACATGGTGTTGAGTTTACGACCTTTTAAGTGCAAGGTGATTCAAAGCAATGGTGGAGGACTTATGTTCAATATTGGTCTCTAGATTTACCTCCATTGACATGGCCTAGTTTTATAACTTATTATTTGAGAGGTATGTACCCCATCAGGGTCGAAGCTACAGTACCCTACGGGGGTTCGAAAAGACCCAATATCTTTTACATAGACCCTATATTTATACTAGTAAATTCAAAATATATGTATATAATTATATAGTGCGAACCTACCGACAAGTGTTGTTGCTTAGCCTAGTGGTTGTTGGACCACTGTTAAGGTCTCAATTCTACTACGGACATGGGTTCAAACTCCAATAGTAGCATATATTTCTTTGATTTTTTATGCCTTTTTTAATTTATAACCAAAAGACTTCAAATCCTGGCTCTGCCTCTGTACTCCATACTCTTTGTTATCTTAAGAAGGATGAGCTTTTGGCCCATGTACAGGGAAATTTGCATGTTCCAACCTATGAGTCTATATTTCATGAATTTTTCCATTATGATACTTAATTACTATAATGGCCCAATTCGTTTGTATGCTGAAATAGAGAGTACAACCTTCACTTAAATTTTCTTAGATAGGGTATGATTGTGTAATGAAATTTTGTAGTAAATAGGGCATCGTGGGTTGGTTTGATTAAATTATACTATATAGGATGAGTTTATAAAGCCGTAGCAACTTTTGGTACGTAAAATGTATTAATAGAATTCTGGTTATAGAGTTTACCATGAAAGGGTTGGTTCATAATGTCGTATTTTGAGAGGTGTATTGTAAAAGAGTTTGAACTGAGAAGAGGCCCGAGTTATAGCCTTAGGACTGAAGAAGAGATAAAAAAATTACTACAATAGTAAAAGTACCACCATAGTGGTGGCCTCAATAACTTGCAAACCGACACTGTGGTAACTTTACCATCATAGCGTAAAAGCACAAAATTCTGGTTTTTAAATCTAGAAAGCTCTCTTTTTTAATCTCACTTTTCCAAGAATGAGTTGAGGCTTAGTCAGGGGTGATTTTCTGTAGTTTTAGGATTTTCATATTTGGAGGTACTCTCTAAACTTAAATTAATTCCTTGAATTCTTACAAATCATTAGTATCATATCTATAGAAGAAATTGGGATTTATCCCTAAATTATGAACTGAATGTAAGTTGATTGGAATTTGAGTAAATTTAGCTGGTAATGATTTTAGGATGTTAGAAAATACAAGATTGAGTAGAATTATTATTGTCCGTGCAAAAATATGGAGAATTCATGTGGTATAAAAGGTAGAAAATCCTACGTTAATGAGCTAGGGCAAGTTATTTGTTTAAATTGATAATTGTAGGTTTCTAATGGTTGAGAAAAATAAGATTATTGAAATGGCTATGTAAACTTATTGTTTATATATCAATAATGGATTGGAAGTGAAAGAAAAGGTAAGATTGTGACCTTAAAGTTATTCAAGTTGAAAATTGAGGTAGGAAATGGTTTATTTATAGCAACAAGACTTACTTAACTCTGTACTTACATGTAAATTGAATGTTTGCAATTACTTTCGGGAACTACTTGTTTGATTTGTTTTCACAAATAATTGAAATTCAATTTCTTGATCTGCATCTTTAATTTTTGGAAACTTATAAAGTTCTTCCGTCAAACCTTGATCAATGAACCTACAAAATCCTTCAAATTGTATCTGATTAAATCCAGGTATTGTATATATTCCCTCATTTCCACCCCAGAGCATTTTTAATTTCCCATTTATCAAAAAATACCACTACTGGCTCATTATTCCTCTAATTAGATAGATTAGATAAATGATCTAGCAATGGTGGTATTTCAATTTTGTTTACCGAATCACTTGAAATTTTACCTAACTCCATATAGGGAATATATGAAATATGTATGAATGGAGGAAGAAAGATAATTTTCTACTTAAATTGAATTGGAATTTATTGGATTATTGAATGCATGGCATTTTTATTGATATTGATGGTTGATATGGTGTTGTTGCAGAGATAAATTAATGTTATTGATGATAAAATTGAGATTAGGATGAGGATGATATTGAAAATGAAACTGATAATGATGATTAGATAGTGACAATGATGATATTGAGATGAGAAACAAATGATGCACACTTCTTGCATATATAAATTCATCATATGCATTTGATTGTACTTTTATACCTACATGTAGTGATGAATCTTGTTGATGAATTTCAAAAAGTGCTGAAGTTGTGTCACGGCCCGAACCAACACCTCATCGTGATGGGTATTCAAATACACTAAGGACTAGAGACCACCCTCTTAACCTGTACCGGTAGTAGATGTGGCACCCCTTGCTACAGGAGCTGACGATGTGGAAACTGGAAACTTATTAGCCCCCAAAGCAACCTTGCCCAGAGGGAAACCCCTTAGCATATATCCCAGCTGTCCAGTATTGAAACATTGATTCTTCCCCTCATCACAGAAGCCCTGATGCAACCGACCACATAGTCTACAAGGAGGATATGACGAAGATGATTGGGCCTCACTGGCCTAAGATTGGAAACCTTGTGCCCTAGAACCATCACTACTCTGAAAATGACAATCTTCGAACGGCTTTGAATAAGGAGAACTAGCCATCGAATATGAACCCAAGTTGCCTCACCTCTTCTTAGATCATTTCCCACCATCTCTACCACTCTACTGTTGACCTCCTCCTTGATCTGAATACTTATAATTCTTACTCTGCCTCTTCCCCATATCTGTTTGCTTTTTCTTTTCCTCCTTAACCTGTTGCATAAACAACAAATGTCTAGAGATGTCCATGTCCTTGTTCAACAAGGTAAATTTTCTCTCCAAAATCAATTCACAAGACAAATTGGAAGAAAATTTCCTAATTATATCCCTCATTCTAGACACTATCTCAGTACCATATCGAGACAACTAGTGGAATTTAAAGGCATACTCCTTTACTGACATCCTGCCTTTCTTCAAATTCACAAACTCCTTCGCTTTTGCCTCCCTCAACTTCTGAGTAAAGAAGTGGTCAAGAAAGGCACTAGAGAAATCCTCCCACAAAGCAGATTTAACATCATCACCCTTAAGCCGCTCCAACTCCTCATACTATTGGTACACCACATCCTTTAACTGATAAGTAGCAAATTCCATACCCTCTACCTCAATAGCATGTATAATCCAAAATATATTCTCCATCTCATCTATAAAACTTTGAGGATCCTCCTCAACATTAGCACCAATGAAAGTTGAAGGGCTCAACCACATAAACTGGTCAAATCTAGTGGCATCAGATGAACTCCCAGCAATACCAGCCGAACCCGTTTGACGTGACTGATATGTCACCAATTGAGTCAATAGATGAATGGGTTGGTGGAATTCAACATTAGTGATATCTCCCCGAGGTAACTGAATAAAATTATCACCCTTTGGAGAAGGATCAGTGAAGGCAGGTGGGACTCCACGGGGACAATCAGAAGTAGTGACCTTAGATCGGGTCTGTACCTTATAAGTTGGATGAAATCTTCCAACATTGTCCTCAGGAGGGATAGATGAGTTTCTATGAGCTTTGGATCATCTGGGAGGCATAATTTGAAAAACGGATAAATGGGAGTTAAAGGAATCCAAAAACTTAGACTCATTGCCCTAAAATAAGACAAACAAGAAAAGTAAACATTCCTAAATTCCTCATGGCCTCTTACTTATAAGTGTGACACGCTATATACCATAAAAGTGACTCTACTTGACACGGTTTTGTGGACACCCAATGACACCAAAACCTAGGCTCTGATACCCACTTTGTCATGATCCAAATTGGGACCATGCCGTGATGGGCATCTCACGTCCACCGAGGACCAAAGACCACCCCCTTAACCTATTCCAAAGTAACCTATGTATATATATATGACAATATAGGAAAGATAAACCCAAATGTCTATATAAGATCAATATCTAAAAACCATCCATAATACCAAGACTAATACCGAACATCAACCATAATACCTATGTCCACAGTAGTCCAACAAAGCTTCTAACAAAATTAAATATCAGTAAAATGTCGGGACATGCCTCCAACCATAGCAAAAATAAATCTAAAATAAAGTCTAAGACAAGGGAAATCAAAACATAAAATGAAGTCTTCCGAAGGATGGAATCTCACCACTTCAAGTAAAATCTTGATCTAAACATGAACACCTGATCACTGTACAGGAAAGGTAGACTTGCCTTCGGACCTTGCATCGCATAGGGATATAGATCTGAAGACGATTAGTGGTTGGAGCACTAGTATGTAACTCAGGGATAACGTAGTAAAGTAATTCCATAATCTATGATATGTATACCAGTAAACCCAATGCAGAACATCATATGTAATACATACATTATATGTACTCCCTCCGTTTAAAAAAGAATGATCTACTTTCCTTTTTAGTCTGTTTCAAAAATAATGACCCCTTTCGTTTTTTAGCAACTTCTAAATTTTGACTTTCCATGTGGCATGTTTAAGACCACAAGTTTGAAGGGAATTTTGGTACACTTGACACATATTTAAGTTAAGACCACAAGATTTAAAAGTCTTTTTTATTTTCTTAAACTTCGTCCCAAGTCAAGCTAGGTCATTTTTACGAAATGGAGGGAGTATATCATATGCTGGGGAAAAAGGAACAAGGTTTAACATTTAATTTTAAATCATTAACTTGGAATGCGTAGCTCAGCCATCCTAAAGGCACCTACAGGCTATAAGGGTTCAGCTCCCCTCGCTGAAAGGGCCTAGTGCGTGTTAGCCACATGTATCGTAGAAAACCCAAGAAGGCTAAAGCCATCCCCAAAATATGAAGTGTGTCTCATGCACACTGTCACCATGACCAAACCTCACGTCGGCAAACATGGGTTTTTAATTTTGGTCCCTCCGGGTCCTCCACCTTCCACGGCTTTGCTACACAATCCCTTTTAAGCCCATATTAAGACCATTTACACATTCCCAACCATTTACCAATGAGTCTTTTTAATTAGGCATTCTAATTTAAAAACCAAAGACATGGACACTAATGCCTTACCAAAACCATTTGAAACCAAACCAAACTAATTCATGTTCTATTTACCATTTATGCAATGCAAGGTTTCAAAAAGGATAGTCAAACCAAGTGATAAATCATATTCCAAAGATAATTATGCAAGTGGGTCGAGATTATTATCAATTTCCATACCAAAACTATTAATTTGGGGAATCCATTGTACCCTTAAATTCATTCACCATCCCTAGGCACCCAAAGAGTTCATAAATCATCAATTCAATGTCTAACAATTCAATAATAATCATGGGAAACTATTTAAACCAAATACATTCAAAACCCTCAACCCATATTTCAGAACCCAACATCAAAACCCTGCATAATAATAACCAATTCTTTCCATAAAGAAAAGATAAGTATAGGGAAAGGGGTAGATGCCTTAATTGACAGGAATTTCTAAGAAAACCACACCCTTTGGACCCTAGATGATCACTTCCTTAAACCCTGGCCTTGAGTTGAAAAGAGGAATTTTAGAGAGGAAGGTTGAGAGTAATAACAATGACCTTCGTATATTGAAAATTGATAGAAATAGGTCCTTATAGTGATTAAAAATTGTTTATAGGTGAGAGGATACCCTCATCCCATTTTTGAAAAAACAAGACAAAACAAAATTACTATAGGTTCATGGCACAGAATTTATTACAGAGGTCTAGCCTTTGTGTTACAAACCTTATCGTGGTGATTATCTTCCATGTCAGAGGTTATCGCGGAGAATAACCTCCCTGGAATGCCAATATCACGGAGGCTTACTACCTCCGTGACCTAAAACCACCCCGAACCCCTTCCAAGAATTCTGAAACTCTTCCGGGTCACCCATTTAACATCCCCAAATATTATTTGAGTCAAAAATCAATATTTCAAGCATGGGAAGGCAAAAAATAAAATTCCTTAAATTTTGAGGGTGTTACATTATCCACCTCTTAGGATTATTCATCCTTGAGCGATAAGCTAGGACACGTTTTGCACGAGAATGATAATAACATACCAGAATCATAAGATAAACTCGGATAACAACAAAGAAGAATGGAATGCATAGCTCAAGCTTCTTCATCCATCACATGGAATAGAGATCGATGCTTAGACTTCATATCCTCTTCCGCCTCCCAAGTGGCTTCTTCTACTTTATGGTTCCTCTAAAGGACCTTTACCTGTGACACATCTTTAGTCCAGAACCTAAGAACTTGTCTATCTAAGATCTCTACTGGAACCTCTTCGTAAGACAAGGAATCCGAGACTCCATCATTCTCAATAGGCTCCACCAAGGAAGGATCACCCACGCATTTCCTCAACATGGATACACGAAACATAGGGCGAATAGAACCCAAACTCGCAGGAAATTCTAACTCATAAGAAACACTTCCCACTCCCTTTAAAATCAAATAAGGACCAATGTAACGGGGACTGAGTTTTTCTTTATTTCTAAAATGCATTACTCCCTTTACAGGAGACACCTTTAGAAAGCCCAATCTCCCACATTGAACTTCAACTCTCTTCATCTCACATCCGCATAGGATTTTTGGAGACTTTAGGAAATCTTAAGTTATCCCAGATCACCTTTACTTTCTCCATAGCTTGATAGACTAAATCAGGACCGAACAATCTTGCCTCACCAACTTCAAATAACCTAATAGGAGATCTACACTTTCTACCATACAAAGCCTCAAATGATGCCATACTAATACTAGATTGATAAATATTATTGTATGCAAACTATACCAGAGGTAAGTGGTCAACCCAACTACCACCAAAGTCAATTAAACAAGATTGAAGCATATCCTCTAAAGTCTGAATGGTCCTTTATTCTTATCCATCCATTTGCTGGTGGAAAGCGGTACTAAGGGTTACTTTAGTCCCCAAACCTTGTTGAAACGACTGCAAAAAATAAGATGAGAATCGAGTACCCCGATAAAAAATAATGGAAACTGGAGTGCCATTAAACACCATGATATCTTAAATAAACTACCCCGTATAATCCTTTGTAGTATAATTTGTCCTCTTCAGCAAGAAGTGAGCATACTTATTCAACCTATCCATGATGACCCAAATAAAATCAAACTAATTTCGAGATCGCGAAAGGCCAGTAATGAAATCCATATTTATCACTTCCTATTCTATACATGCAACTCTATTTCTTGAGACAACTAACCAGGCCTTAAATGTTCTACTTTAATTTGTTGACACACCATGCACTTAGCCACAAAATTAGCCATATCCCTCTTCATATTATTCTGCCAATAGATCTCCTTAACAATGTAATACATCTTCATCGAACCAAGATAAACCGGATAATGTGACTCATGAGCTTCAGCCAAAATTCTACCTCGCAGCCTATCCACATCGAAAAGACAAACCTCCCTTGGTATTTTAAGATTCCATCACCACCAATCTCAAAATCTATAACCTTCTACCTACCCATATAATTCTTGATTTGCATCAAGATTGGGTCCAACACCTATTTAAGTGATGACTTCATAACCTCTTGCACAAGTACACAACCATCCTCAGAATCTAAGAGGCAAAATCCAAGATTAGCCAAATAGTGAATATCCTTCATCGAGTCCCACTTCTCCTCCTCTATATGAGACAATCTACCCATAGATAACTTGCTAAGACAACCACTCTAGCCTTACCTGGATGATATGGAGACTCATGTCATAGTCCTTAAGCAACTCAAGCTACCTCTTTTGCCTGAGAATCAACTCCTTCTGGGTAAATACATATTGCAGGATCTTATGATTAAAAAATATGTCAACATGGACCCCATATAGATAATGCTGCCAAATCTTTAATGCGAACACCACAGTAAACAACTCCAAATCATGAGTTGGATAATTCCTCTCATGAACTTTTAACTGCCTAGAAGCATACACTACCACCTTGCTATGCTGCTTCAATACACAACCAAGTCCCATAGGGAATGTATCATAGTAAACCATGAAGCCATAACTACCCTCGAGCAAAGTCAAAACCAGAGCAGAAGTCAATTTATCTTTCAGCTTCTCAAAAACTACCTTCACAAGCATCAAACCATAAAAACTTTACCTTTTTCTAAGTCAACCTAGTCAAAGGTACAACAATCAACGAAAAGCTCTCTATAAACCTCCTATAATAACCCATTAAATCCAAGAAGTTTTGAATATCGGTCGGAGTTATGGGTCTAGGGCACTTTTTAACTGTCGTAATTTTCTGTGGATCCACCATGTTCCCTTTGCTAGAAACAACATGACCTAAAAAAGTAACAACATTCAACCAAAACTCACACTTTGAAAAATAAGCATACAATTCCTAATATTTTAGGGTCTGTAACACAACACAGAGGTGGTTGAAAGGATCCACCTCACTTTTTAAATATACCAGAATATCATCTATAAACACAATCATGAATAAGTCCAAAAACTAATGGAATACCCGATTCATGAGATCTATAAATGCTATCGGGGCTGTAACACCCCAAATATGGTACCCAAAATACTACACGGTGCTCATGACCCCAAAGTACCACAAGATAACCCATGACTGATATTTGTACCTGAACAGTGCAAAATATATTGTATAATGCAGAAATAAAGGCTGAAATGCCATAAGGTTCAAAACTGTAACGTAACTGATAAAACATAACATCTGGATGGGGTATAAAATGCCCAAAACAACTGAAACAAACTATCTGAACATGGTAGTCTAAAAAGCCTCTAACTGTCTGAATAAGGAGTTAATGGGACATATCCCCAACTAACTCCATCTACTAAAATCTAACTGAGATAATAAAATAACTAATACTATCATCCTCGAATGATGAGGACTCACTGCTAAATTTGGCGGCTACTGATGCGCTAGAGCTCGTGCTTCTGAACCTATGGTATAAAGCACCATAGCACAAATGCGTCAGTACGATTGAATGTACTGGTATACATGTGAGGTAGGTTGAATGCAAAGGGTATATATGCATGAACTAAACTAACTGACTATATGAAATGAACGTGAGAATACATATATGAATACATAATAACTATAACTGAGTTCGCGATAACATAATTACTGAACTTGAGTACTGATAACATGAGATACTGATAACTGTATAACTGAAATAACTGATGCTGAATGACTGTATCTGACAGTCTAGGTTCTGATGGAACTAGCTGAGTTCTGTACTATTCTGAGTTGACTATATCTGATAGTCCTGAATATTGTAGAACTATCTGAGTTCTATTACTAAAACTGAGACTAAGAATATGGGAAGTATTCATCTAACCGACATGCCCCAAATAATGCATTATAGCTAAGTTGGGGTCCAATCTGTAACCCCAATTGGAAGGGTGTCAATACCGCGCCACCGGTAATGACAAGCTATGAGTGACTCTCATCTAATAGTGTACCCAAAAGAGAATGATGGGACCCTCTTCTGACAGTGTTTATCCACCTCATCAACCCTTATATGACAGTGTTGATATCTTAACCTATGCTGGTTACATAGTTCTAGAATGCAAGGATGACTTCTAAGAATCACACCCTTATCTGACAGTATGTGTTCCCATCCTTGGGTTTACTCTATGCTAATTCCTACTCCCATCTGAATAGAAACTAAACATGATTAACTAAACTGGACTACACTGAATTCATGGAGTTTCATTAACTGATGGAATATTATTGAGATTACTGAATTACTGAGCTTTCCTAAGTCACATGATTGACTGAGTTCTATGGATTATGGCTTGACTGAGAATATCGTGAAACATGTCACTTACTTTAGGCACACAACTATATTTTTTGGGTACAAGTACCCCCAGGACTCGATAGAAGGAAACTGTCAAAACATGACTTTCTTGAATATAGGACTAACATCAACAATACATAATCCATTGGCTAGGGCATTTCATCAAACACTTGACATACATAACTTGTACATGAATGGGGATTTCATATTATCATACTAGTATGGAACTTTTCCTTCACATAGGCATTTAATCAAACATATGGGGAGCATGCTTTGGTTATACAATTATCAACACATCTAATAATCATAAATACATAAACCAACTTGTAAATTGAAAGGTTTATCATGAATATCGCATAAATCATCACATATTAGAATCAATTCTTGTAAATAAATAGTCTATAACATGGAACGAAACCAACCAACAACATGAACATCAATTTTCAATTCAATCAAATTATAAACATTCATAAATATACAAATCTTGGATTTTGCAAAGAGATTCTTGAGCTTCATGGGTGAAAGAGACCCATGAATCAACACATGACATACCTTAGAATGTAACTCCATAAAGATCTTTGGAGAGATTCTTGATCCTTGCCCTTGAATTTTTAAGATTAAGGTTTCTTGGCTTTGAGAGTGTATGAAGAAATTGGGGAAAAATAGAGTGAATAATGATATCCTTAGGTCATGTAGGGTTAAATTTCGTGTTTAAGGCTGAACTAAAATCATGGGGAAAGACCCATTTAACCCTGGACATGTCTTTTAAATTTTGTGAAAAATTTCCGGACCTGGACCCCTGGATCGACGCTGTGCTATCACGCCGTGTCACTGGATTTCGACAACTGGGAAATTTGATGACGGTAGGATGCAGGGTCATCGCGGAGCTTCACTGGATTTTGACAATTGGGATTTAGGAGCCCTCCACGATGCGGTGAAATTGCGGAGTCTTTCTAGAAATTGACAAATGTCATTTTGGCTTATGGCGCGATGCGCCACTGACTGAGATGATGGTGTTTTACGATTGAAACTTTAAATCGCCATAACTTCTTACCCGGTTGTCGGATTTAAGAGAATTTGGTATCGATAGAAAGCTTATTGAATTTTACACACAACAAAAAGTATAAATCTTGAAAAGTCCCAATGGAATAAACATCATTCAATTTAGAAGATAATACTTGAAATTCTTGAGACAAAATTAGTTAGAAAACTTTGGGGTATTACAAGGGCATCGGGTAACCCAAAAGATATGACCAAGAACTCATAATAGAAATACCAAGTATGAAAGGAAGTATTAGGGTTATACTCCTCCCTAATATTAAGCTGATGGAACCCGTCCGAAGGTAAATCTTATAGAAATATTTAGCACCATAAAATTGGTCAAACAGATCATCAATCCTTGAAAGAGGGTACTTATTCTTCACAGTTACCTTGTTTAACTGTAAGACCCCATAATATTCTTAGATTAATTCAGTCCTTTAAGCTTGTTAAGGGGTCCCAGACTTTGAAAATTTTAGCTAAGTATTCTCATTCAGAGTCATTTTAGCCTTCGTAAGTTGGCAATCTAACTTTACGACCTTCCATAACTTAGTTTGTCGATCTTCAAATTAATTCATGATCAGGGTCACTTGTGGGTCATCTCAGGAGAGTTTTGGATTTTCCAGACTAGCATAAGGGCGAGTTTGGATGCCTAAAATAGTGAGGGGTCGTGATATCCCCGCGTCGCAAGGGTTAGTCAACCCAAGTAAGGGTCACACCGCGATGGCTGCTTGACACGAGTAGAGGTCGCATAGCGATGGCTACTTGACATAAGTAGGGGTCACAACACAAGGCCAACCCTGTTCAACATTATTTTAATATGGGTTGTGGGGGAAAATTGGTCATTTTACCCATCCTTATTCTACCTTAACATAAAATTAATCAGTCTATAGGGCAAAATCTCGTTCTTTACATATAGACTCTCTCAAGATCAATCCCTAACCTCATCATGTTGAAGAATTCAAATCTCAAGAACTCACTTCATTCTCCTCAAAAGTAGTAATTAAGGTATGTGAAGTATTCATCCAAGGGTCCCTTCCACCCTTGGAGTTCAAGAAACTAATTTTAAATTTTAAGTTTATGGATTTCATGAATTTCAACTCAATGGTACTCAGTCAGTTAACAGGATTCAGTAGTATTCCGCCAGTCAATAGAACTCAGTAAACTCAGTAATAGTTCAGTCAAGCCTAGTATGAACTAGAAAATCAATTCAGTGTATATTCAGTTGGGAGTAGGATTCAGCACCGAGTGAACCTAGGGATGGGTGCGCACCCGTTAGATAGGACTGGGTTCCTAAAAACAATCCCTAAGTTCCAAAATTATGTAGCCAACGTAGGTTTTGAGATGTCACCCGTTAGATAGGATTGACATACTCAGGGATCACTCTCTAGATTAGGATAGATCTCAGGGTTCACCCATTAGTTAGGACTGACTCCATTGCAGTTGTCTTTACCTGTGGCATGATACTGACACCTTTCCAATTGGGGTTACAGATTGGACCCCAACTCAGTCATCTTAATTAGGGTATATCAGTTAGATAATTACCTCCCATAATTTCAGTCTCAGTGTCAGATTCAGTCTTAGTATAGAACTAAGTTCAGTTCTACAGATTTAGGACTGTCAGATACAGTTACTCAGCTCAGTATGGAACTCAGTACAGTTCCCTAGATTTATGACTGTCAGATACAACCATTCAGTTATTAGTAATACAATATCAGTAAACGTGAATATCAATTAATCAATATTCAGACTCAGTATTCAGTGCTATCATGATCTCAGTTATATTTTTCGTATTCATGCATGTACTCTTATTCAGTCATACTCATGTTATTTAGTTGGTATTGTTCATGCATATGAACCCATACTTTTTAGCCTACCTCACTGAGCATACCAGTACATTCAAAGTATTGACAGATGCTTTTATTTTGCACTATGATGTTTTATATCATAGGTTCAGATAGACGGCCTCCTGAGCACCTTTAGGAAATTTAGATTCTCAGCAGACAGAGTAGTGGTGAGTCCTCATAGTTTGAGGACATAATTGTTTTTCAGCATTTTAGTTCATTTTCAGTAGTTAGAGTTAGTTGGGGACTTATCCCATCAACTTCACAGTTCAGATAGTTTAGAGGCTTTTCAGACTATAGTATTTTCAGACAGATATTTCAGTTTTGGTATTGTTATACCGTAATTAGTATTATTTAAAGTATTGAACCTTATGGCCAGTTTCTGCCTATTTTCCATATATTTACAGTATTATTATTCAGTTATTGTAGAAAGTACCCATCATGGGTTAGCTTATGGTCCTTCAGGATTACGAGCACCGTGTAGCATCCGGGGTACAGACTCGGGGTATTACAAACTTAGTATCAGAGCCTAAGGTTGAACAGAGTCCTAGGAAGTCTGAAAGCCACATCTAGTAGAGTCTTGTGCATGGGTGTGTAGCGTACCACACTTATGGATAGGAGTCTATGAGATGTTTTAGGAATAGTTTTCCTTCTTTCAGTATTCATGTAGTGTGAGTGAGCATGAGTTCCAGTTAAACTCTCAGTCTAATCCATTTCTCCCTTTTATTAAAGAACATGCCTGCCAAAAGGACTAACTAAAGAAGAACCGGAAATTAGTTAGCACCTCATCCCATTCAGGTAGATCCCCTGGACGAGAACATTTCTCATGCAGAATTCAGAACTACCTTCACTACTCTAGCCAATTCAGTAGCAACTCAGAATAAATGATCAGCTGCTATTCTGGCCAACCCACTGGCCAATATTACTACAGACAGGATTAGGGACTTCACCCGAATGAATCCTCGCCTATTCTTAGGATTTAAGTCAGAAGAAGATCCACTGGAGTTTCTCGATCAGGTTCAGAAAGTCACAGTTATCACGGGAGTGACTTCCAGTAAGAGTGCTGAGTTAGCCGCCTATCATCTACAAGATATGTCTCATACATGGTTTAAGCAGTGGAAAGAAGATAAAGGCATAGATGCAGGGCCTATAGAATAGGAGGAGTTTTATACTAACTTTCTAGACAGATTTTTTCCCTTAGAGCTGAGGGAAGCCAAAGTGTTAGAGTTTATCAATCTCAAGCAGGGTAGTATGAGTGTGAAAGAGTATTCCCTTAAGTTTACTCAGTTAGCCAGGTATGATCCTCATGTAGTAGCAGACAATAGATCTAGAATAAATAAGTTCATATATGTGGTGTCAATTAGTATGGTCAAGGAGTGCAGGACTGCGATGTTGATTAAGGAGATGAACATATCTAGGATTATGGTCTATGCTCAATAAATTAAGGAGCAGAAGCTTAAGAAGAAGGAGAGAGAAGGTAAAGAGCCAAATTAGGTAGCTTTAGTTTCACTCAGCCTAGGTCAACAGGTGGTAACCGTTCCTAGTTTTACCCAAAATCTTCAGTTCCAGCTCCGGCCTTAGATAGTGCACCAGTACCAAAGTTCAGGAATGATAGTCATGATGGGGCGCCAGGCTCCAAAACCCAGGGTATTGTGGGCAGTGGTCTTACCCATCCACTTTGCAAAAAATATGGTAGACATCACCTAGGTGTGTGTAGGGTTGGTAGCGATGTATATTTTAGATGTGGTAAGCTAGGACACAGGATATGGGAGTGTAGAGTAATAGCTTAGAGGGGAAGATATTTATGACAACAAGGTCAGTATAATCGTTCTTCAGCTTTGTCCGATCACCCGAATCAGAAGGGTGCCACTTCCAGTACCACTAGTGGTCAATGCCAGAATAGAATTTATATACTCCAGTCTCTCCATGATCAGGACAGTTCTCCTGAGTTATTTACGGGTACGTTATTAGTCTTTCATCTTTGTGGTTATACTTAGTTAGATCCAGATGCTTGACCTCCTTTGTAACTCCTCTATAGCAGTCAACTTCAGTATTAGATCAAAATATTAGTAGGGCCCTCCTCAGTGTCTATCTCAGACTCTAGAGTAATATGGTTTTAGTTTGGTTTAGAGTTTATTAAGTGGTTCACAAATTTAGAATAACGACTTTAAGCTAAGGGTGAGATGGTGGGATAAGTAACCAAGTCAGACTTTCAGATTCTAGTTATAATGTCAGTACGTGTAGAAAAACAGTAGGAAGGGATGAGACCCAACCCATCATTACCTCAGTGCAAAGATTCATACTTCAGTTATCACGACATCTACTCATGCCTTGCACATCATCACTATGATCATAGATCGTATTCATGCACAATAGCAAAAAATCATGCATGTTTACAATTACTAGTATAAAGAGTTCTAGTTCACTCAGTATTCGTTTTTAGTTTAATCTTAGTTACAATATCAAATATCAGTTACTCAGTTATCAGAACTTTTTATTTAGCTTCAGTAAAATCTTAGTTATAGTATCAGTTACCGTCTTAATTATAGTCTCAGTCATAGTCTTATTCCAGTAATCATATCAGTAGCTCAGTTGAGTTTCAGGTTTACTTAATCATAACGTATAATTATCAGTTATTTAGTTATCAATATTTAGTCCCTTAGTTTACAGGCTACTTCAGAACCATGTTATATGCTTGGTCTTGCATTCTCAAATAATACAATTTTGACAAATTCATGATCAGTTATCTCATGTTACTCTATCAGTACTTACCTCATATGTATAATACTCTACAATTTTAGTCTAGTTATTTAGACCTAGTATAGTTCAATCTTACATGCACAATATTCAGTTAGCATCCATTCAGTTAATCAGATAAACTAGTATGTTTTAGCTTTCGTACTCAGCGCCCATGTAGATATTTTTAGTAGCCTCAAGCAAAATGCTGTGCTGAAGTAGAAACTATAATTGAGGGAAATAGTTGGAAGATGTGGCTAAGGTTACGAGTTAGTAGTTCTGGTGTAGGAGGCTTAGTCACTCTATCTTAGATGGTGTTCCATAGGCCTCGTCCCATATTACAGAATTTCACCTAGGGTGCGATTTCTTATTCATATGTTTTATTCAGCCCATGTCAAGATTTTATTGCTCCCTAAAGCCACTAAACCTCTATAGATAGAGCGTAATAGAAATGCTTCGGTCGAGCATAAGTTTTTAGTATGAGCTAGTCAGTAGGGTCAGTAATTCAGTTTAGCAGTCAGGCGGATAAGTTCGTGTGGTATCCAATATTTCCACCCAATCGTCCTATCCAAAGTATCATGAGTGCAACTATTCCAAGATCAAGTAACCATGCGGTTGCAAGTTCAGCTCAGTTCAGGTGTCATGCCTCAGTTTCAGATTCCCGATAGGCAGTCACGATTCAGTTCGTACATTCCCTGTGCTTGATCTCAGTTTTTCCTCAGTATCTCAGTCAAGTCAGCATTCTTCAGGGGACATAATGTCCCAAAGGAGGGATACAATTAATTATCCTAGCTTTTATGACCTAAACCTTTCATCTTCTCTTCACGTAATGAATCCAATTTGGAATAGGGGCTACTCATAGGTGGACCCTCAAGTTACAATCTTAGTCATGAGACATGTATTCAAGGGATCTGTTTAATCCATGTATCACATTTCAGGCTCAGTTATGTTCTTATGTACCCGTTCATTCATGTTTAGTAAATGATCTCAGGTTCATCAATATTCTCAATTTAAGGTAACAGTCTTCCTTAGATTGGCGTAGTTCCATGTCCAGTTATATTTATGAACTTGGTATCCATTATCGTTGCATATTCAGTCATGCTTTCATGGATCAGTTTAGTCAAGTACTCATGCATCAGATATGCATGTTCAATATACAAACTTAGCTTATTAGTAATATCAGTTACGAAGTTATGCCTCAGATATGCACATTCAGTATGATACTTCAGAATATCAGTAGTGTCAGTTATAACATCAAGTTGCAGTTATGCGTGTCCAGCATGCAAGTTCAGTTTGTCAGTTCTCTCATCATAGTCAGTTTCATTCAAGGACGAATGTTCCCAAGGGGGAGATATTGTAAGACCCCACAAAATTCTTAGCTTAATTCAGTCCTTTAATCTTGTTAAGGGGTCCCAAACTTAGAAAATTTTAGATAAGTATTCTCATTCAGAGTCATTTTAGTCTTTGTAAGTTGGCAATCTTACTTCTCGACCTTCCTGACCTTAGTTTATCAATCTTCAAATTGATTCATGATCAGGGTCAGTTATGGGTCATCTCAGGCAAGTTTCAGATTTTTCAAACTAGCATAAGGGTGAGTTTGGATGCCCAATACAGTGACGGGTCATGATAGCCCCGCGTTATGAGGGTTAGTCAACCCAAGTAAGGATTGCGCCAAGATGGTTGCTTGACCTGAGAAGGGGTCGAGTCGCTATGGCTACTTGACCTAGGCAGGGGTCTCGACGGGAGGGCAACCTTGTTCAGTATTATTTTAATACAATTTTTGGGGGAAAATGGGTTATTTTCCCCACTCTTATTCAGCCTTAACACAAAATTAATTAGCCTATAGGGAAAAATCTCATTCTTTACTCATAAACTCTCTCAAGAGAAAGCTCTAGCCTCATAAAGTTCAAGAATTCATGTCTCAAGAACTCACTTCAATCTCCTCGAAAGTCGTAATCAAGGTATGTGAAGTATTCATCCAAGGGTCATTTCCACCTTTGGAGTCCAAGAAACTATTTTTAAACTTCAAGTTTATGGATTTCATAAATTTCATGTTGGGTTTGATTTTATTCATGTTTATTATGATTAATTGGGATTCTAATCCATGTTTTATGATACGTTTCATGTGAGGTTAATTGATATATATGTAATATCATGTGGATCCATGTAAAACCCTTGAAATTGTCAATGCGTATTTGAATTATGATGTCTACTTGTTGTTTAGTGTTATGTGCATATGTATGCTCACCAAGTGCTTGTGAATTACTCATGTGAACTAATAAGGGAAAAATCATGTCATGTTAGATTATGTGCAAGTTGTATCATGCAAATATTTGATAAATGCTTCCATGAATGAGTTGTGAACAAGTCCACATGATTATGCTTTTCATGCTTATGCTATGATTTACCTTCATACTATCGAGTCCTGGGGGTATTCCATACCCGAAAAATTAGCTGTTTACCTAGAGCTTCAGTCAGTTACAGAACTTAGGAAAATCTTATTAGTATTCATAAGTTAGTCACAGTATTCAGTTCGAAACTCAATGGTACTCAGTCAGTTAATAGGATTCAGTAGTATTTTGTTAATCAACGAAACTCAGTAAACTCAGTAATAGTTTAGTCAAGCCTAGTATGAACTAGGAAATCAGTTCAGTGTCTAGTCAGATGGGAGTAGGATTTAGCACCGAGCGAACCTAGGGATAAGGCTGCACCTGTTAGATAGGACTGGGTCTCTAGGATAAATCCCTAAGTTCCAGAACTACGTAGCCATCGTAAGTTTTGAGATGTCACCCGTTAGATTATGACTGATCTCAGGGGTCACCCGTTAGTTAGGACTGACTCCACAACAGTTGTCTTTGCCTGTGGCATGGTAATGACACCTTTTCAATTGTGGTTACAGATTAGACCCCAACTCAATCATCTTAATTGGGGAATGTTGATTAGATGATTACCTCCCAAAGTTTCAGTCTCAGTTTCAGATTCAGTCTTAATATAGAACTCAGTTCAGTTCTACAGATTCAGGACTGTCTAAGATAGTCACTCAGCTAAGTACGGAACTCAGTACAGTTCCACAGATTCTGAACTATCAAATACAATCATTTAGTTATTAGTAATACAGTATCAGTAAATTCAAATATCAGTTAATCAATATTCAATCTCAGTATTTAGTGCTATCAAGATCTCAGTTATAGTTTTCATATTCATACATGTACTCTTATTCATTCATACTCATGTTATTCAGTTAGTATTGTTCATTCATATGAACCCATGCATTTCAGCCTACCTCACTGAGCATACCAGTCCATTCAATGTACTGACACATGCCTTTCTTTTGTATATCATAGCTTTAGACGCATGGGCTCCCGAACATCTTTAGCAAATTTAGATTCTCAGCAGACAAAGTAGTGGTGAGTCCTCATAGTTTGAGGACATGATTTTTTTCAGAATTTTAGTTCATTTTTAGTAATCGGAGTTAGTTGGGAACTTGTCCCATCAACTCTACAGTTCAGACAGTTTAGAGGCTTTTCAGACTAGAGTATTTTCAGACAGATATTTCAGTTTTGGTATTATTATACCGTATTCAGTATTATTTATAGTATTGAACCTTTGGCTAATTTCTGCATATTTACAGTATTATTATTCAGTTATTGCAGCAGGTACCAATCATGGGTTAGCTTATAGTACTTTGGGATTATGAGCATCGTGTAGCGTCCGGGGTACAAACTCGGGGCATTACATCAACTGATGATAGTCATTACACATCCAAAGAGAACCATCCTTCTTACACATAAAAATAATGAGAGCACTCCATGGAGATACACTAGGGAGGATAAAACCCTTGTTAAGAAGATCCTTTAACTGCTCCTTAAGTTTCTTCAACTAGGTTGGAGCCATTCTATAAGGAGATATAAAGATAGGGCGAGTGTCCAGAATAAGATCAATACCAAATCAATTTCCTAATTGGGAGGAACACCCAAAAGATCATCAAGGAAATCCTCAAGAAATTTCCTAACCATAGGAACAGATTGTAAAGGAGGATCCTCCGAGTTAGAATCTTTAACCCAGACTAGATGATAAAGACACACTGTGGAAATCAATTTTCGGGCTCTAAGATAGAATATGAACCTTCCTTTAGGCACTAAGGAACTCCCTTCCCATTCAATAACTGGATCATTAGGGAATTTGAAAATGACCTTTCGGGTCTGACAATCTAAAGACACATAGCACAAATGCAACCAATTCTTCCCAAGATGACATAAAAATCTAATATGTCCATTTCAAATAGATCCACTCTAATTCAGACAGATCCACCAAAGTTTCCCTACTACCAACAGATACCACACAACCTTTTTAGACCTTTTTAGCAACTCCCAAAGACACCTATCGGGGTAGAAATAGAAAAAAGGGTTCAAAATACAAGGAACCAAAACCAAAATGCACAACCACAAATGGGGTCACATAAGAAAGAGTAGAACCCATGTCAAGTAGACAATAAACATCACGAGAAAAGAGTTTTAACATACCAGTGATGACATTAGATGATGCCTTAGACTCCTGATAGGTAGTAAGAGCATACAAATGACTCCAACCTATACTGGTTCAAGATGTTGCACACCTTGGTGCTGAAGCTGTCAACATGTCCATTGGAACCTTATTAGCCCCCGAACCAACCTTACCCTAGGGAAATTCCTCAGTTTATATCCTAGTTAGCCATAATTGAAACACTAATTCTCTCCCTAACCATAAAAGCTATGATGCAACTAACCATACAGTCTACATGCAGGATATGACAAAGATGACTAGGCATCACTGGCCTGAGATTGGGTACCCTGTGCCACAGAACCATCACTACTTTGAAAATGATGATCTTCAAATGACTTCGGATAAGTAGCATTAGCTCCGAATATGAACCCGAGTTGCCTCACCTCTTTTTAAACCATTTTCCACCATATCTACTACTCTGCTATAGATCTCCACCCTGATTGGAATACCAAAAATTCTTACTCTACTTCTTCCCCATATCCACTTACTTCTTCTTTTTCTTCTCAACCTGTTGCATATACACCACAAGTATAGAGATATCCATATCTTTGTTCAACAAGGAAGCTTTGCTTTCCAAAATCAACTCATGAGAAAAACTAAAAACAAATTTCCTCATTCTAGCCCTCATGCTAGATATTATCTCAGGAGCATATCGAGATAGCTAATCGAATTTCAAGGAATAATCTTTCACTAACATCCTGCCTTACTTCAAATTCATGAACTCATCTGCTTTTAGCTCTGTAAACTCCCAAGGAAAGAAGCAGTCAAGAAAGGCACTAGAGAAATCCTCCCACAAAGTAGATTCAGCATCATCACCCCTAATTAGCTCCTACTCCTTATACCATTGGTACGCCACATCCTTCAACTGATAATCATCGAATTCTATACCCTATAGATCTTCTCCATCTCAACTATAAAACTTTTAGAATCCTCCTCAGCCTTAGTACCAATAAAATTCAAATGGCTTAACCTCATAAACTGGCCAACTCTAGTGGCCTCAAATGAACTTCCAGTAATACCAGTAGAACCTGTTTGATGTGACTGAGATGTCACCAACTGAGTCAACATATGAATAGATTAGCAAAACTCAGCATTAGTGATATCTCCTTGAGATGACTGAATAAGAGTGTCACCCTTTGAAAAGTATCAGTGGAGGTAGGTAGGACTCCATGAGGACAATCAGAAGCAGCAACCCTAGATTGGGTTTTACGCCATAAGTTGGATGCCATCCGCTAACATTGTCCTCAGGCGGGATAGATGATTTTCCATGAGCTTTAGATTATCTGGGAGACATATATGAAAGGCTAATAAATGGGAGTTAGAGAAATCCAAGACCTTAGACTCTATTGCCTGATAATAAGACAAATAAGAAAAGGAAATATTCCTAAATACCTCGTAGCCTCTCCTTTATAAGTGTGGTACGCTACACACCCATAACAGATAATCTACTTAACATGGCTTTATAACTCAAACGGAGGTCTATTTTAGAGAAACACTTGGCACCCTAAAGATAATTAAAGAGGTCATCAATCTTAGGAAAAGTATAGCCTACTAGTTCTTGTTAATGTACTGATACTACCTGTTATCTTTTTTTTATTGAGTTTTGAGCTTGTTCTAATATTTGATATGATACCTCAGATCTAGATAGCATTCTCAAACTTTATTTCAAGGGTGAGGATCATGAACAAGCAACCATTTAATCTTCTAACTTATGTTCATGTCTGTTGTTTAAAGATTAAGACATTATCATATTTTATTTCATGTTTTGGATAATTTTTAGAGCCTTAGTTTTAGACCCTCCTAGTTGTTCTTGCACGGTGACTTAAGCTCGTGGGGTTTGTAATAAATAGAGATATTCCTTACTCTATTTACATTGATTATGTCATTGAATTAAGTGTTAAATTTTGTTGAGAAAATGATTATTATGTAAGTGACTTGGTTAAAAATTTGACAAAAAGTAACTTGTGACTAGGTTAACTTGGTTGGTAAGGGATGTAATAGATGTTCACCCTCTAGAGTGTTAGGGAGGGCGCCAATCATGACCATTTGGGCTGGTACAACAAAGTTACTTGGTATAGACAATAAGAGAATTTAGTTGTTTGTAAAGGATTTTATCACTGAATTGTAAGTTTTGTCTATACATATGACTTCTACAGGAATGTCCTTCAATGATTTTGCTAATTATGTATAGAAGGTAGAATGAATCAAATAGGTTGGCTAGGCTAAATTTATAGCAAGCAAATCAAAGAATGTGGGTAACTTTAATGGTTCTTACTCCAGGGTTCATAGCCATCAGTTCTATCTTGCTCACCCTATTCAACCAACTCTGTCAGCTTCTATAGTGGGTGCATTAGAGGATAATAAAAAACCATCACTTCTGAGAAGCCAAGGGGCATCATATTTAGCTACTAATAGGCCTTCCCTAGACATTGATTATTATACTTGTGGTGCTATGTGTGAGCTTTAAGAGAGAGTGTCCTAAGAGGAAGGCTAGTTTTTAGGGGCAACAGTATGCTACACCTATGGTTTCAGCTGGTACAAAAGAAAGAGGTAATAGTAGAGGTCACCTATAGGGTAGGTAGAGTACTCATAGGGATGTCGTGGTGTAAATTTAGACAGTGGTAATGTAGGAAGAGATGGTCTATATTCTGCTAAGTAGGTTATCTAAATTAATTATAGAGCTCATTATTATGCCTTCCCAAACAAATTCGAGGCTAAGTCTTTCGACTCTTTCATTATAGGTAGTATTCTCATATTTGACCCGGTGGCTGCTATTTTGATTGATTTGGGTTCCTCTTATTCCTGTGTATTATTAAACTTTTTTTGGGGATTGGACTTAGTTTTTGATATGATTAACTCTTTTGTATATGTGTCTACTCTAGTTAAAGACTCGATAGTAGAAACCCAAGTGTATTGTACTTGTTTTATTATGTTTATAGGTTTCCATACTTAGGTAGATTTTATAATCTTTGATATGCTTGATCCTATTATCATCCTGGGTATGACTTGGCTATCTCTGTATCATGTTGTTCTAAATTTTAATGCTAAAACTATGACCTTAGAGATGCCTGGGATGGATAATTTAGAAGGGGAAGGTGTGTATAAGCTAGGACCTATGAAAATTATATCTTTTATAGTGCATGCTAGGACCTGGGATAGGTCATAGTAGATAGGTTAACCAAGTCAGCTCATTACATTCCATTTAGAGTGGATTACAGTTTAAATCAATTATCCAAGATTTATATCAAGGATATATTGTGGTTGCATGAGGTGCCATTTTTATCATTTCCGATAGAGGTTAGCAATTCACCTCTAAGTTTTAGGACATATTACATGAAGAGTTACGCACCAAGTTTGGGTTTAGCACTGTGTTTCATCCTTAGACTGAAAGGAGGTACTTGAGGATACATTAAGGGTCTCTGTGATTGATTTTGGTGGTCATCGAGTGTGATTTTTCATACAATAATAATTACCATTCTAGGATCAATAAGACTCCATTTGAAGAACTCTATGGAAGAAGATGTAGATAATCCATATGATGGTTCGAAGTAGGTGATGTAAAGCCTTTAGGCACAGGCTTGGTGAAGGAGGCTTAAAGAAGGTGAGGTTCACTTAAGACAAGTTATTGGGTTCCCAAAGTAGGAAAAAGGAGAATATTGATCACAACATAAGGGGCAAATCATTCAAACTCCATGAGTAGGTATTAGTGAAGGTATCTCCTACTTTCTACCAGCCTTATTTTTCTTGTTTGATCATTTAGGGATGAACTATGGGTTGGAATCTATTGTAATGACTCTTTTTGCCAGTACGGGTAATTCTAGCATGCCAAAATTTGGGTTAAGATTTTCTTGGAGTTAAGAGTTAGGAATCTCGGGCAAGGCTAACTAGTCTTGGACATAATTTGAGTGTGATATTGTCTAGAATAATCTAGAATAGATTAGTTAAGTTTAAGTGTTTTATGATGATTTATGATAGCTAAGAGGTAAGTACTTCATAGAACCTTTCGGAAGTGAATGCGAGTTAGTAAAACACCCGCTATCGAATTTGACATAAAGGGATTGGTTTAAGATGTCAAAATTTAAGGATATGTTGGAAAAATGATAACATTGAAAAAAATCCTGAGTTTTTGCTTCACCTACCATGTTATAGAGGGAGATAGAGCACTACCACTATATCTCTATAGTGGAGATATTTTTGCTACATCAGCAGGAGTCAACTTTGATCAATCATGCCATAGTGGGTGAATCCCGCTATAGCGATGTCGCTATAGTGGAATAGGACCACTATAGTGGGATAAGTATTGATTAATGTAGAAAATTTCCTAAAATATTATTTTTCATTCTAAATTTATTTAAGGAATGAGAGGGTAGATTTTAGGAAATTTCAAGTTAATTTTCATCAATTTCATTCGTTGAGGTAAGTTAATTTATCCCACTAACTAGTTTTTAAATAATTAATCTCCAAAATCACTAGTTTTTGAGTTTTGGAAAGGATTTAACCCTGACCTAGGTAAATTTTCTTCTGCAATTAGGTGGTTTGGTTGGAAAACCCTTGAGTTTTGGCTAAAAGTTATTAATTTTTAATTGCATGTTTAGAATTCACCATTATATTCATGAAATTTGTAAAATCAAGGTCGAATGATGATAGAATACCCTAGTGTAGGAGGAATGATCATGAATTTGGCCTTAGGGTTATGGGATTAGGTTGTAATCCTTAAGTGTGTTGGATCATTATCTGAATTCTATTATTATTTTTAGATTATAACCAAGCTAAAATTGTATGAAAAGTCAAGTCTCAAGCTTATTAGAGTGCTGCAAGCTTGGATTGAGGTAAATGATGATTTAATGTAGTTGAAACCTAATTTGATTTATGTGTGAACGTTAATTGTTTCTTCGTATACTCAATACAATTCATGCTCAAAGGAAGTAAATCGTTAAATGATATCCTATGTGTTAATCACATATGATGAGGTTGTATTAAAAGCTTATTGATTGTATAAGTATGATTGTTTATTCTGGTTGTGGTTGTAATTATTGTGATATCTATTAAATATTGTGAGATGTACAAGTATTTGGAAAACTTCACGAGATAAATTCATGATTATGGAATGTATTATTATTTGAACATCTTCATGAGATGGGTTGATAAAATATTAGAAGACACTAGATGTCAGATATTTTTGGTACATAGACAAGAGCCCGCCCCTAAAGGTCATGGCTAGTGGACAACCATAAGACCCTTAGCGTGTGTGTACAAGATATTAGTGAGTGTGATGGTTCCTTAAGTGAATTGAGGTTTATGATTATTTTTATTCTGTTTTTTTAATTGGATCGCTGAGTCATCCAGGCTAAAATTTCAAGTGATTAGTATATCTTTTTTTGTTGTCCACTTACTTGTGTATTTGAGGCAAGATGTAACTAATTTTTACTGAGTCACAGTTTTATTGATTTGTTTAATGTTAGTAGTCATGATCTTGACTTGGGTTGTTGTCTATACTGACTTGTACTTGACAGAATTGTTTGGTGCTATTTGAAAAGGCTAAATAGTGTATATATGATGTAAAGGTAATGGGTAGATGTTCGTGGTTGTATGTTCTTACTAAGTTATGGTTACATATTCACATTTATCACCTTGGGATGGCCGATGATCCTACCGGTTCATGTGGCTTTGTACTGATACTACCCATGTTCTTTTTTTTGTTGAGTGCAAAGAATTTTTTAGCGACTACATCAAGATCTCAACTATAGAGCAGAATGCATTCCATCCAGGAATACATGAGTCCTGCATTTTGTTCTTATCCATTTATTTTGAATTGCATATTTTTATTTTTTGGACTGAACCTTTTTGTTGACATTTTAGTGTCTTGGTATGATGATTTTCAAATACTTGAGGTTGTTTTAATCTTTTATTTGTTTCCAAATTTGGTATTATTATTAAAACAACTTTGAATTATTAGATTTTTTAATTAAGTAATTAGTCCATTCTAAATTTTGGTTAAGTGTTGGGCTTAAGTATTTTGAGTTATATGGTTCTCCCAATAGAAGGTTAGTGTGGGTGTCATTCGTCATGGGTTGGGTCATGACAATTTTTCATTACATCTTTTATTTATTTGAATATAGATGCGTCTATCTCTTTTTAATTCTTATATTATTTTTATTTTCTTGTAACACAACAAATTGATATAAGAGTAAGGCTAAAGAATTAATCTTGCAATTCTTAATCTTTGACTTTAATTTTTTCCTTTTAATTCTAAAAATTTGAAAAAGTTATTACATTTGAATCTGGTTGGTGGAATGAGAAAGTGGTTTGATATTGTTCCTTGAATTACATGAAAATTAAAGAATACATGGCTCAAAAATAAAAAATGTTGAAAGTTATTGTTAGGACTTGAAGCTTTGAAGAAGAAACTTGAAAATGAATTTTGTTGATTCAATATTTGTTAGAACAAATTGTTGACTGATATTTATTGATAGAGTCATGAAGAAGTTATATTTCAAATTTGAGCTCATTTAATTGTGTAGTGAAGGAGATCGTTTGTAAAAAATGAAATTTCCTCTTGGAGAGAAAGTTGGATATGGAAAGTTTAATAAATATCTAAAATATTTCACAATTGCGACATTAACCACATTTTCCCAACAAACATTTATATTTCCATTTAGTTCATGCCAAATTATTTTGTATATTTTTATTTTATTGCATGCATATTTATTTCCTTGTCCTTTAATTTTTAAGTGTTCTTTTTTTTATTTGCATAAGTTCCAATCTATCATGAAGAAGTACCAATTATAAATTTGATGGTGTTGAATCTCATCCTTGGATTATTTGAGAGTGATAAGAAGAAAGAGTGAAGTGAATTCATTCAACATGATCAACTTTTTTTACCAGCTCTTCATTTATAGGTATAATGACTCAATTTAAGAAACAAAGACTAGCAAAACAGAATAGATACATTAGAAATGAAAAATATGAAGGAAAAATTAGAAGATATAGTAGAAGGGAAACTAATGAAGAAACAGATGATCAAACACTTGAGATTTTCATAGTATATTTCAACATAGTTGCAACAACCTAAATCATCATTAAGCTGAAATAGGAAGTAAATATCCTACAAGATTTTACATGTATGATCTTTGAGGAATTTCATCTAGCCTAGTATTCAATGAATTTTGAGGGGTGTACTACTCTATGAAATCTGATTTTAGTGTGAACATTGGTGGAGATGTTTAGATTTCTAGATATATAACGAGTTTAGAGAATCATAGCAACTTTTGACATATAAAATAGAGTTATAAAACTCTGGTTCAAGAGTTTATCATGGAAGGATTGGTTTATGTTGTTGTAATTCAAGGAGTGTGTTGTGAAATGGATAAAATTGGGGAGAGGTCTCAAATTTCAGCACTGAACCGCTACAATGGAAAATAGAACCACTGCAGCGGTAGCCTTACTAGGGTTGCAAACTTCTACAGTGGTAATCCTACCGCTATAGTGGTAAAACACATAAACTTTTTAGTTTAAAACTCAAAGAATATCTTTCATTCTCATTTTTTCAAAAATGTGTAAGGTCATAGCAAGGGGAGATTTTCTACAAATTTTAGGAGTTTCATCTTTGAAGGTAAGATTTCTTTACATCCTAAACTTGAATTACTTCTTAAAATTCTTAAAAATCGCTAGAAACTTATCCATCATAAAAATTGGGGTTTAGCTCAAATTCATTAAAATTAATGCAAACTTGTGAAAATGAACTTAAAATTTATAGACAATAATTTTAAGGTGTTAGAAAATACTAATGGGAGCATAATCTTAGTCGTTCATGCTAAATGAAGTAGCATTCAATAGGTTTAAAGGTATAAAAATCCTAAGATGATAAATTAAGAAAAACTTATGGTCAAAAGTTGTTAATTTTTAATCCCTTGTAGTTAAAATCGATAAATTGAATGAAATGAGTATGTCATCTTGTTATTATAGATCAAGAAGAAGTAAAAAAGGAAAGAAAAGGCCAAATATTTTCCTAGAGGTGATTTTGAGCTAAGAATTGAGGTAGGTTATAGTTTATTCTAGCAATTACACTTGCTTGACTATATGCCTATATGTGAATTAAGTATCATGATGGCTTTCGAGCACTACTTGTGATTATGGACTGCATTTCATATTCATACACATTAATGTTTTTAGGATGATGAAGATATTATAAAAATCATGATGTTCATTGCGATGCTGATGTTCTTGATGATGTTGATGAGATTGAGAAAAGAAAGAGAAGATGTGCACACCTTGCATTCCCACATTCATTCATGTGGATTGAATATTCAATTATAATCATATGTTGTGATGCAACTTGTTGTTGAATTCGACAAGTGTAAACATACACAAGTATGAGTTTGTATTCCCTCTAAAGTGAAGTGTAATAATGGCATATTTTCCTTTGATTCTATTTTCTGTGATGATTTCTTTACATCTATTTTATTTATTTATTTGTATGGTGTGGGGTTAAGTCGAACTATGATGCCTACCAGTCTTATTGATGTACTAAATCTACCTGTGCTCTTCTTTGTATTGGGTGCAAAGTATGTTCAAGCATTTGATTCAAGACCTCGACTTTAGCTAACAACCCTAGACTCAGGTTCAAGGGTGATCACCATGAACAATAACCATTGAATCTTCTGATTTGGGTTTATGTCCCTTGGTTCATGACTAAGACTTTTGTAATTTTTCCTTCCATACTTTGGATGTTATATTTGTTACCTATTAAACATTCTTATTTATTCTTGTATGGTGACTTCAGGTCCTAGAAATTGTAATAAATTGGGTTTCTTGCACTCTATTAGTGGTTGGATAATTTCATTTATTTGGTGTTGATTTCTTGAAAATTTAATAAAGGTAGTTTAGACTTATTTAATGATGAAGTAGTATTAAGTTAATATAAATGTGGCATTGGGTTACCAGATGATTTGGGTTAAGCAGGGTTCTCCCTCCATAGGTTAGGGTGGGCTAAAGATGACCATTAGGTGACCAAGATGGTATTAGATCACTTGGTTTATAGATCTCACATAAAGAACAGGTCTAATAGAGTCCTTCAAAATAGTGTAGAGACGTTTGTACTTTCTTAGAGAGCCGACAGGGAATTAGGAAAAGAATTCCTTTCTTTTTTTCTTTTGTGCTATCACTTGATTTCAATTGGTATTTGGTGATCAAAATTGGTATTTAAATCATTCACTCTTATTTATAGATGGTGAATGCCTGTTCCACCATAATAGTAATAGTTGCACATATAATAGCATCAGTAGTAGCGCCCTCACCGCTACTAGGGTTGAAGTTTAAGGCATCCTTCGAGTTAGAAGAAAAGCTAGAAAGAGAAGATGAAGGACAACACCTGATAGGGATGAAACCTAATTATTTTGAGTATCAACAAAATAGAGATTACCATCCACTCCCTCATATTTAGATTCGGCAGACCTTCCTCATAATAAAGAAGTGGTAGTGAGAAGGAAGCGATGGTAGTTTTAGAGAATGTTGTGACTGCACCGAATAGTGTAGCCATGGTGCCTTTGTATGTTGAGGTGAGTCATCAAGTGTTGGGATTATTGAGTAGCTTGACCTGAACTATCTATACTCCAGTTATTTCATCCTTCCCTCTCCCATTCGTATAAAATGTCACTACGGTAGCACCAAGGATGAACATACTCCCTGAAATAGGGATATATCCCCAATAGTTACTTGGGCTAGTGAAGACTAATGATGAATATGGATTATTCTACTATTTCATAAAGATAATTCCCCCAGTATTCTAGGGAATAGAGTCTGAGGATCCATTTTAATTTTTGATAGATTTTCATGAACGACTGCCAAATACAGGTACTATTCAAATGTGTGGTGTGGAGTTTGTTTCCTTTTAGTTCCAGGTTAAAGCTAAGCAATAGTGGAGTTCATTTCTAGAGTGCAGGTAAGCCTTACCTCCATGTAGTTATAATTTCAGAATATAATCCTTGAGAAATATGTTCCCCTCACTTATCATGATCATAAGAAGGATGATTTCTTGAGGTTGGAGTAGGGTAACATGTATGTGACGGCCTACGAGGCCAAGTTTCATGCCTTTTCTCGCTCTACACTATAATTGATCACCTTAGATGAGGTGTAGATCAGGTACTTTGTGAAGGGTCTGAACTTTGGGATTCAGTTTGTTACATTATCTATGGTTGCGTCTAGAGAGTCCTTTTAGGAGATAGTTGAGTTTTCCAAGAAGGCTAAGGCCCTTGAAAAATAGGGTGAGGTAAAAGTAAAAGAGAAGAAGGCCCAAACCTCAAGCTAGTTTAATGGTACTTTCTCTAAGGGTTGTGCTCCTCTCACTCTTATAATTTTGCTATGCCTGTACTCTTATAGGGACAATCTAGGGTTAGTTAACAACATTTACAAATTGGAAGCTACACATCTTTATCCTCTTCAGTTTATAGAACTACTCTGAGCTTTAGGTGCCATGAGTGTGGTGGTTTAGGCTGCGTTATGAGGTATTGTCCTAATTTTTTATCTACGGGTTAGTTGACTCAACAATCAATTTCTGCTACTTTAGTTTTGAAAAGTCATGGTAGTGGAGAAAACTGTAGGGGTCATCCACAAGGTGGGTCCTGTGGCTAGGCTGAAGAAAGGGATAACAACCAAGGCAACCCGGGTGGAGGATATGTTAGTGGAAATAGTGCTTAGGCTGGTAGAGGTGGATGTCAGGATGGTGAAAAGACAAATATTTATACAGATTTTGCTCAGCCTGAAGCAGAAGATTTTGATATTTTAATGACAGGTACTATTCTTGATTGTGATCGTATGGGTGATGTATCGGCTCATGACAGTACCATTTTCATCTTCAAGGAAGGATAATTGTTTGCTTTCTAGCAATCACTAGTGTTTTCAATATGTTTTGTGCTTGTTCTCAGGAATCAAACTCAAAGGAAAGAAATATAAAAACTATAAGCTAGAGAGGCCTGCGACGTGGAAAATGAACCGTTAGTTCCCTAACGGACCGTCGCACCAAACATCGCCATGAATTAGAAAGGTAAAAAATCTAGAAGTATGTGATGGTTCAACCAATGGATTGTTGAGGCTTTGACAGACCATCACCCTGTCCCAAATAAACAGAATCTATGGAAATCACGAGGAGAGCGACAAGTTGGGTGACAGACCGTCATACAAGTAATGGACTATCATTAAAGCCATCAAGATTAACATAGAGTAGATTGATTCTAAAAATCAGTGATGGTTGACAGCGCCCAAGCGCACACACAAGTGTATGTGGTCTATCAAGTAGTAAAGTGTCCTTTAAGAAGCCAAGTATCGATCCCACAGGGACTTGGTTAAGAACCGATTCAATTCTAGTTCACAGTTTAAATTAATTTGATGAAAAGGTAGCCAACAAGAGTTTTGAATATTGAAAATAAAGAAAAGTAAACAATGCATAAATAAAAGTATTGGAACAATCAATGGAGTAAAGCCCAGGGTTAAAGCACTTCGAACAATCATACCATATCATTGAATTTCATTCATTAATTAGCTTATCTTGGTTGCTGATTCGTAGGGTTAATTGCATGATCATGGTCTCAACCTGTAACCATTTACCTAATTTGGACATTACAACTACATCGTTGAGCGGGGATGTAATAATCCAATTAAGTTATTTAAGCTATCATCCTACGTGTAAATCAAGTAAGGCTCCTAAGTACATCCTTGTTCTAGGTGCTAAGTTCAATTCTTTATTTTATAAAAGAATAAAAACCCAAACTTTGTTTATTCCCATGTTCTATTTCCCTATCCCCTCTCCCGAAATCACAAGGGTGACAATAGATGTATTTTCTGGGTGATCAATCCATCAAATAATTAAATCAAGAATAAACAAACAACCAATAATGATAAGCAAAATTAAACAAATTTAATTCAAAACAATAGTAATCATGTTTTTGGATTTAACCCTGGAAAGGGATTTTTTAGCCGATAATATTCATAACCATGATCCAAAAAATTGAATACATGATATGAAAAATTAAAAATCTAAATAAATAATTTAAAAAACCTAATTTAAAGTGTAGCAACCACGTAATTACGTCCACAGTCCCACTGCTTAATCTCCACCAAAAAAATTGTCCACAATTATCCAAAGCTATGTATTTATAATGAAATAATCCCAATATTTATGTGATTAAGAGAATTGCATGTGATCCAAGAGAAGATTCCCCAACCGCCTTTTTAATGTGCCCTTTATTTTTTTAATAATGTGACAATGCTCCAAGCCGTGTGTAATTGAAATTGTATTTTTCCATACATAATTAGAGCAACGCGAGGCATCAAAGATCGCGTCGACACGAACGACGTGACACATAACTTATAGCATTTATAGAGATGGAAGATATGACGCTGCGCATTGAGATTGCATCGGCTCACTAGAATTTGCGTTCAAAATTTATTCTACGTGTTGAACGTCCTATTCTTTGCCTATGCCTTTTGTAGTGTATTTTCAATGAATTTCCGGCCTTTAAATCATAAATATATCACCATATTTAGCTCACAAAGCCTTATACATAATCACACACAACATATTAGAGATCATAACAACACAAAATTCTCAACGACGAATCAAAACATTAACTAAGATAAGGTTAGTTCCCACGATCTTCAACTATATGTTTCGACTCTTGACTTAATCAAATTGAACTTTGCACATTAAAAACAAGTTATTCCACTCAAAATTACACATTTAAAATATTTGAAAAAAATTAAACACATTAGAATCCAACGTAACCAACTAGACACACAACTAGCTCAAGCTAGTAACACTAGTTTTCCGGGTCGAACTCTCAATGACTCAATCAAGTACAAACTTGTTTGGAAAAGACTTTGAACCATTGTAATCACACACTTGGACACTTATATGCTTATTTTTATCATATTAACACATAAAGCATACAAATTATCCTCACAACAAAGCTAAATATGTTTGAATAGTAACACTAGAGTGCATAAATACACCCAACCTCACAACCCCACACTTAAAGCCTTGTTCATCCTCAAACAACTCTTCACTCTAAGCATCATAATTTGAGGAAACTCTACACTTCTATGACATGCAATACACACAAGCTAGTACTATAATGTATGCACAGAATGCAAGTTTCTAAACTAAGCATGTTATTTACACAATTGAAAGCTCATGAATACTACTCCAAAACATTCTAGCCTCAATAATTGACTCACCTAAGTGGCAAACTCATGCTCATCATTCAATCAAGGACATCATAAAAATCACCCACATTCATCAAACATGTGTCCTCACAACAAGAGAGTTACCCATAATCACTCACAATAATGCAATTAATAACAATGGGTACAAGAATCAAATTACACTCACTCTCACAAAGAAATCACAAGTTACACACAATGAACCATAGGCTTTCCCTTAGTATAGTACTCCACTAATATCAGAGTGATGAACTTAGGATTAATTAGGTCTTTTTCGGGTTGTTATGTAGGCTAAGGAACGAGTAGGAACTATTTGGGAATAGTGACTAACCTCTCTAAGCACTTTAATACACCACATTATACATTTTAAACCAATCTCCAGAAACCAAATTATACCATTTTGTCTACCCATATCTTTGTTTTTCCCCATCTCTTTTAAGCATTTTTCACAAACATATGGTGGAAGTATTGCTTATTACCACGATTTTTTTTCTCTCTCTCTTTTTCACAACTATGGTAGTATTTCTAGAATAATGTCTATCACACCCATCCACCACACAACAACTTATCAACACCAATAACTATTACCTTGGGGCATCAAATTCACCTTTTCCTTCTTATTTCTCAAACTCCTTACTCAATTAATTTTTTATTAAAGCCCCTAGGATCTTTTTTGGATCAAATTAAAGTCTATGAAAGAAGGGATTAGGCTACCTACATATGAGGCTTTCAAAGAAAAAGATAAAGGCTCAAGGGGCTATTTAGGATCAAGCACAAAGGTAGGTAAAAAAGAAGGTATAAATCAAGGCTATCAAAGAAATGCCTATATCATCTCCTAAATCCACATTCTTTATTTTATTTTACACACACACCGAGAAAGTTTTAGACATCACATGCAACAAGAAATATACGAAAACCTTACATCGCACATGAAACATGCTCAACTCAATAGGATAATCATAGACTCCCAACCAAATAATAGCTTGAGTTCAAATTTAAGCCACAAATACACGAGTCAAAAATTTGAGCCTAGGAGTCTCAAAAGTAGCAACTCGAACAATTCAACATGCTTTTACCAACAAACCCACTTGCACCATGTAATAAAAAAATAGCACCACTCAAATATCTAACATTTTTTTTTAATTGAGCCAAAATTTGAGAATTTTCCCACCCTACATTCTTAAAAATCTATTTTGTCCCCAAAGTAAACTTATAAGTAAGAGATAGAAATACTCCCTAAGGCCTCTAAGCCTAGCTAGTAGCATCTGTTTGTATAAAGGAGATCCATGGGACCCCACACTCAGTTTTTCCCATGCTCCTTAGCTTAGGTTTCCAGTACTCAGACTTCCCATCAATCTACGACTCAATAAAAAAATAAAAACTACTTGAAATAAAAATTAAAAATTAAAAAATAAAATATATCTACTTAACTTGGGTTGCCTCCCAAGCAGCGCCTGATTTAGTATCACGACTTGACCCAAATCAATTCAACCAAATTCCTTCACCTTATTACCCTTCTTTAGGAGACATTTTCTTATTCGTTTATGATCTTTTGAGTTTGCACTCCCAAGGTCAACATCTCTCTCAACTTCAACCTTCATCATGTTGGAAAGCAGTGGGTTTATCTCAGGACACTCAATTACGTAGTTCGAAGAGGTCATTAGTAGGCTAAATACCCCACACTTGTCCTCTTCAACAATATTGATCATACAAATTTTTTTATAATGGGACGTTATATTGGGTGCTTTGTAAACATCAAATACTGCCTCTTTACCCTCTACCCTCATTTTGAGCATACCTTCTATAACATCAATTAAAGCTCCTCCAATTGCTAAGAATGGATGCCCCAAGATGATTGGTACCTATTCGTCTACCTAAAAATCAAGAATAATAAAGTAAGAAGGAATAATAAATTTACCAACCTTTATGAGGACATCCTCAATTATTCCTTCCGAATATGCAAATGACCCGTCTGCCAGTTGTAAAACCAAGACTGTCGATATAGGATATCCCAAGCTCAATTTTTCAAACAGAGATAGAGGCATCAAATTTATGCTTTTTCCTAAGTCACTCAGTGCGTGGACCACTCTACTCCTAATTTGGATAAGGAGAGTAAACTTCCCCAGATCTCTTAATATTTTAGGGATTTTCTATGTCATTACAGCGCTACACTCTTCAGTGAGTGTTATCGCCCCCACATCCTTTAATTTCACCTTATTCACCACCACATCCCTCAAGTACTTAGCGTACTTAGTCATACTCTACAAAACATCTAATAATGGTAAGTTAATGTGAAGCTCTCTGAATGTGTTAAAGAACTTTTTGAACATGGCATCCTCCTTCCCTTTTATTTGACTCTAAGGGAAGGGTAGTGGCAGCATCTTCTTCACTTCTTCTTCAACAACTTTTCTTTCAAGTACTCACACTTCCTTAATTTTTAGCAACTTTTTTAGAAACCTGTCGGAGAGTTAAATCTGCATCTACCTCCTTTGTTGCCTTGAGAGATTCTCCTTGAAGCTCTTTACCATTTCTCAAGGTGATTGCCATGACTTGTTTTAGAGTTTTTGTATTTGCTGGCAAACCCCCTTATGGCCTAGTATTTAAATCCTGCTAAAACTGCCCCATCTGCAACTCTAAGCTTCTTTGGGCTGCTTGCGAATTTTTCATGTTCGCAGTCAATTGTGCTTGATTAGCTAAAATTTGCTTCATCTTCTCTTTCATGTTGCTAGTTAGCTGGTTTGTTTGGGCCTGTGGTTGTGGGGCGTTCCATGACTGAGTCTTCCACTTCATGTTATAGTCATTACAATAATTTGGCCTCTAAGCATTGCCCACATACATTACTGATTCCGAATTTGAAGCACACATGGCCACAAAATGGCCACTATTTGCATAGACCTCACACCAACCACTAGTTTGTTGAATTGCATTGACTGCTACGGTAGTCTATGGCGCTCTAAATTTCAGGCTGATGAACTGAGTGTTTATCATATTTTACAATGCCATAACCTGGACTGATAAAGAAGTGAACTGGTCTACCTCTAATACACCTGTAATTCTTTTCATGGCACTTCTAGAATTGGAATGCCACTTTGGATTTTCTTGTGCTATGCAGATCAATAATGTGTACAACTCATTATAAGTTAGCTCCAATGCTTGACCACCTGCGGTTGAATCTAGCAAAGTATTTGTATTGTGATCAAGTGCTTCTATAAAAGTATGATCAAGTACCTCATTAGAACTCTTGGTGATGTGGATAGTCCTAAAAAAGAGCCTTGAAGCGCTTCCAAGCATGATAGAGGTTTTTATCTGGCTTCTGTTTGAATCTCACTATCTCACTGTGAAGTCTCGCAGCCTTGCCAGATGGAAAGAATCTGATGAGGAACTTTCTTTCTAAGCCGTCCCATGACGTGATTGAATTGGATGGCTCCATATTCAATCACCTTATTGCTTCCCCCAATAGTGAATGGGGAAAGAGTGTAAGCCTCACATAATCTTCACCCCAGTCCTAATGAATGTGCCAGAAAGCTCAATGAAATTCTGCAAGTGAACTTATGGATCCTCGTGTGAAAGCCCTGTAAACTTTTTACTACTGATTAGAAGCTGCACCATGTTGTTATTTAACTCGAAATTTCTCCCAGCAGCCAGTCTTTGAATTGGGGAAGTCAAGTTCGTCGGAAGTGGAACTGCCACTTCTCTAACTGTCCTGCGTGCTAGTTGTTCTGTAACCATTATAGCAGGATTCTCTAGGTCTTCTTGGATTTGAGGAATTCGGGGGAGAAAGATTGCTTCTCTCCTGCATTAATGAAAAAGTTGTTCTGGTTCGGGACTTGGTTCAACCAATTCCCGAGCCTTTGACAGATTCCTACTTTGAAAGCCTATTTTCTGGAAAAACAAAACCAAGACAAACGTAAAAATAACAAATAAATCTAAAAATAAAACTAAAGTAAACAATTGCCAAAATACAAGTCTCCGAAAGCAGCGCCACAAACTTGACAGCGCCCAAGCGCACACGTAAGTGTACGTGGTCTATCAAGTAGTAAAGTGGCCTTTAAGAAAGCCAAGTATCGATCCCACAGGGACTTGGTTAAGCAACGATTCAATTCTAGTTCACAATTTAAATTAATTTGATGCAAAGGTAACCAACAAGAGTTTTGAATATTGAAAATAAAGAAAAGTAAACAATGCGTAAATAAAAGTCTTAGAACAATCAATGGAGTAAAGCCTAGGGTTAAAGCACTTCGAACAATGATACCATGTTATTAAATTTGGTTCGTTAATCTGTTTATCTTGGTTGCTGATTCGTAGGGTTAATTGCATGATCATGGTCTCTCGACCTCTAACCATTTACCTAATCTAGACATTACAACTACATCGTTGAGCGGGGATGTAATAATCCAATTAAGTTATTTAAGCTATCATCCTACGTATGAATCAAGTAAGACTCCTAAGTACATCCCTATCCTCGGTACTAAGTTCAAGTCTTTATTTTTTAAAAGAATAAAAACCCAAACTTTGGTTATTCCCATGTTCTATCTCCCTATTCCCTCTCCCGAGATAGCAAGGGTGACAATAATGATCAATCCATCAAATAATTAAATCAAATAATTAAATCAAATAATTAAATCAAGAATAAACAACAACAACCAATAATGAAAAGCAAAATTAAATAAATTTAATCTAAAACAATAGTAATTATATTCTTGACTTTAACCCCAGAAAGAATTTTTTTTTAGCCGATAATATTCATAATCATGATCCAAATATTTGAATACATGATATAAAAAATTAAAAATCTAAATAAATAATTTTAAAAACCTAATTTAAAGTGTAGTAGCCACATAATTACGTCCACCGTCACACCGCTTAATCTCCACCAAAAAAAATTGTCCACAATTGTCCAAAGCTATGTATTTATAATGAAATAATGCCAACCTTTATGTGATTAAGAGAATTGCACGTGAACCTAGAGAAGATTCCCACCAGCCGCCTTTTTAATGTGCCCTTTATTATTTTAATAATGTGACAATGCTCCAAGCCGTGTGTAATTGAAATTGTATTTTGCCGTGCATAATTAGAGCAACACAACGCGTCAATGATCGCGTTCATACAAATGATGCGACACATCACTTCTAGCATTGATGGAGGTGATAGATTCAACGCGACACATTGAGATCGCATCGGCTCACTGGAATTTGTGTTTAATATTTATTCTACGTGTTGAACATCCTATTTTTTGTCCATGCCTTTTGTAGTGTATTTTCAATGAATTTCCGCTTTTTAAATCATCAATATATTACCATATTCAGCTCATGAAGCCTTCTACATTATCAGACACCACATATTAGAGATCATACAAACACAATATTCTCAACGATGAATCAAAACAAAAGCTAAGATAAGGCTAGTTCCCACGATCTTCAACTTTATGTTCCGACTCTTGATTTAATCAAATTGAACTTTGCACATTACAAACAAGTTATTCCTCTCATAATTAAACATTTAAAATATTTGGAACAAATTAAACACATTAGAATCCATAGAAACCAACTAGACACACAACTAGCTCAAGCTAGTAACACTAGTTTTCCGGGTTGAACTCTCAACTACTCAATCAAGTACAAACTTATTTGGAAAACACTTTAAATCACTGTAATCACGCACTTGGGCACTTATATGCTTATTTAAATTATATTAACACATAAAGCACGCGAATTATTCTCTCAACAAGGCTAATATGCTTGAATAGTAACACTAGAGTGCATAAATACACCCAACATCAATGGTTTATCCGATGAACTGTCACCAACCTGATAGACCATTGATCCAGCCATCAACCCTGATACGATGACCCAGATTTGAAATTTAAATCCCCACTTTATTAGAGCCTATAAATACCATGCTTAGGGTTAGAATAGGCATCTTAGGCCTGGTGTTGAACTTTGTAACGTATTTGCATTAGTGAGAAAAAGGTTATGAGGGGGAAACATATTGTTCTTGGTTTGAATTTGTATTTAAAAGTCTTGTATTAATTCATTGAAAGTACGAATCTCTAATTTATGAAATTAAGCTTTTTCATCTACTTTCTGATCATGCGTGCCAAAAAATCCATAACTAGGTGTCATGACCTCAACCATGGCCTGGCCATGATGGGTATCTCAAGTCCCATGTGGACTGCAGATCACCCCATTTACCTCACCTAACCAATATATCAACCATAAGTGTTAGATGAATTTCAAACATATAACAAGATATGCGAAATAATACTAACCATAGCTTAATAAATGTCTAAATAATTCATTACCACCACACACTAACCCAACATACCCAAGTCCACAGTAATCCACAAAGTCTCAAAAATCCAAAGTCAATATAATGTTGGGACATTCCCCCAACAATAGATAAAATCAAAGTCTAACAAAGTCTATGACATAGAGTAAAAATATCATGAAATGAATGCCTTCCAAACTATGGAATATCACCACTTCAATGTCAACTCACGAGGCACTCGAACACCCAGTATCTATGTAAGAAAAGAAGAAAAAACTTTGGTCCCTATATCACGTGGGGATACAACATTCGGAGATAGTTATCTGTTGAAACTCTAGCATGTAACTCAGGGATAGAGGAATAAAATAATGCCATCAATAAAACCAAGTCAAATCATTATATGCAATCACATGTATATATATATATTATATCCTGTCGGGATAGGAAACAATGCTTAGCATGAAATTAGAAAATATTAACCTGGGTTGTGTAGCATAACTGTCATAAAATAAGGCACCCATGGGCTATATGGGTCAAGCTCTACCCTAGTTAGAAGGGTCTCAGTGCGTGTAGCCACATGAACCAGAGAATATCCATATCCCTATATGCCAGGACAAGAACCTCCTGACATAGTCAAGGTGACGTTGCACCAATGTACACAATATGGAGGACTCAAACTTCCCATTCATATATTCATTCGAGGGACTCAAACTTCTCGGTCATATAGACACCCACACTGGCTAGCACATTTCATTTTAAAGCCTATTTAAGACATTATTTACACATATGCATAACCATCAGTTAGATTACTTATCCAAGGCATCCCATTGGTATTATCGTACTAGCCCTACTTGCAAGCGTATAACATGCCATAACCATTATCATTCAACATTGGGACTCGAACCCATTGTCTATACAAAGTCATCAATTCAATTTAACATTTAGGGACTCAAACCCATTTAGCCAATCAAACCATCAAGGTTACAATTCAAAACCATTTATGACCCACAAGGTCTTCATGAAACCATTTTCCAAACATTTAAATTATAAGGCCAATCCCTTAGTTCAAATCATATTTTAATTCAACTAATCACTATCAAGACCTTTACAAAACCATTCATCCTTCATTAATACTCTTTTTCCAAGCAATGATTCAAACACAATTCAGCATCTGATAAGATTCTTCTCGTAGACATTTTCACAAATAGGTTGAGGGCATACCATTATCAAACCATTATTTAAGTCAAAAACCATCATGTTAGGGTAAACCATGACCCATTCTTTTAACTACAATTTCCATGAACCTACATATGCAAAACCACTATCAAAATATGTATAAACACAAGTGAAATCATGAAAGCATAATACTCCACATTTTACATTCAAACCCTCAACCATAGATTTCAAAACCACCATTTTTGATTCAAGATTAATGTTTAAAACACATAATTTTATGATATAATAATGAAGGAATAGTCACATGCCTGAGTTATGATAATTCACAGAGATATTTGAATCCTTAAGCCTCTAGATGACCACCTTGATAAAACCCTAGCGTAATCTCCCTGAGAGATTTTTAAAGAGTTTGTGAGAGTGTTTTGATCTTCCAAAGTGATGAATGAGGGACCAAATAGTCTTATAAGATGTGGGGTCTTAAGGGATTGAGGTAGGAAATGTCTAAAATACCCTCAGCTTAAAAGTTTTAAAAGACTCGCAGGAGGGTATAGTTTGGCCCTCCACTCGTACCCACATCACACGAGTGGTACCATCCACTCATACTTTGATTAGAATGTTGGACATCACATTCTATCCAAAATACGACTCCTTAGCCTAAATCATACCGTACCATATGACTAGTACCCTTAGCATAATGTCAAGGTTAGACACTAAACAACATACAGTTTTGCACTATACTTCTTGTATCATGTACATATGACTTTTATGATGCCTTCCCATGCCAAGAACAAAATTTAGACAATGTGGTACTGACCAACATACGACTAGGCTCCTAGACCCGCATCCACTGCATACGGGTGGTAGATGAGTCGTATGATAGACTGAAGGTACAAGACTTAGGAAATTTTGCTAGGGCCATAGTTCAGGGTGTTTCAGTCTCCCCCCTAGGATAATTTGTCCACAAATAATGGGACGAGGCACAACAAGCACGATTAAACCCCAAACATCTCTACTCTTACCTTTATGAAAGAAAAAAACACCAAGAGATTCACAACCTATCATCAAAAAAGGTATGAAACAAAGGTGATAAGAGCAACACATACCTCAAGAAAGATTTTCCAAATTCGGGAATAAGAATAGATACTTGGACTTTATGTCCTCCTCGGCTTCTCAAGTAGCTTCCTCAAACTTTTAGTTTTGCCATAGAACCTTAACCAAAGCCACATCTTTTATTTGCAACTGAAAAACTTGACGATACAAGTTCCTCACCGGGACTTTCTCATAGGATAAGGAATCCGATATACCAATTTCTTCAAAGGGAATAACCAATGAAAGATCATCCATGCGTTTCAGCAACATAGAAACATGGAATACCGAATGAATAGAACTCATTCTAGGGGGAAAATCCAACTCATATGTAATATTTCTATCCTTTCTCAAAACCACATATAGGCCAACATATCGGGGACTGAGCTTTCCCTTCTTCCCAAACTGTATCACTCTCCTTATGGGAGATACCTTTAGGAACACCCAATATCCAAGTCCCTTTATCTAACATCAACATAGGAATTTTGGCGACTTTGGGCGGTCTTAAGTCTATCCCGAATCACCTTCACCTTTTCCATATCTTGTTGAACCATATCCGGGCCAAACATTTCCGCTTCACTAAACTTGAACCAACCAATAGGAGACCTACACCCCTACTATACTATAAGGCCTCGTAAGATCTTAACCCAATTCATCTCATTATTTCATGTTAGAGGGGTCCAAGACTTAGAATATTTCACTAAGTGTTGGGACTTAGTCATTTCTAAAGATCCTAAACTTTGATGATTTTATTGTTGACTTTTCCGGCCTTATAATGTTGATTTTAAAGTTGACTCATGATTGGGGGTGTCAAAGGTACATCTTGGGTAAGTTTTAGAATTTTTGGACGAGCGTAAGAACATGTTTAAAAGTCCAAAATAGTAGTATCACACGATGAGCCCGTAATGCATGCTCCATTTTGGTACTTCAGAGATCGCAACACATGCTCCATAACACGTTCCCTTATTTTCCAGCTTTTGTTTCCGCATATTTAAGGTTAATTGGGTCTTTTTTCCTCACCCAAAACCGTCCAAAACACAAAACTAATGTCCCCAAGGTGCATTAGTTTCCTCATCATTCCCTTTTTCGCTCAAAGAAAACCCTAACCTCCCCTCAAGAAACCAAGAACTCCATTACCCCTTCTTCAAGATAAGCAAAATTCTAAGTTCTCTAATCCAAGAAGTTCAAGGAAAGCATTCAAGTACATTCCCAAGGCTTCCAAGTCAAGCTTTTAATTGAAAATCATACCAATTAAGGTATGTGGGGTTATGAACAAGGGTATCCTTTCACCCTTATGCCCAAATTGCATGATTTTAAGATTCTATTTACTTGTTTTGAAGTAGGGTTCATACCCAAGTTTCTATGTTCTTAAAGCAAGTGATTTTCATGAGATTTAATGCTTTAAGTATATCATGAAGTGCTTATATTTAGGTTTTAATTTATAAAATTTATATTATGAATGAGATTGGACTATCTTGACTTGATATTGTTGAGTATTTCACGATTTATATTGAGGATGATTTTTTTTTTTTGAATTTCCATGAGTTTAAAGTATAGGTTTTATGCCCTAAGTTTAAGTCTTAAGATTTCAAGAAGATCATGCTCTTATGTTTTATTCGATAAGTTTATACCGAGAATGAGTTTGAGATTTCAAGAAGACTATGATTTTAAGTTTCTTTGATTGTTTATACCAAGCTTTAAAGAATGATTGATCTTTTGATCCTAAGCTAAGATATGGAATCCACATTTGTAATTTTAATTAAAGTTTAAAGTAAAGAGAAGCATAACTGGTTTTCATTATAAGCCCTTGTGCTATTTTAAGGTGGATTTCCTAAAGAGAGAGCATATAAGTAATATTGGAGTAGAATTTATCACCGAGTTGGGCACGCGTCTAAGGTCATATGCCCTAGAACTATGAGCCAACGTAGGTTCAACTTATTACCATGAACTTATTACCAATATGGATGAAGTTACATATAGTGATCACTATAGATTAGATCCTATTCCGATGGCAAGGGTAGGATGACTCTCCCTAACATGAGCTTTTCCTTACGGAGGACAAAACACTAGACACCATGATAGCTCACATGGTGTATGTCGGTTTGAAGAACTTCCCAATAGAAAAAGTAAAAGTACAGCTTTTAGAACTAAGTATTATGGTTCACAAAGTTTATCATTATGCTTTACTACTCATTTTTATGATTTTACAACTTTCCTTTATTCAAGCCTAAGGTGAGTTATTTACATTAAGCATGCATTTTTTTTTATAAATTTATGAGTATATTGAGTTATTATTTTTCTTATACATTCACCCCCACATTCTTAGTACACTCAAAAAGTACTGATCCACATATATATATATGTTCTACATTATCTCATAATGTTGGTACCATTTGCAACCCGCATATCATAATCAAACAGTGTGAAATTTCTAGTCAGCAGGTGATGAGTCTTTTTTATTCAATTATATTGATTTAGGATAGCTGGGGGTCATGTCCCAACTACCTATCGTCAATATTGGTAGAGGTTTTATAGACAGTCAGTATAGTTGATGTATTCAATTTCAGTTTTGTTTTGTATAACCTGAGTTGTAATTATTTTAATAGTTTTGTTTTGAAGATATCCAACTAAAGATTTTGTTCTTTCACTTATTACTTCAAGTTTTATGTATTTTATTCAGTTTCTCACGAGTTATGCCCATACAATGGCTAGCTTGTGATCACTTGTGGTCCTAAGCACCATGTGATGTCCAGGGGGTAGTCTTGGGGCGTTACAAATTTTGTATCAGAGCATAGAGTTCAAGTGTCCTAGGGTGTCTATGAAATTGTGTCTAGTAGAGTCTTTCGGAATGGTACATAGACGTCTATACTTTCTTCGAGAGGCTATAGGGCATTTAAGAAGAGTTTTCTTTCTTTTAAACTCTAGATCATGTAGTAAAGTTGTTCTTTAGAAAATTTTGTCAATTCATTTGTTACTCCATAATTATCCATATATGACTTATTACTGAGATAACATGATTAGTAAGTTCCAATTCCTCCCAAGATGATGCTCTCAGATTTACTATCAGTAACTTTAGAAGTCATAAAAAGGGCTTAAGAGGAGCTCGCTAGTGTGTTTTAAGTCCCTTATGTTGAAAGCTTATGTCCTCATCCATGTGAGTTGTGCCGTTAAGATATAATAAGATATGTATTCAGATTCCTCATTAACCGTTCAATACAGATAGTGCTCATGAGAGAAAATAGTATAAACCTATATGGGTAAATAAAGTTTGCATTCGAGGGGTATTGCAATCGGAGTGTTATGAGTCGTAAGTAGTAGAACCTTCTTATACTTGGAAGTATGGGTATAGAAGTGTAGTGGCAAAAAATTGGTGATGGTGATGGTGATTGATTGAATGTATATAAGTGAACTTTTGCATACGCATGAGTTAGTAGTGAGGTGATATGTCCTTGTGTGTTAGTCTAGGGGTAATGAAGGTGGTATAGGTTCCTTGGTAGAGGGAAGAGAAGGAGTTATTAGTCAAGGTGAATTGTTGTTTGCTTGAAGTAGGAAATGAGTTATTGATGATTTTTATTATGTTAGAAAAGTATAGGTTATTAATAAAAGTATTTGGTGGTTGAGTATTGTTAATTTAGGCTTTCATTGAGGTTGCAAAAAGGAGTTTAATTGAAACTTATAAAGCTATGATAGTAATTTAGGTGTATAGATGGGTAAATAGTCGTAATATGCAGAAGGAGGATGTGCTAACAGATTTCAATAAGGTATATCATAGGATTATGATCGATTGCTGTTGTTATGAGGTTCTAGTGGACTAGTGTTTCTTGGTGTTTATTTTATAGCTTTCAAGCAAGAATAGTATTTGAGGTTGTGTTGTTAATCATGCCTAGCACTGGACACTAAGTTTGAACAGTAGATGGTTATCAAGGTGGAAATAATGATTGCTTTATTAGTGATGCTAGTTATACGGAAATGATCTGGTAGGCTTGAACAGTGAATACAAGAGTTTTAGTTCATTTGTTCATAATTTAGTATGATGTCGTAGGTATGATGTAGAGGTGTATCCAAGGTGATATAGGGATTGAATTAGTTTCTATGATTATTAAGTGTCATGTGTGCTTAGATAATGCTCGTGAGTTTCTAAGTGTGAATAAGGCTAGTCATATAGTATGTGGTAGTCTTGATGGCTATGTTAAAGAGCTATGGATAAATGATACTGAGTCTTTTGGTATTATTTAAGTTTGTGAGGCCGATTATGTGTTTAGTGAGGCAGGTATGTTTTTCAAGTTAATAGAGTGTAAGTCTATGATGATGATTATTGAAGCTAAAGGAAGTCGAGGGTGGTATGTATTAGGAGAGGGTCAAATAATGAAGTTAGTATTGTCTAGATATAGTTTATACAGGTGAGTGAGTATTCATGTGTAGACCTTTAGAGCAAAGAAATTATGGTTCAGTCGTGTAATCATGTTTTCAGTTATGAATGTTTAGAATATAATCTCAGTTCCTCAGTGTTCTCAGCTTAATCAACCTCATTCAAGGATGAATGTTCTCAAGGCGGAGATATTGTAAGACCCCATAAGATCTTAACCCAATTCAGCTCATTATTTCATGTTAGAGGGGTCTAAGAATTAGAATATTTCACTAAGTGTTGGGACTTAGTCTTCTGAAGATCCTAAACTTTGATGATTTTATTCTCGACCTGCCTGGCCTTAGAATATCAATTTTAAAGTTGATTCATGATCGGGGGTGTCAAAGGTACATCTCGGGTAAGTTTTAGAATTTTTTGGATGAGCGTAAGGGAATGTTTGGAAGTCCAAAACTATTGTAGCATGCAATGAGACTTTTGGTGGTCCAGAGCCCACGACGCACGCTCCAGTTCGGTTCTCCATAGTCCAAGCGCACGCTCCCTTATTTTTCCAGCTTTTGTTTTCATATATTTAAGGGCAATTAAGTTATTTTTCCTCACCCAAAACTGTCCAAAACTCAAAATTAAAGTCCCCAAGGAGCATTAGTTGCCCCATTATTCACTTTTTCTCTCCAAGAAAACCCTAATCTTCCCTCAAGAACACTAAGAGCTCCATTACTCCTTCAAGATAAACAAGAATCTATGTTCTCTATTCCAAGAAGTTCAAGGAAAGTATTCAAGAACATTCCAAAGGCTTCCAAGTCAAGATTCTATTTCAAATAAAACCAATTAAGGTATGTGGGGTTATGAACAAGGGTATCCTTTCACCCTTGTGCCCGAATTTCATGATTTTAAGATTCTATTTAATTGTTTTGAAGTAGGGTTCATACCCAAGTTTCTATGTTCTTGAAGAATGTGATTTTCATGAGATTTAAAGCTTTAAGTATATCAAGAGGTGCTTATATTTATGTTTTAGTTTATGAAATTTATATTATGAATGAGATTGAACTATCTTGACTTGATATTGTTGAGTATTTCAATATTTATATTGAGCATAAAGTTTTGTTGTGAATTGCCGTGATTTAAGGCATGGGTTTTAAGCCCTAAGTTTAAGTTTTGAGTTTTCAAGAAGATCATGCTCTTAAGTTTTATTTGATAAGCTTATACCAAGAATGAGTTTGAGATTTCAAGAAGACTATGATCTTAAGTTTCTTTGATGGTTTTATACCAAGCTTTAAAGAAAGATTGATCTTTTGATCCTAAGCTAAGATATGAAATCCACATTTGTTATTTTGATTACAGTTTAAAGTAAAGAGAAGCATAAATGGTTTTCATTATAAACCCTTGTGCTATTTTAAGGTGGATTTCCTAAAGAAAGAGCATATAAGTAATATGGGACTAGTATTTAGTTGGGCATGCGTCTAAGGCCATATGCCCCAGAACTATGAGCCAGCGTAGGTTCATCTTATTCCCAATATGGATGAAGTTACAGATAATGATCACTTTAGGTTAGGTCCTATTCCAATGGCAAGGGTAGGACCACTCTCCCCAATGTGAACTTTTCCCTACACGGGACAAGACGTTGGACACTATGATTGCTCCCATGGTGTATGTCAGCTAGAAAATCCTCCCAATAGAAAGAGTAAATGTACAACTTTTAGAACCAAGTGTTATGGCTCATAAAGTTTATCATTATGCTTTACTACTCATGTTTGTGATTTTACAGATGCATTCTTTTCAAAATTAAGATTATATTGAGTTATTATTTTTCTTATGCATTCACCCCCACATGCTCAATACATTTCAAAAGTACTGATCCACATATACATCTATGTGATATATTGCCTCATAATATTGGTACAAGTTGTACCCCACACGTTCTAATTAGATAGTGCAAAATTTCCATCCAGCAGGTGATGAATCCTTTTTATTCGAGGGCTTGAGTTAAATCATAGTTTGAGCAGCATCTTGTTTTCTTTATTCAATCGTATTGATTCGGGATAGCTGGGGGTCATGTCTCATCTACCTATAGTGAATATTAGTAGAGGTTTCATAGACAGTCAGTATAGTTGATGTATTCGTTTTCAGTTTCTTTTTGTAAAACCAGAGTTGTAATAATTTTAATAGTTTTATTTTGAAGATGTTCATCTAAAGATTTTCTTATTCCGCTTCTTTCTTTAAGTTTCATGCATTTTATTCAGTTGCTCATATCTAGGGGTTATTCTCGGGGTGCTACTTATTCAATGCCTCAAATGGCGCCATACCAATAATAGAATGGTAACTGTTGTTATAAGAAAACTCAATCAAGGGCAAATGGTCGAACCAACTACCACCAGAGTCAATCAAATAGGCTTGCAACATTTCCTCCAAAGTCTTTATGGTCCTTTCGGCTTGCCCATCCGACTATGGGTGAAAAGCTGTACTAAGACTTACTTTGGTCCCTAAACCATGATGAAAAGAGCACAAAAAATGTGACAATAACTGAGTGACACAATCTTAAATAATTGAGACAGGTGCACCATGCAACTTTACAACTTTCTGAAGGAACAACTTTGTATAATCCTTGTCAGAATAGGTGGTCCTCATGGGAAAGAAGTGAGTGGACTTGGTCATCCTATCCATGATGACCCAGATAGAGTCATACTGATTCCGCGACCGCGGAAGACCAGTGTCAAAATCCATTTTGATTATCTCCCATTTCCATACCGGTAAGTCAATCTATTGAAATAGCCAACCAGGCCTCAAGTGCTCTACCTTTCTTTGCTGACATACCATACACTTAACCATAAAGTATGCCATATCCTATTTCATGTTGTTCAACCAATACATCTCTTTGAGATCATGATACATCTTTGTTGAATCGGGATGAACCGTATACCGCTATTCATGGGCTTCAGTCAAAATCCCGCCTCACAACCCATCCACATTAGGATCACATAACCTTCTTTGTTACCTCAAGATACCATCTTCACCGACCTTGAAGTCCATCAACTTTGCTTACCCACATTATCCTTGATCTTGATCAAAAGAGGATCTAATACCCCTTTCTCTTTTATTTCTGGACAAGGATATGGTTGTTCTACCTATTGAATTATCACACCACCATCCTCAGAGTCTAAGTGGCGGACTCCAAGGTTAGCCAAATAGTGAATAGCCTTCACCAATTCCCGCTTACCCTCATCCACATGTGCTAAACTCCCTATGCATAACCTGCTAAGAGTATCCGCAACTACATTGGCTTTACCTGAATGGTAGTTAATACTCATATAGAAGTCTTTTAGCGACTCAATCCACTTCCTTTTCCTGAGGTTAAGCTCAATCTGAGTGAACACATACTGAAGGCTCTTATGATCAGAAAAGATATCAACATGCACCCCATACAGATAGTGACGATAGATTTTCAATACAAATACCATGGCTAACAGGTCAAAGTCATGAGTCGGATAGTTCTTCTCATAAATCTTCAATTGTCTAGAGGAATAAGCAACCACCTTACCATGCTGCATCAACACATATCCCAAACCAACTCGGACACATCATAATAAACCACAAAACTCTCAGGTGGAGTAAAGACTGGAGCTGAAGTTAACTTATCTTTTAGCTTCTTAAAGCTACCCTCGCAAGCATCCGACCAAAACAACTTCACCTTTTTTGAGTCAACTTAGTCAATGGAGTAGCAATAGAAGAAAACCTCTCCACGAACCACCTATAATACCCAGGTAAACCCAAGAAGCTTCGAATATCGATTGGAGTCATGGGTTTAGGCCACTTCTTAAACACAATAACTTTATGAGGATCCACCATAATAAACCACAAAAAATTATGACATTCAACTAAAATTCACACTTGGAGAACTTATCATACAACTGATGATCTTTCAAGGTTTGCAACACAAGGCTGAGGTGATTGGCCTGATCCTCCTCATTCTTAGAGTACACAAAGCTGTCATCAATGAAGACAATGATGAACAAATATAGAAACTGATGGAAGACCCTATTCATCAAATCCGTGAATGCCGCTGGAGAATTAGTCAATCCAAAATACATAAAAAAAAACTCAAAATGCCCATACCATGTACGAAAAACTATCTTAGGGATATCCACTTCCCTAATCATTCACTGATGATACCCGGACCGAAGATCAATCTTGGAGAAGAGTTTGGCACCCTGAAGTTGATCAAAGAGATCATTAATTCTCGAAAGAGGGTACTTATTCTTTGTTGTCACCTTATTCAATTGCCAGTAATCAATACACATCCAAATGGAACCATCTTTATTTCGCACAAACAAGAAAGGTGCACCCCAAGGGGACACATTAGGACGAATGAAACCCTTGTCTAAAAGATCTTTGAATTGCTCCTTCAACTCAGCTGGAGACATTATATACAGGGGAATAGAAATAAGGTGAGCATTCGAAACAAGATCAATACAAAAATTAATCTCCCAATTTGGAGGGACCCCAGGAAGGTCATCGGGGAAGACCTCTGTAAACTCATTCACCACTGGGACAAAATGCAAAAAAAGACCCTCCGAGTTAGAATCTTTAACCCAAACTAGATTATATAGATACCCCTTGGAGATTAATCTCCGAGTTCTAAGATACAATATAAACTTCCCCCTAGGAGCTAGGAAACTACCTCTCACTCAACAATTAGCTCATTAGGAAATTTAAACACTACTTTATAGGTCCGACAATCTAAGGAAACATAACACGGGTGCAATTAGTTCATTCCCAGAATAATATAAAAATCAACCATGTCTAACTCTATCAAGAACACAAGAATTTCTCTACTACCAACAGCTACCACACACCCCCTATAGACTATTCTGACAACCACAGAGTCTTCTATCAGGTTAGAAATAGTAACATGGTTCGATAGACACACATGATCAAAACCAAAATACACAACCACAAATGGGGTCACATAAAAGAGAGATGACCCTGGATCAAGTAAAAATTACACATCACAGGAAAATAATTTCAACATACCAGTAATAATATACAGAGATGCCTCGGACTCCTGACGAGTAGTGAGAGCATAAAGGCGGTTTTGACTGATGCCGGAGCTAGAAGAGGAACCCTTTGGTTTAGGAGATGATGAAGAGGCAGCAAAAACCTTATTTTCCCCAGAAGCAACTCTAGAGAGCAATTTCACTGCATGTGTCCTATCTGACCACACATAAAATGTCAGTTCCTTACCTTCTCATACTGACCATGATGATGCTTGCCACAAAATCTGCAAGAAGGGTAGGATGGTGCGAACTGGGCCTCACTGGCTTAAGAATAGGGAACCTGTTCCCTAGAAGCATCACCACCCAAAAAATATTTGTCTTTTGATTGCTTTAGGTAGGGAGAACTAGCAGTCAAATAGGAGTTAGGACACCTCTTACTCTTTCTCTAGGCTATTTCCCACTCTGCTGTTGGCCCCCACTCTGTTCTAAAAACTGAGACCTCTTACTCTGTCTCTCACCAATCTGAACCTGTTTCTTTTTCTTCTTCTCGACCTGTTGTATATACATAACCAATTTAGAGATATCTATGTCCTTGATCAACAAGGAAGCCTTACTCTTAAGGATCAACTCATGAGACAATCCCAAAGCAAACTTTATAATTCAAGACCTCATATTAGACACCAGTTCCAGAGCATACTGGGACAACTGGTGGAATTTCAAAGCATACTCTTTGACTGTCATCCTTCCTTGCTTTAAGTTAACAAATTCTTCTGCTTTTTCCTCCCTTAACTCCTAAGGAAATAAGGGGTCCAAAAAAGCACTAAAGAAATCATTCCACAGGGTATAACTACCATCCTTATCTCTCGACTATTCCCACTTTTAGTACCGCTGGTACTCCTACATCCTTCAATTGGTAGGCAGCAAACTCTACACCCTCAATCTCCAAAACATGCATAACCTGAAAGATCTTCTCCATTTTATCAATGAAGCTTTAAGAATCCTTCTCAACCTTTGTACTAGTAAACATCGAAGGATACAACCTCATAAATTGGCCAACTCTAGTGGCCTCAGATGGACCCTTAGTAACACCAGCAGAACCAGACTATTGTGACTGAGATATACCCAACTGAGTCAGTAGGGTAATTAAATGACATAACTCAGCATTAGTAACTTCCTTGGAGATGACTGAGTATGAGTGTCATGCTCAGGAGTAGGCTAGTGGGTCCAGGTGGAACCCTACGAGGACATTCAGATATAGCGACCCTTGACTGGGTCTGGACCCTAGAAGTTGAAAGAGCTTTATCCACATTGTCCTTAGATGGGACAAAAGAGTTTGCATGAGCATCATATCTTCTTGGAGGCATAATCTGAAATATGAGAAAATAAAAATCATAAGAATCAAAGACCTTAGAGTGTATAGCTCAAAATTAAGACAATGAGAAAGTGAAAACATTTTTAAATGTCTTATATCCTCTCTGTTCTAAGTATGGCGCGCTACATACCCATAAAAGATACTCTAATTAACATGACTTTGTGGATGCCCAATTGACCTTGAACCTAGGCACTGATACCAACTTTGTCACGATCCAAACTAGGGCCTAGCCTTGATAGGTATCTCAAGTCCCACATGGACCAGAGATCACCCAGTTTACCTTACCTAACTAATATATTAACCATAAGTGTCAGATGAATTCCAAACAAATAACATGATATGTGAAATAATACTAACAATAACTTAAGAACTATCTCAATCATTCATCACCACCACAAACTAAAATCCAAAGTTAATATAATGTCGGGACATGCCCCCGACTATAGAAAAAATCCATGCCTAACAAAGTCTATGGCATAGAGTAAAATACCATGAAATAAATACCTTCCAAACTATGGAAGCTCACCACTTCAATGCCAACTCACAAGCCACTCGAACGCCTGGTCATTGCGCAGGAAAAGAAGAAGAATCTCTGGTCCCTATATCACGTGGGGATACTACATCCGATAATGGTAAGCAGTTGGAATGCTAGCATAAAACTCAGGTATATAGGAATAAAATAATGCCATCAATAAAATTGAGTCAAATCATTATATGGAATAACATGTATACATATATATATATATCATGCCGAGATAGGGAACAAGGCTAAGAATGAACTTTGAAAACATTAACATGGGTTGTGTAGCATAACAATCATAAAACAAGGAACCCATGGGCTATATGGATCTAGATCTCCCCTAGATAGAAGGGCCCCAGTGCATATAACCGTATGAACCATAGAACATTCATATCTGTATATGACAACCAAAACTGAGGCCTTATCATAATAAGCAATCTCAAGTCTAACCGGGATCGGAGACCAACCCTGATACCCAACCCAACCAATTGATATTTACCCTGAATCAGATAAACTCTAAAAATATAACAAGATAATGTATTAACAATGTGTTGACTTTGGGATACGCCAATGTCAGAGGCTAGCCCAACCAAATCTATCCACCCAAAAACCGAAACCAACCTTCTAAGCCAACCAATAACCATGCAAAACCATAAATCAAAAGCAAAATAATATCTCAATGTATATAATATATAATAATAATCAATCCATACCATACCCAAGCCCACAGTTGTCCATACACAGCCTCTAAACAAAATCAAAGAGTACCTAGCTAGTATATTCCCCCGACATAGCCATAAGCCATGTCTATAAAACATAAAAATACATAAAGTAATCCATGACATGAAATAAATATCTTCTGAACTCTGAAAGCTCAGCACTTCCATCCAACAGTTGATCTCGAAGTCCGTTCGCTAAGCAGCAGGAGTGAAACGACTGGTTCCTGCATCGCATGGGGATGCAACCGCCCAAAGATGGGTTAGTGGGTGAATGCTAGCATGCACAAATGATAAGGATAAAATAATGCCATTTAAGAAAACCAAGTAAAACCATCCATATGCACACAAACCATATATATATATAACCATGTCGGGAAAGGGAATTGGGTTTATTATGTATTAAAATATTTAACCTGAGTATGTGAAGCTTAACCGTCCTAAAACTACCCACGGGCAATATAGGTCTGGTGCCCCAGAATAGGCCCCGATGCGTGTAGCCACACGAACCGGAGATACTATAAGTCTCGAGAATACCTATGTACTCTTCACTTTCCATGATACATATGTATAGTGTACTTAGAGTATTCCAGTAAACCTCATGAGTATCATATAAAGTCGCCATGACCTACCCCTCATGTCAGCAAACATGAGTTTCCAGTGTTCTTCCATTGGACTCCTACCTTCCCAGTTAGTTTTCACACCCCGTCATTATTGCCTAATTAAAACCATTTCCAACCAAACCATTATTCCATTATTATCATTAAGCATGGTTATTAGATAGTGGTCTCGTCTTTCAACCACAAAGAATATCGGATGAATGGACTCATGCTAGGGAGAAAGCACAATTAAAATTACAATCCTGGGACTCATCACTGCGAGAGCTTAAGTCTAACTATACACAACCACTTCCATGTTTTAGCCTATCCAAAATAAAAAAGGTGTTACCTTATGCCACTAGGCTCTACTTCTTACATCTATTCCAAAACACTAATCTACTTCTATCACCATTATAATATAGAAACCATGAGTGAAGGACATGGACAAACCATATCCAACCATCTTAACCAAAACCCCAACCTATAATTGAACACCCAAAACCATAACGTAGTTATGCTAGAAAAATAATTCATTAAACATGCCTCTCGGGGCCTCTTAAGTACCCAATACAACTATTGGTATATCTACCAATCATAACATTCAGACCTACCGCTTATATACCCGTGGTATTATCTATCCTTCCAAAGATCTAACACCCTTTATTCACTAAGGTTTCCAGTAATCCCCTTATAATCTCCCCCACTTAGGGACTTCTACATTCCCCATTTCAAAAAATTATCATGCTCCCCAAACCACTACCACCCTAACATAAGGTGAGTCATTAAAGAGCCAAAGTATAGGAATTTATCCACGCCACCCTAGGCAAGACCCCCGAAATAAGAGACGACACTGTAGGCACGAAGTACTTCATAACGATCACCTAGGTCATAATGAAGAAACATCCCAACCAAACCAGACCAAAAAAGGAATCCGTAGACTGGACACCAAAAGGAACACTATCGAATAAACCAAAGGGAATGTAAAATGAGCCTAAGACTAATATCCATGGAATAAGGCAAACACAAAATTCAAACCTTAGGCATAAGTGTTTTATGAATGCCTACAACACTAGTAGAGTACTCTCTTAACCGAGAATGAAGAGAATTACTAGATTATGCAACCTGACATTCCCCTGAATTCCACCACCAAATGAAAATTTTAGACTAACCATCAATCTTTACCTTATTACACCTACAAGCATAATACTGTACTATAATAGGTATCACCAAACACGTATACCAAGAATGATTGTCTATCCTATACCTAAAACCTTAGTCATCCCACTTCTATTTAGAGCCCAGCATGGACATGCAAAAACCATTAGACTAAATTGACTCCAAGGTTTACAATTAAACCAAAACCATTTAAATTCAAACCAAGGCAACCAAGGCCTTTCAAAATTAGTGTAAGACCATGCAAAATACTAATATTAATTCAATCCTTTAAAGCTTGATAAGGGGTCCCATACTTAGAAAACTTTAGCTAAGTATTCATACTTAGAGTTATTTTAACCTTCATAGTGGTCGATCTTATTTCGCGACCCTTACGACCATTAAATATCGATCTTTAAGTTTCTTCATGATCAGGAATGTCAGTAGGTGTTCTCAGACGAGTTTTAAATTTTTCAAACATCATTTAAAACACGTTTGGGAGTCCAAGCGAGTGTATCGATGCAATCTTGATGCGCAACGTGGACTATCGCATTGATGAATATTTTCCCCCATCTTCCAGTGTAATTTCTAGTGAACCGATATAGACTCGATGCGGCACGTCGTCCATCACATTGATCCCATCGATGCGGTGCGTCGGTCTGCACATTGCTAGGCCAATTTTCAGTCATTAAAAAGATGCATCCTTAGGGGTATTTGGGTTATCTTCCCATGTCTATCAACCCCCAAAACATGAGATTTACCCACTTTAGAGGCAAAATCCATTCACTATTCTCAAAATAACTTAAGAACAAAACCCAAGGGCTTTTAATTCAAGGTTCAAGATTTAAGAACTCACCATCAACCTTCATTAATTCAAGTACGCAGGTATGTCAAGTGTTCATCCATGGGTTCCTTTCACCCTTGGAGTCCAAGAAACTTTTTTTAAACTTTAAGTTGATTGATTTCATGATTTCATGATTGGATTTAAGTGTATCCATGATTATAATGTTAATTGGGTTTCTAATCCATGGTTTATTACAAGTTTCCTGTGGAATTTATTATCATGTGTGTAGTATCATATGAATTTTTGTTGAAACCATTTAATTTGTGAATTTGGGAATTGATGTTATGATGCCTACATTTGTGTAGTATCATGTGCATATTGGTGCTCCCTAAGTGTTTGTTAAAGTTCTCATGTGAACTAACTGGGGAAAAATCATGAAATGCTAGTATATGTGTAAACTTATGCCTTACATGTGTTTGATAAAATATCTCTATAGATGAGTTATGAACAATTGCACAATGTTATGCTTTTCAAGTTTACTCTATGCTTTAGTTTTCATGCTATTGAGTCCTGGGGTATTCAACACCAAAAAATTAGTTGTTTACCTAAAGCTACAGTAGTTATAAAAAAATCTCAGTAGTGTTACGAATAGTAGTACACAATAATCATTCATAGTCTCAGTTCAGTATTCAGTTCAAAACTCAGTGAACTTAGTCAGTTAACTAGATTCAGTAGTACTCCGTCAGTTAGCAGAACCCAATGAACTCAGTTTAGTTCAGTTAGATAGTACAATCAGTAACAATTTAGTCAAGCCTAGTATGGACTAGAAATCATTTAGTGTCTATTCATTTAGGAGTAGGATTCAGCATCAAACGAACCCAGGAATGGGGCCATTCCTGCTAGCATAGGGTTTGACCGTTAGTAGTAATCACTGCATTAAAAAAATACATAGCCAGTGTAGGTTGAGATATCTCTCTACCAAACTAGGGTAGATACATCTCATACGAGTTTTCCTACCAACGAGGGTTGATGAAAGAGCTTCCTGTCTGAGAGAGTTAATTCCCAACTTGTCTTTACCCCAGGCATGGTACTGACACCCTTCTAACTGATGTTATAAGTTGGACCCCAATCCATTCAGATAGGGTCATGATGGTTAGATGATTACCTCCTACATTTTTAGTTTTAGTTTCAGTCTCAATATAAAACTCAGTTCAGTTCTACAGAATCAGGACTATCAGATACAGTTACCTAACTCAGTATAGAACTTATTTTAGTTTTACACAATTAGGACTTTCAGAAATAGTCACCCAGTTATCAACCAGGATTGTCAGAAACAGTCACTCAATTATTAGTATTATAGTATCAGTAAACTCAGATATCAGTTAATATGTATTCAGAACTCAGTAACTAGTGTTAACATGATATGAGTTACAATTTATGTATTCATGCATGTTCTCTCATTCAGTTATGTTCATGTTACTCAGTCAGTTATTGTTCATGCACATGAACCCATGCATATCAGTCTACCTCACTTAGCATACCAGTATATTTAAAGTACTGATGCATACCTTTCTTTTTATGCTATGATGTCTTATATCATAGGTTCAGATGCACGGGCTCTTGACCATACTTAGCAGCCCAGCCTATCTGCAACAAACTTAGTGGTGAGTCCTCATAGTTCGAGGATAGAGTATTATTTTAGTATTTCAGTACAGTTTTTATTAGTCGGAGTTATTTAGGGGCTTGTCCCATCAACTCGATAATTCAAACAGTTATAGGTTTTCAGACTTGAGTATTTCAGATATGTGTTTCAGTATTTAGTTATCAGTATTCAGTATTTGTTTTTAGTTCTGAACCTTATGGCATTTACAGCCTCACTTCCATATTTATTTCAAATAGTTTGCTATTATAGTATTATTACTATATAATGCTCACAACAGGTACCAGTCATGGATTAGTTGGTGGTCCTTTGGGGTCGCTATGACCGTGTAGCATCTAGGGTACAGACTCGGAGCATTACAAACTTGGTATCAGAGCCTAAGGTTCAACAGATTCCTAGGAAGTCTGAAAGCTGTATCTAGTAGAGTCTTGTGCATAGGTGTATAGCACGCCATACTTATGGACATGAGGCTACAATATGTTTTAGGAAAAGTTTCCCTTCTTTCAGTATTCATGTCGTGCGAGTGAGCATAAGCTCAAATTAAAATCTCAGTCTAATCCCCTTTTTCCTTCCATTTACAGAACATGTCTCCAAAGAAGAACGAAAGAAGAATAGAAAATTATCCAGTACCTCAGCCCATCCAGCTAGATCCTCTGGACGAGCAAGTCTCCCACGCAAAATTCAGAAAAGTTTTCACCACCCTAGCTCATTCTGTGGTAGCCCAGAATGAACACCTAGCCGCCGTTCTAGCCAACCTAGTGGCCAATACTGCTGCAGCTAGGATTTGGGACTTCACCAGACTGAACCCTTCCTCTTTTACTGGGTTGAAGTTAGATGAGGACCCATAAGAATTTCTTGATCAGGTGCATAAAGTTACATATATTATGGGGGTGACTGCTAGTGAGAGTGCTGAGTTAGCCGTATATTAGTTATAGTATGTGGCTCATTCATGGTTCAAATAGTGGAAGGCAAAGAGGGTTGCAGATACAGGGCCCATAGAATGTGAGAAGTTTTCTATTTCTTTTTTGGATAGGTTCTTCCTACTAGAGTTGATAGAAATAAAGGTTTTAGAGTTTATTAATCTGAAGAAGGGAAACATGATAGTACAAGAGTATTCTCTCAAGTTTATTCAGTTAGCTAGATATGCCCCTCATGTGGTAGCAGATAGCAGATCTAATATGAGTAAATTTGTGTCCGGTGTGTCTAACAGTGTGGTTAAGCAATATAGGACCGCAATACTGATTAGGGAGATAGAGATATATAGGCTCATGGTCCACGCTCACTAGATAGAGGATGCTAAGAATAAATAGATAGAGAGAGAGAACAAGAGAGCTAGAATAGGTAGCTTCAACTTCACTCAGCCTAAGTCAGAGGGTAGGAATCATTCTCAGTTCCACCTGAAATCTTCAGTTTCAGCTGTGTCCTCAGCTAGTGCTGTAGTACAAAAATTCATTAACGATATTAGAGATAGGGCATCAGGCCCTAAACCCTAGGGTAGTGTTAGCTGTGCCCGAATAAATCCTCTCTGCTAGAAGTATGGCCAAAACCATCAGGGTGTCTGTAGAGCTGGCAGCGATGTATGTTTTGGATGTGGCAAGCCAGGCCATAGGGCCAAACAGTGTCCTCAGGTGCATTCGCAGATTCAACATAATCTTTCCCCAACTCAGTCCGGTCAACCGAATCAGTAGGTTACAACTTCCAGTGCCACCAGTGGGCATCACCCAAATAGACTCTATACACTTCAGTCCCGACAGGATCAGGAAAGTTCTCCTAATGTGGTCACTAGTATGTTACAAGTTTATCATTTGCATATTTATGCTTTGTTAGATCCTGGAGCTTTCTTGTCCCTTGTAACTAATTATATAGCAGTTGACTTTGAAGTCAGTCCTGAAATCCTAATAGAGCCTTTCTTAGTATCTACCCTAGTGGTAAATGTATCATAACCCAATGGGTATACAGGAACTGTCCGGTCATGGTATCTTAGAAAGTCACTTCAGCAGACTTAGTAGAATTAGAGATGACAGATTTTAATATCATTCTTGGCATGGCTTGGCTTCATTCATGCTATGCCTCAGTTGACTACAAAATCAAAATTGTCCAATTTCAGTTTTCGAATAAACCTATCCTAGAATGAAGGGGTAGTACCTCATCACTTAGGGATCAACTTATTTCTTACCTAAGGGCAAGAAAAATGATATCTCGGGGGTATATCTATCTTCTTCTTCATGTCAAGGATTCTAGTTTCGATTCTCCCAGTCTTAAGTCAGTTCGAGTAGCATGTGAATTCCCAGATGTGTTTCCCAAAGATCTTACCGGAGTACCTCCCAAGAGGGAAATTAACTTCGAAATAAACCTTCTTCCAAATACTCAGCCTATATATATTTCTCCATATAGAATGGCTCCAGCAGAACTCAAAGAATTAAAAGAACAGTTGAAGGATCTCCTAGATAAGGGATTCATTAGACCCAACATATCTCCCTAGGGTGCACCAGTTCTATTCGTGCGTAAGAAAGATGGTTTTCTTAGAACATGTATAGACTACCATCAGTTGAATAAAGTCATAGTCAAGAGCAAGTATCCACTTCTCAGAATCGATGACTTATTTGAACAACTTTAAGGTGTCGGTTACTTTTCTAAGATAGACCTCAACTCAGGCTATCATCAGCTCAGAGCCAGAGAATGTGACATTTCAAAAATGACTTTCAAAACTCGGTATGGTCACTTCGAATTCCTATTCATGTCATTTGGTCTCACCAATGCCCTAGAAGCTTTCATGGACTTGATGAATCATGTGTTCAAGTAGTACTTCGACATGTTCTTCATAATTTTCATTGATGACATTCTTGTCTACTCCTATAGTGAACATAATTATGCAGACCATCTTAGAATAGTGTTACAGACTCTCAAAAACCATCAGTTGTTTACCAAATTCAGTAAGTTCAAATTTTGGCAAAGGTAAGTAGATTTCCTTGGCCATATCATTTCCGGTGATGGCTCTAGAATGGATCCTCAAAAGATCAAAGTAGTAAGAAACTGGCCCAGACCTATCTCTCCATCAGATATCCAGAGTTTCTTAGGCTTAGCTGACTATTACTGATGGTTTGTTGAAGGATTTTTGTCTATTACATCCCTTATGTCCAGATTGACTCAGAAGAAAGTCAAATTCCAGTGGTCAGATTCTTGTAAGAAGAGTTTTTAGGAGTTGAAGACTCGACTCACTACATCTTCAGTTTTGTCTCTACCAGATGGTTCAAATAAGTTTGTGGTATATTGTGATGCCTCTAGAGTTGGTTTGGGGTGTATTTTGATGCAGAGAGGTAAGGTCATACCCTATGCCGCTATACAACTTAAGCCCCATGAAAAGAACTATCCTACTCATAATATTGAGTTATCAGTTGTAGTTTTTGCCTTAAAGATTTGGAGGTACTATTTGTATGGGGTACATATTGATATGTTCACAGACCATAAGAGCCTCCGGTATGTGTTATCTCAGAAAAAGCTAAACCTCCGTCAGAAAAGGTGGTTGGAGTTGTTGAAAGACTACGACATGAGTGTCCTGTATCATTCGGGCAAGGCCAATGTAGTGGATGATGCTCTCATTAGGATGTCTATGGGTAGTATTGGTTATGTGGAAGATTATAAGAAGAAGTTAGTTTAGGAAGTTTATCAGCTTGCCCGACTAGGTGTCCGCTTAGTCGATTCAGTAGAAGGTAGTGTATGGGTGCTGAGTAGTTTAGAATCATCTCTGGTTTCCGAGTTAAAGGAAAGGTAGGACAGAGATCCCAGTCTAGTTAAGTTGAAAGAGTTAGTCAGAGATCAGAAAATAGAGGTTTTGTCCCAAGGGGGAGATGGTGTATTGCGTTGCCAGAGTCAACTATGTGTGCCAGTTGTAGATGACTTGAGGCAAAAGATTCTTGCAGAAGCGCATGGTGTGTGCTACTCTATTCACCTAGAGGCTAGTAAGATGTACCGCGACTTGTGGGAAGTCTTTTGGTGAAGTGGGATGAAGAGAGATATTATAGGGTTTGTAGCTAAATTCTTAATATGTCAACAGGCTAATATTGAACATCAGAAGACTAGTGGGTCCATGCAGGAGTTCTATATTCCCATATGGAAATGGGAAGAAGTGAACATGGACTTTGTGATGGGTTTGCCCTATACTAATCGTCAGCATAATTTAGTTTGGGTTATTATAGACAGGATGACCAAGCCAGCTTATTTCTTACCAGTCCATACCTTTTATTCAGCCGAGGATTATTCCAAGCTCTATGTTAGAGAATTAGGCTGATTGCATGGAGTTTCGTTATCCATTATCTCAGATAGAGTTACCCAGTTTACCTCTTATTTCTGGAATGCCTTCCAAAAGCGCCTTGGTACCCAAGTTCACCTCAGTATAGCCTTCCACCCTCAGATAGATGGTCAAGCAGAAAGGACCATCCATACTCTAGAAGATATGCTAAGAGCATGTGCCATTGACTTTAAAGGCAGTTGGGATGACCATTTGCCATTGATTGAGTTTGCATTTAATAATAGTTACTATTCCAACAATCGGATGGCTCCGATTGAGGGTCTCTATGGGAGGAGATGTAGATATACCAGTGGTTGGTTTGAAGTAGGTGAGGCTATAGTGGTAGGGCATGACTTGGTATTTGATACCTTAGAAAAAGTTTAGTTGATCAGGGAAAGGCTTAAGACAACTCAGAGTCAATAGAAATCATATGCTGACGTGCGCAGAAATGATCTTGAGTTTGAGATTAGTGACTATGTGTATTTGTAAACCTCTCCCATGAAAGGAGTGAAGAGGTTTGTCAAGAAAGGGAAGCTCAGTCCTCGTTATGTCGGTCCTTACCTAATTCTTAGCCATTTCGGAAAGGTAGCTTATGATCTTGAGTTGCCTTTAGACTTAGCTTCAATGTACCCAGTGTTTCATGTCTCCTTGCTAAAGAAATGCATAGGTAACCCAGTAGTTGTAGTGCCTGTAAAAGGTATAGATGTTCAGAAAAACCTCTCTTATGAGAAAATTCTAGTCAAAATGCTTGATTTTTAGATTCGCAAACTGAGGAACAAAGAAGTAACTTTAGTGAAAGTTCTTTGGCAAAATCAGTCCATTGAGGGAGCTACTTGGGAGGCAGAAGTAGATATGTGGACCAGGTATCCTCACCTCTTCTCTTCAAACTTAGACTCAGCTCAAGTTAACAGTTTTCCTTAAATTTACTCAGTTTCATAATCAGATGTATTTACCAACTTGGTTTCAAAAAATGTTGCATACTCAGTCATGTATTCATGAATCATTTCAGGCATGTACTCATGCATCAGATGTGCATGTTCAGTATACAAACTCAGATTATCGGTAATATCAGTTATGAAAATATACATCAGTTATGCATATTCAGTATGGTAATTCAGTATATTAGTAGTCTCAGCGATGAAATCATGCTTCAGTTGTGCATGTCTAGTACGTACTTTTAGTCTATCAGTTCTCCTATATTAGTTAGTCTTATTCGAGAATAAATATTTCCAAGGGGGATATATTGTAAGACCCTGCAAAATCCTAAGCTTAATTCAGTCCTTTAAAGATTGTTAAGGGGTCCCAGACTTAGAAAAGTGTAGCTAAGTATTCATACTTAGAGTTATTTTAGCCTTCATAGTTAGAGATCCTATTTCATGAACTTTACAACCATTAAATATCGATCTTTATATTGCTTCATGATCAGAAATGTCAGTAGGTGTTCTCGGATAAGTTCTAGATTTTTCGATCATTGTTTGAAGCACGTTTGGGAGTCCAAACCAGTCTATCAACGCGATCTCAATATGCCGCATCGCCTATTACGTTGATGCATATTCACCCCATATCCTAGTGCAATTTCTAGTGAATTGATGTGGATCGATGCAGCGTGTCATCCATTACATTGATCCCATCGACGTGGCATGTCAGTCTATGCGTCGCTAGTCTAGTTTTCAGTCATTATAAAGACCCATCCTCAGGGGTATTTGGGTCATTTTCCCACGTCTATCAGCCCCCAAAACATGAGATTTAGCCACTTTAAAGGCAGAATCCATTCACTATTCTCAAAATTACTCAAGAATAAAACCCAAGAGATTCTAATTCAAGGTTCAAGATTTAAGAACTCACCATAAACCTTCATTAATTTAAGTACTCGGGTATGTAAAGTCTTCATCCAAGGGTTCCTTTCATCCTTGGAGTCCAAGAAACTTTTTTTAAACTTCAAATAGATTGATTTCATGATTTCCATGATTAGATTTAAGTGTATTCATGATTATAATGTTAATTAGGTTTTTAATCCATGGTTTATTATAGGTTTCATGTGGAATTGATTATCATGTGCGTTGTATCATGTGAATTTATGTCGAAGCCATTGAATTATTGAATTTGGGAATTGATGTTATGATGCCTACATGTTGTTTAGTATCATGTGCATATTGGTGATCCCCAAGTGTTTGTTAAAGTGCTCATGTGAACTAAATGGGGAAATATCATGACATGCTAGTATATGTGTAAACTTATGTCTTACAAATATTTGATAAAATGTCTCTATGGATGAGTTATGAACAAGTGCACAATGTTATGTTTTTCAAGTTTACTCTATGCTTTACTTTTCATGCTATCGAGTCCTGGGGGTATTCAATACCCAAAAAATTAGCTGTTTACCTAGAGCTACAGTAGTTATAGAACAATCTCAGTAGTGTTACGAGTAGTTATACTCAGTAATCAGTCACAGTCTCAGTTCAGTATTCAGTTCAGAACTCTTTGAACTCAGTCAGTTAACCAGATTTAGTAGTACTCCATCAATTAGCGAAACCCAGTGAACTCAGTTTAGTTCAGTTAGACATTACGATCAGCAACAATTCAGCAAGCCTAGTATAGACTAGAAATCAATTTAGTGTCTATTCAGCTGGGAGTAGGATTCAGCACCAAGTGAACCCAGGGATGAGGGCATTCCTACTAGCATAGGGTTTGACCCTTAGTAGTAATCCCTGTATTACAGAACTACGTACCCAGCGTAGGTTGAGATATCTTCCTGCCATACTAGTGTTGATACATCTCATATGAGTTTTCCTGCTAGCGAGGGTTGATGAAAGAGCTACCTGTCAGAGAGGGTTAAATCATAGCTAGTCTTTACCCATGGCATGGTACTGACACCCTTCGAACTAGGGTTATAGGTTGGACCCCAATCCATTCAGAGAGGGGCATGTCGGTTAGATGATTACCTCCCACAGTTTCAGTTTCAATTTCAGTCTTAGTAGATAACTTACTTTAATTCTATAAAATTAGGACTCTCAGATATAGTCAGACAACTCAGTATAGAACTCAGTTCAGTTCTACAGAATCAGGACTTTCAGAAATAGTTTATCAACAAAGACTGTCAAAAACAGTCACTCAGTTATCAGTATTACAGTATCAATTAACTCAGATATTAGTTTATCAATATTCAGAACTCAGTAAACAGTGTTAACATGATCTCAGTTACAATTTATGTATTCATGCACATTCTCTCATTTAGTTATGTTCATTTTACTCAGTTAGTTATTTTTCATGCACATGAATCCATGCATATCAGCCTACCTCAGTTAGCATACTAGTACATTCAAAGTACTGATACATACCCTTTCTTTTGCGCTATGATGTCTTATATCATAGGTTCAGACTCACGGGCTCCTAACCGTACTTAGCAGCCCAGCCTATCAGCAGCAGACTTAGTAGTGAGTCCTCATAGTTCGAGGCCAGAGTATTATTTCAGTATTTCAGTGCAGTTTTTAGTAGTCAGAGTTTGTTTGGGGCTTGTCCCATCAACTATATAATTCAGACAGTTAGAGGCTTTATGACTAGAGTATTTCAGTATTAAATTATCAGTATTGGTTTTTCGTTATGAACCTGATGGCATTAACAACTGCACTTTCACATTTATTTCAGACAGGTTGCTATTACAATATTATTATTATTATATAGTGCTCATAGAAGGTACCAGTCATGGGTTAGCTAGTGGTCCTTCAGGGTCACTTGCACCGTGTAGCGTCCGGGGTATAGACTCGGAGAGTTACAATTAGTTGAATCCAAAAAAACACCAATTCATACTCCCTTAACCATTTATGCTATACAAAGATTAAAAAATGGTCAAACCATGTGAAAAAATTATATTCAATGGCAATTTAACAAACAGTTTGAGGGCATATAATTTCCAAGACCAAAACCAAGTAATTGGGGAATCCATAGTAGACTAAAATCCATTTACCATTCCCATGCATCCCACAATGTTCATAAACATTAATAAAGCATGAATAATTCATTATAATTTATGGGAAATCAATTAAATCAGTAATCATTTCAAAGCCCTTAATCTATGCCAAAACCCACTTTAAAATCCATAAGTTTAATAATCAATTTCATATCAACAATAAAGTAGAAATTTAGGGACAAAGATACATGTAAGCTCCATGATCTAACCCATCGAATGACTAGATCCTCAGTCCCTCTGTTTAACCTGAATTTTCCTCCTATATATCACATCTTCCACAATTTATAAATCTCACCCCTCTAAAACTACCGGGTTACTATCCCCGAGATAACATATTTCCCTTACCAAGATCAAGATCTAGGTTCAAGCTTAGGATGTACGAACCACCATGTACTACTAGCAAGGTACCCATATAGAATATACCTATGAATGGTCCACCCCACAAGGAGGACACTCCAAATCCCTGATTCACCCACCAACAACCTATTCATTTTCAGTGAATCATTCCTTTTATGCATAAAAGCACAAAAGCATCCCACAGAGAAGCACTAGAATAGATGGAACCTTTACCTAAAAGATCCCTTAATTTCTCCTTTAATCGAACCAGAACCATTCTATAAAGAAAGAATAGAGATCAGGCAAATGTCCGAAATAAGACCAATCCCAAACCAACCTCCCATGAGAAAGAAACCATGAGGTTCATCAGAAGGGACTTCTAAAATTTCATCCACTATCAAAACCAAACCAAAGAAGAATCTTTTGAGTTAGAACTTTTAACCAGGACCAAATAATAGAGACACATCTTTGGAGACCAATCTCCAAGTTTTTAGATAGGATTAAACCTTTCCCCTAATTGCTAGGGAATGAAACCTACCTCCCATTTTATAACTGACTTACCAAGGAGCCTAAAGACAACCCTTATGGATCCGATAGCCTAATGAGGCATAGCACGAGTGCAACTAATCCATCCCCTGAATAACATCTAAATCCACCACATCCGAGTTAAAAAATTCCACCAAGACCCCTTTATTATCAACAGATATCACACACCCCCATAGACTCTTTTCACAATGGCAGAGTCACCTACCGGAGTAAAAATAGAAAAAAGAGTTTGAGATAACCTTGGGACAAAGACTAAAATACACAACCATAAATGGGGCCATAAAAGAGAGGGGATCCAAACCAAGTAAACCATACACACAACAAAGAAAGGAGTTTTTAACATTCCCATGTTGGCATCAAAATATGACTCAAACTCTAAAAAGCTAGTGAAGTCATTAAGACAATCTCGACCAATACCGAAGACAGAAGTAGCACCCTTGAGTGCAAGAGCTAGAGGAGTAGCAACTGATACCCTATTTTTCCATGTGGAAGCCCTTATGGGACACTCTCATTGCATGTGACCCAATTGACAACAAATTAAACACCAATTCCTTCCTTCCTCGAAACAACCTTTATAAAGAGGATAGGATGATGTGGATTGGGTCCCATTGTCCTAAGATTGGGCACCTTGTTCCCTAGAAGAATTTACCAATCTGAAAACACCTACCTCCTAATGGATTCAGGTATGGAGAATAATCCATAGAATAGGTGTTAGGACCCACCCAATTCTTTCCTCTTAGACCATTTACCAACACATAGCTAGACTGTTCTTTGTTCAGAGAACTGAGACCCCCTTACGTTTGCCAATTTATTGACCTTGCCTCATTCCTCCCAAACAAATATGACCGGACCAGCATGACTAGGTTGTCACTATCTGGGTCAACAGATTAGTAGAATAACAAAACTCCACAATGGTAACCCCTACCTGAGGTAATCAAGAATGAGTGCTAACTACTGAAATTGGGTCAGTAGAGACTGGTAAAAATCCATGGGAAAAAATAGAAGTTATGACCCTTGATCGGGTCTGTGCCTCATAAGTTGGATTAGATCCATCCACGTTGTCCTTAAATTAGACTGATGAGTTTCCACGAGCTTTAGATAGTTGAGAAGACTTGATCCAAAGAGTGAACCAAGGAAGATTCAGAGAAGATTTCAAGACCTTAGAATCCATAGCCCAAAAGTAGAACAACCATGAAAGTGAAATATTCCTAGATTCTTTGTAGCCTCCAGATTAGAAGTATGGTGTATAACATATCCATAGGAAAGACTCTACTCGACACGGATTTGTAGACAACCCATGACACTAAAATCTAATGCTCTGATACCAACTTGACATGAATCAAATCGAGGTATTGTCATAATAGGAAATCTCAAGACCAACCGAGATCGGAGACAATCCCCGATACCCAACCCAACCAACCAACTTGTACCCTGAGTTGGATGAACTCCAAACATATACAAAGATAATTTATTAACAATGAGGTAACTTCAGTTTAATCCTATATTAGAGACCAACCCAACCAAGTATATCCACCTAATAATTGAAACCAACTATCCAAGCCAACCAATAACTATTAAAATCAAAATAATAACCCAATTTATATAATCTATGAATCCTAACCAATACATACCATACCCAAGTCCACATTAATCCATACAAAGCTTCTAGACCAAATCAAAGAGTACTTAGTAGGGACATGCCCCCGACATAGGCATAAGCAAAATCTATAAAAGAAAAAAAATACATAAAGTAATTCATAACATGAAATATATTCCTTTCAAACTATGGAAGCTCACAACTTCAATCCAACAGCTGATCCTGAAGTCTGATCACTAAGTAGGAGGAGTGGAACGATCGGTTCTTGCATTGCATGGGAATACAACCAAACGAAGATGGCTTAGCGGGTGAATGATAGAATGTACTCAGGATAAGGATAAAATAACGCCATTTATGAAAACCAAGTAAACAACCATCCATATGCACTCAAACCATAGATACATATATAACCCTATTGAGAAAGAGAATCGGGTTTAGCATGCATTAAAATTTTTAACCTGGGTATGTAAAGCTTAACTATCCTAAAACTACCCACGGGCTATATGGTTCTAGTGTAATCCCCTAAACGGGTCCCAATATGTATAGTTTTATGAATCAGAGATACCATAAAAGCCAGAGATTCTTGTGTACCCTTCACTCTCCATGATACATATGTATAGTGTACTTACAGTATTCCTATATACCTCATGAGTATCATATAAGGTCTCCATGACATACCCCTCATATTGGCAAACATGACTTTCCAGTGTTTGTCCATTGGACTTCCACCCTCACGGTTAGCTTTCACTCCCTGCCATTATTGCTCAATTAAAACTATTTCCAATAAAACCATTATTCCATTATTATTATTAACAATGTTATTAGATAGTGGTATCGTCATACCGATTATAACTTGTAAGTATTGTCCTTAGACAATTTTTAGTGGTCATGGGATTCCCATGTACCCATACACCATGTTATCCAATTAACTTGGGGGATTCCCAAGTACCCCATAAGTATTCATTACAATATTAACTTGGGGGATTCCCTTGTACCCCACAAGTATGTTTATTAATCCAACATTATTCAAACTAATTTCATTAATGCATTCACTTGGGGGATTCCTCGTACCCCACATGGTTTTCAAATAGACCAACCATAACCACCAAGACCTTACCGCTTGACAATTCCAATCCATTTTAAACTATTCCAAACATTTAAAGCATTTATATAATTTAAACCATGCATCACCATCCATATCCATTTTGGGTTCCATTACCAAACTTAACCATGAAAGAGTCCCAATGAAAGTTCAACAATAAAGTGAAAACATTCTTTAAGGCATTTTCTCGAACATATTGAGGGCATCCCTTTACCAAGACCAAAACCAAAGTATAAACCATCATAATTAGGGTTACTCCAGACCTATTTGTTAAACCATAACTAACAAACACCCACATGTGCAAACGATTACCAAAAAATATAAAAACATATTTTAAACCAAAACCTAACAATATGCATCAAGACCCTCAACATTGATTTAGAAATCTACCATTTATGATTCATAATCCATGTTTAAAACATAATAAAACATGCCTTTATTTGGAACTAACAATGAGGTAAGAATTACATTCCTTATACACAAGGATTTTAGAGAGTAACTTGACTCTTGAGCCCTTTGAAGAACACGTGTAGAAACCCTAAACTCCAATATTCAAAAGAGTGTTTAAAGGATGTATTTGGAGTGTTTCTATCATTTAACAAGTGTTATGAAAGTCCACCAAGGGTTATATAATCATGAGGACACAAGGGTTTTGGAGTAGGAAATGTTTGGACTACCCTTGACTTAAAATTAAAACTAACCATGATGTAGGGTATGACTTACCCAGGCCATCCATACCCTAGGGTACTAGTGGTACCCCAACTCGTACCCAAGACCTTTCTAAGACCCGACAAAATGGTTCTTATATGACTTCACCCACTTAACTTGTACCTAAGGTTAACAGTGGTACACCAAAACATACCCATATCTCATACCTTATACATATTCTACAAGAACAACTAATAAGCAACATACCAGGAGACTTGTACCCCTCGCATCCTTCTATATGACTCATACCTTGTTGAGTCATACCTTGGTCAGCAACTAAGACAAACACATTGCTTAGTATACGAGTGATCCACCTAGCCATCTCTAACTCATATCTAAGGGTATTATTGGTACCCTTGAGTCATACCAACCCTAGTAGTCTAAAACTCAAGAATTTTTGCAAGGGTCCAAATCCCGAGGTATTTTAGTATATGCCATTATAGGGGACTTGAACCTTACTACATAGTCAAGGTGATGTGGGAATCAAAACTCCTAGTCATATATTCATTCGGGGGACTCAAACCTCCCGGTCATATAGACACTTGCACCGGCTAACGTGGTTTCCAGTGTGAGTCTTTCGGACTCCACTTTCACACCCGGCAACACATCCTACTTTAAAGACCATTTAATACATTATTTACACATACACACAACCATTAGTTCAATTACTTACCAAAGGCATCCCGTTGGTATTATCATACCAACCCCACTGGCAAACATATAACATACCATTAAAGTTATCATTCAACATTGGGACTCGAAACCATTGTATATTCAAAGTCATTATTTTAATTTAACATTTAGGGACTTAAACCAATTTAGCCAATAAAACCACCAAGGTTACTATTCAAAACCATTTATGACCCATAAGGTCTTCATGAAACCATTTTCCAAACATTTACATTATTAGGCCAATGCCTTACTTCAAATCGCAATTCAATTCAACTTATGGCCATCAATACCTTTACAAAACCATTTATCCTTCATTAACACTCTTATTCCTAGCAATGGTTCAAACATAATTCATCATGTTAAAAGATTCTTCTCATAGACATTTTCATAAATAGGTTAAGGAAATACCATTATCAAACTATTCTTCAATTCAAAAACTATAAAGTTATGGTTAATTATGACCCATTAATTAAACCACAATTTCCATGAACCTACATGTGCAAAACCGCTATCCAAATATGTATAAACACAAGTGAAATCATGAGAGAACAATACTCCACATTATACATTCAAACCCTCAACCATGGATTTTAAAACCACCATTTTTATTCAAGAAAAATGTTTAAAACATATGTTTTTTATGAACTAACAATTAAGGAAGAGTCACATGCCTGAGTTACAACAATTCACGAAGAGATTTTGATCCTTAAGCCTTTAGTTAACTACCTTGATTAAACCCTAACACAATCTCCTAAAGAGTTTTTTAGAGAGTTTATGAGAGTGTTTTGATCATCCAAAGTAAGGAAGGAGGGACCAAATAGTGTTATAAGGTGTGGGGTCTTAAGGTCTTGATGTGGTAACTGTATAAAATATCCTCAGCTTAAAAGTTGTAAAAGACTCGTGGGTGGATACAGTTTGGCCTATCCACTTGTACCCATATCATATGAGTGGTTCCCTCTACTCATACCTTGATTAGAATGTTGGACAACATATTCTGTCTAACATACGACTCCTTAGCCTAAATCATACCCTACCATATGACTAGTACCTTTCAAGTCGTACCCTAGGTAGAATATCAAGGCTAAACACTGAACAACATATCGTTTGGAACTATACTTCTTGTAACATGTACATATGACTCGTTTAGGCCTTCTCTTACCAAGAACAAAACTTGGACAATATGGAACTGACCAACATACGAATATGCTCTTAGACCCATTTTCACTAGGGTTATGAGATCCTTGGTGGAATTTTACTTCTAGGTTATGGGTTGTTGAGTTTATATTAAGCTTGTGATTATATCACTTTTCTCTTCAATTAATGGGTTCTCCTAGTTGCAAACTTGAGAACATGCCCTGAAACTTAACTTGCCTGAATAAAAAAGTTAATGTTGGGAAAATAGACTAGTGACAAGAAGTTAGAGTTTTCAACCTCTAATTATAGATTAATGCGTTAAAAGGATTAATCTCTTTAGGAGTATATTTAATTATCATTTCACCGCTTTAAGTTTTTAAAAATTAAAGGGAAATCTATTTTTTAAGGTTGGGAAACACTTAAATGGAAAATTAATCTCAACTTCTCTATAATCACATGTATAAATAAGAAACATTAATCTTAATTTCTTTATAATAAAATTATAAGTATGAACTCACATACCCTATAATTCCTAAGTGATTAAACTCCATGATGAACATAATCCTAGCTTGCTCTTTCATGATTATTTACATGTTATAAAGAAGACACCAATATTTAAACAAACTAAAGTTACTTAATTGATATTATAACAAAACCCCCTATTCCGTGGAAACTTATGATTACCACCTTATTCTATGTGGGATTTAACCTGGCCTTTGTTGGGTTATATATTTGACAGTAACTACTTACACTTTTTTAAGGCAATTGTAGTTTGGGGGTATCAAATTTTGGTGCCGTTATCGGAGAATACTTTTTTCAATTAAGTTTATGTGCATTAACAGACTCTTAGTCTACTTTCCTAATTTTACTTTTATCTATTGTTTTTGTGTTTATAGGCTATTGATTGTATATGCCATGAATTTGTCATCAAGTGAGCCTCTGTTGACTTTCGATTCTTAACTTCTGAGAACTTTAATGAGAAACATTGGAAGAACATCAAAAGAATGAAATATTGGTTGCACTCATTGTATCCCAGTTGAACTAATAGAATATCAATGCACCCAACCATGTGATAAATAAGGATGATGAGTATTTGGGAGATGATGATTTGATTGCTTTATTGAAAATGTGACATGCCAACAATGTCGCACCAGTCAATCAAAATCAACAAACACGAGGCAGAGGATGCCAATAACCTATCAGTTTGCCATGGATGATGATGATGCTGATTTGGATAGAGCTAGTGCTACCGGAGCAACTGTGCTACCCCCATTGGCTCCTAGGGTGAATTTAAATATTACTAGAATAATGATACAATTATTCAATTTGAAAAGGTTCTTTGGTGGACTACTTGGTGATGATTCATAGATGCACTTGGTGAACTTTGTCAACATTTGCAAGTATTTTGATTATCCTGGAGTTGGACAGAATACTGCTCATCTAAGGGTGTTCCATTTGTCTCTATATAGGGAGGAAACTTTATGGGTGATTGAGATTGCACCCGATTCTATAACAAATTGGAGGCCATTGAAAGGATCTTTCCTAGAATGGTTTTTTTTAAATTCTTAGAAGTTACAGTTGAGAGAAGAGATTAGTAATTTTAGGTAACTACCTAATGATGTTCTTCATGAAATACGGTTGAGGTTTAAAAAAAGTTGATCCAATTCCCAAACCATAAGTTGAATGATGAACACTTGATGGAGACATCTATAGGGCATCAAATTCAAAAATAAATCCAATAATGGATAATGCAGTGGATGGTGCTTTCATGGATTATACCTTTACTGGGAAACTCATATCTTGGATAGGTTGATGAAGACAAGTAGGGCTTGGCGTACTAGGGATTCTGAGGTAGAGATTAATACTTATTCAGTTTGGATATTGGTAGAGCAACGCTGAAGAAATAAAGAAAGTGACCAAGAAATAACTCATATGAAGACACAAATGGATTTTCTCACCAAACATTTGTTGTCTAGCAATATTAAAAAGGTCAAAGTAGTTGGGTCTCATAGTAGAGCTACCAAATTTTATTCTGAAGAAGAGGCTAACTACTTAAATAACTAGGTGGATTTTTTGTCCAATGGTTAAGAAAATAAAGGTTGGAATTTTCAAAGGGAGAATTATTATGACAAAGTTGGTTATAGAGATCATGATCAAGAAACTTAGAAGAGAAAAAGCATCTGAAGTGGATTGTATATGCTGCCTGTGAGCTAGGACAACAATTTTAATGATTCAACAAAGATGACTATGGAATCAATGATTCTTAAATTTCTAAAAGATGTGGAATCGACTGAATGCTGGTGTCAAGAAGATGAGAAGTAATCTGTCAACTTTGAGCCAGTTGATGGATTCCCATTCCACCTCTAGAATTTAGAATTGCAAATAAATAAATTATTTATCGCTTTTAATCAAAGGGAAAATGGAACATTACTAAGTGATATGGTAAAGAACCCAAGGAAAATAGAACATGTATGGCTATACTACGAGGAGTGGTAAAATATTACTAGAACCACATCTAATAGTTCATTCACAGGTTGATGATGTTGTGTCCAAAGATGAGGTTATGATTTATTATGGCGTGTTAAAAAGCAAACCAACTGGATTTGAGAAGATGAAAGAGTTAGGTGAGAAAAGATCTATTGTGGAGCAACCGTCTAACTTAAACATTGCTAATGAATTGAGACAAAAAATGGGAAAGGAGGTGGAGATATCTCTAACCGAAATTCCTAGGCCACCACCTTCATTTCCACATAGGATAAAGAAGAAAATAGAAGATGAAAAGTTTGTTAAGTTCATGGAAATGTTGAAAGTAGTTATCAGTGAATGTTCCATTGATTGAGGCGTTAGCACAAATGCCACGATATGCGAAATTCATGAAATATCTAGTTATGAAGAAGAGAACAGTAAGTTAAGAGCCAGTAGATAACCTTCATCATTGTAGTGTCATTTCCACAAGATCTCTGGTTCAAAACAAACCCAATCCATGAGTGTTCACCATATCATGTACTAGTGTTTCCTTTATCTTTGCTAAAGAACTTTGTAATCTTGGAGCGAGTATCAACCTGATGCCACTAATAATTTATCTGTAGTTGGGTTTGGGAACTCCCAAACCAAGATTTATGTGGTTTTTGATGGCAGATCATTTAGTTTAGAGTTTGATTGGTATTCTCTATGATGTGTTAGTGAAGGTGGTGAATTTCATATTTCCTATGGACTTTGTAATTCTTGATTGTGAAGTCAATTTTGAAGTTCCCTATAATCTTGGGTAGACCATTCCTAGCCACTGAGAGAGTGTGGGATGGATATAGAGAAGAATGAGCTGAAATTTCAATTCAACGATGAAAAAGTAAATTTTGAAGTGTGTTAGTCGATAAAGCAACACAAAGAGATGAATGTGGTTTCACTCATTGATGTTATTTATAAGAGTGATCTAGTGGTTCCAGTCGATGAGCGATTTGTAGTTGAGACTTTTGCAACAGTATTGACTAACTTTGATAATAGTGGAATTAAAGAGTATGATGAAACATTATATTCTTTGACTGGAATGGGTCCATACTCATATGCTCTGAGAAATTAGACTTGGACATAAAAAATAGGCAAACACCTCCAGCAAATCCATCCATTAAAGGATCACCTGTGTTGGAAATTCAAGAGTTGTTGGGTCATCTTTGATATGTGTTTTGGGAGAGAGTAATACATTGACAGTGATTATTACAGTTGTTTTGGTAGAGCAGAAAGTTGAAACCTTTGTTTCAATATTAAGAAGGTACAAGAAGTTATAGGGTAGACAATTACAAATATGATTGGTATTCCACCAGGCATATGCACTCATAAGATTCACTTAGAGGAGGATTGTACACCCACCATTGAGTATCAGTGGAAGCTTAACCCACTGATATAAGAGGTGGTGAAGAAGGAGATAATTAAGGGGCTTGATGCAGGTGTGGTGCACCCGATCACAGATAGCAAATGAGTAAGTCCTATCCAATACATATCGAAGAAAGAGAGAATCATTGTGGTAGTGAATGAAAAAAATGAATTTATCCCTCTCAATCTAGTTATGCAGTGGAGATTATGTATGGTTTATAGAAAGTTAAACTCTTGGTTACCCCGAGATCATTTTCTAATGCCTTTCGAGGATCAAATATTGGATAGATTAATTGAAAGAGGGTGGTATTGCTTTTTTGATGGTTTCTCTAGATAACACCAAATCTCTATTGCACCTAAGGACCATGAAAAGACTATGTTTACATGCCCTTATAAGACTTTTGCACTAAAATAAATGCAGTTTGGGTTATGCAATGCTCTAACCACGTTTCAAGTGTGTATGATGTTGATTTTCTTTGATATGGTGTAAGACACTTTAGAAGTATTCAAGGATTATTTTTCGATGGTAGGAGATTCATGTGATTAATACTTAATGAATTTGAGTAATGAGTTACAACGTTGTAAGGACTATAATCTATGCTCAATTGAGAGAAGTGCCACATTATCGAGAAGGAAGGCATAGTGTTTTTCCATAAGATCTCAGCAAAGGGGATCGAAGTGACCGTACCAAAATTGAGGTGATATAAAAGCTTCCTCCACTAATTTTTGTGATGGGGGTGCAAAGTTTCTTAGGCCATACATGTTTCACTAGGAGGTTAATCAATGACTTCTCAAAAATTGCCAACCCATTATGCAAATAATTGGAGAATGAGGTGATACTTGAATGGAATAAAGAGTGTTTTAAGTCTTTCCAATGTCTTAAAAAGAAATTAGTTGAAGCACCCATTATGATTGCACCCGATTGGTCTGAACCTTTTAAGCTGATAAGTGATACAATTGAAGAGGACCTTGGTGCACTTCTTGGGAAAAAGAAAAAAAATTGTTCCACCCAATATACAATGCAAGTAAGGCATTGAATGGTGATCAAAATAATTACACGATCATGGAATAGGAGTTTCTTGTGGTTGTGTATGCCTCTGAGAAGATTAGGGAATACTTGTTGGGAACTAAGGTGGTGGTGTACACATACCACTCCACATTGCGGTACTTAATGGAAAAGAGAGATTCCAAACCCCAATTAATTAGATGGGTATTTTTACTGTAGGAACTTGTTTTTAAAGTCAAGGATATAAAAGGTTGTGAGAACCAAGTAGCTGATTACTTTTCCAGATTGGAGAATGAATGGAGCAAAGTAGATGAGTTGGAGATTAATCATTCATTCCAAGATAAATAAGTATTTGTATCTCTCCCTGAACTTGTTCCATGGTATGCAGACTATGAAAATTACCTTGTGAGAGATATTATTCCTAAAGACTTGAACTCTCAGCAACGAAAGAGATTCTGTTGTGAATAGGTACTTCTGGGATAACCCTTATTTCATTTTGTTGTGTGCGGATAATATTTTCTAGAGATGTGTACCGGAGGTGGAGATTTTAGATATAATATAGGATTGTCACTCTTCCCTCATTGGAGGAAACCATATAGAGGATTACCTGGCTTAAAAAATTCTGCAGAGTGGGTACTATTGGTCAACCACTTATAATGATACTTATGAGTTAATCAAAGCTTGTGATCAATGCCAACGGCAAGGATCAATCTCTAAGTATCAAGAGATGTCTATGTCAACCATGCTAGAGATAGAATTGTCTAATGTGTGGGGAGTTGACTTTATAAGCTCCTTTGTGAGTTTTTATGCCTGCAAGTATATTATAGTTATTGTGGATTATGTGTCCAAATAGGTAGAAGCAGTGGGATTAGTTGATAATGAGGCAAAGAGAATAGTGTTTTACTTTAAAAAATATATATTCTCACACTTGGCATTTCACGTACAATCATAAGTGATTGAGGCTATCATTTATATAATAAGGTGTTTAGGGTTTTGGCTAAATATTGTGTAAAGTAACACAAGGTGGCTGCTCCTTATCACCCTTAGACTACCAGGCAAGTAGAAGTGTCAAACAGGGAAATTAAAATGATTTTGGCCAAGTCTGTGAATGCTAACCAAAGTGTTGTCACAAAAGCTTGATGATGCTCTTTGGGATTATCATATCATCTTTAAAACCCTAATATGTATGTCACCATACCAATTGGTGTTCAATAATTCATATCATCTACTAATGGAGCTGGAACATAAAGAATTAGGGTGCTCAAGCGGTTGAAATTGAGTTGGAAAGAACCAACTAATTTAATATTAGATCAGTTGAATGAAATAGATGAGTTTCCTATTTGGTCATATGAAAGGTATAGCCTTTATAAATAGAGGATTAAATTATACTATGAATGGTAGATTAAAAAAAGAGAGCTCCAAATAGGGAACTTGGTCTTGCTATTTAATTCAAGGTTTAAGTTGTTCCCAAGAAAGCTGAAGTCAAAATGGTCTGGCTAATGCAAAATAACTCAAGTTTTTGCATCTAAGGAGATAAATCTTAAAAATAAGGATGGTAAGATATTTAAAGTAAATGGACAGCGTATCAAACATTATGTTGGCCAACAAGAAGTGGTAAAGTTTGTAACATCAATATATCTTGATGAAGTCTGAGTAATCAAGATAACCAAGTCGTGTCATGACAATAAATCAAGCACTAATGGGAGGCAACCCACAATGTTGTTGAAAAATTGTATAGTTAGATTTTAAATTGGTTAGCCTATGTAATATATGTGCTATGTTTGCAGGATGAAAGAAAATACAGGAGAGTGGAAAGTGGTTGCCAGCAATAAGATGACTGATGAACCATTGCATTGATGATGGGTCGTCAGTTCTATATCTTCAAGAGTAGGCTGAAAAAATTACATTTTTTATAAGCATTGACGGGAGTGGTGATGAACCATTACCTAGGTTATGGCCCATCAAATGAACCATTGCAAGAACAATAACTCAACATAATTTTGGTCAACTTCAATGACCCAAGAAATGAACTGTTAACCCACTAATGGACCATTTCTTGAACTATCACAGGTAAGTCAACAATAATTATTAAATTATGTTGGCCCATGTGATACACCATTCGAAAATTATTTTAAATTTGGGCCCATGACCAAATCCAAGACCACCCATGCATGAATATTAAATAAATTCCCACATTCACCACGGCCTTTCCACTTTACCTTCATAAATGGTTAAAAAACCCCATATTTATTTACTCTTAAATCAAATTCATCCCCCACTAACCGTTATTTTTATGTTCCACCTTTATTTAAAGCATCCCAAGAACTAAAACTAATTACATCACTTCATATCCAAGTTCTTTTCTTTCTATTTTTCAAAGTTGATGTTTGGGAATACGAAGTTGGGTACACAGATAGTTGGATAGGAGCTTTGCATTAAGGTACATTCTTACTCTTTAACTCATAGCATAAGTTGTTTGGTTGTAGGATTGTAAGACTTCTTGCTTTATTTTTAGATTTTTCTTTGATGTTCTTAACTTGTGGATAAAAATTTGGTATTGATACATTGGTTGAGGGCAAAAAAATGTGAAGTCTAAGTAACCCACTCTTGAGTTAGACTTGATGGAAGTAAGCTTATTTTATCTTTTGTACAAGTGTGCAAATGGGTGCCCACCGCATGTTTGACAAATTGTCTCAATGGAAATATTGTAAACAGATGGTTATGATAGAAAGGTTGACGGATCACCGCTTTGGTGATGGACTGTTTCCTGATCCATCACTCACCAACTCAACATATTAAACACTAGATAAAAGGTAATGGCTTGACTGATAGCTCTTTTCTTTGGTGATGAACCTTTGCCTGACTTTTAAAGTTTATGGACATTCTGGATAAGAAATAATGGTCAAAGCGTCAGCCCTACGACCCATCAAGGAACCTGTCATGGTAACCCTAATAGTACCTAGTTATCCTACCTAAGCTGTGATGGATAGGTTGATGGTCCTTCTCCAAGGTAATGAACTGTCAGCCTATCTATTTGTCTTAAATAGTGTCTGAATTTTGAGGCTACTTCTATTCCTCTAATCTAACACTATATTAGTCTATTTTCCATCTCAAGAATAATGACAAAAAACTACCTTTGAGGAAAGGTGGAGACAGGACCAGGCCTACCCATGACACAACAGCAATGAGACTTAGGGATGGACCTGAGGGTAACACCGAGGCTCTAACCTACCAAAAAAGATAGAGTGTGAAGAACCATCAAGTGTGGAAGTCAGTGGTGACAGTGAGAGCAATAAAAGTTCTAGCTCTAGCCCAAATGGAGAATCTAAAAGGGGTGGATGCAACATGTCTTAACAAATAACCTAAATAAGAAGAGGGTGATATTATTTGAAGCAAGGATCTTAAAGTACGATAAACAATTAGGTGGAAGGGTGAAGGAGAAAATAAACACTATTATGATGGCCTCCAACCTACACAAAGAAGGAATATGAAAACGCCCTTTACAAAAGAATATCAAATCATCATCACTACTCTACCAGAGTATTTGAACCTAGAGAGACAATTCAATAAGTATGAGTTAGGATGTTTGACCAAGCATCCATGATTGTATCACCCCACTATTATTTGGGTATATTTTGCAAATTACTTAGGGATATTGGAGAAAGATTGTCCAAAAGGGTCGAAGGTACTAGAAATGTAGAACAGGGTGAGAATCCTAGTTAGGGGAGTGACAGTGAATATTTTTTATCACACTATCATCCAAATTCTATTCAATATTATTTACAGTACCCCTACCATCACTCTGAATGTTAATATCATATCACCACACTACCCAACTAATAGCCTTGACTAGCACATATATTTACTGATAATGGTGATCCATGATGGCTGATAAATAAGGAGAGGATTGCAAAATTTTTATTGAGATTCAGGGTAAAATTTTGGTGGGTTTTAGTTTGGCTTCGATTGTTACCAACTGGGGGTGATGCAAACCTTGACCAACAGAGGGATGTTTTGGTAGCTAGTTTGATCGAAGGATTAAAGATAGATTTCAGGCATATTATTGCTGATGAGATATTTTTCCAAGCATACAAGGCTGATAGTGACTTACCTATTTTGAGTTTTATTACAAAGATATGTAGGTAGGAAAATAGGCCAATTATCAGAGGAGTTGATACTTAAGTTAAGGATTTAGATAAGTAGGATAATGAGAATACAAGGGATGAAACTAAATTGGAAATTAGAGTGCACATGCTATCTACTTTTTTCCATGGTCTCAAACCACTCTAGAGGTATCAATATCCCTTCGTATGCCATTACCTCTGGCTACTATTATTCCTCAAGGCACTTCTGTAACATTTAAGTTGATGCCTATATCTTCCACTGTTGAGACTGCTGATACAGTTTCCATTCCACTAATCTATTTGGAGTATAGTTTAACCCTAAAGAATTTTGTTAAAATGGTTAAAGTGTAGAAGAAGTTTGAACTCAGCTGAATACATGGGAAAAGAGTTTAACCCATTTGTGGATAGAATTATAGTGGAGGCTTTGTAGCTATATGATAAGCTACATGCATGAATGGATTACATGGAGGAAAGGGTGAACAATGGTCTATGAGACTTGTCAGTTCTAGATCTATCTAGGTCCACCATAGAGTTGAATCAAGTACAAACCGATCTAGCTTAATTAAAAAGGAAATTTATATTAGGCAAATTTAATCTAAGAATTGTGGAGGTAGAAGAAGAAGATGATATTGTTATTTTGATGGGTCAGTCTTTGAAGAAAAAAAGGCAAGGTAGTGAGTGAAGATAGTGTAAATAAGAAATCAAGGGAAAAAAGGCATCCAGATAATACTGCTTAAGAAAGAGTTTTGCAAAAATCCTTAAAACGGTTAAAGAAGGATGGGGAAGAAAAAAAGAAAAAAGTTGAAAATAAGGATGCTAGTGTGTCCACTAGTTTGGCACATAGAGGTGGACCAATACCACCTATTTTACCAATACCAATCCTGATTAGTGAGGGTGTTGGTGTTTTGAGCACCCCATCTACCATTGAGGTCACTATTGCTGTTGCTGAGAATAGTGAGGCCTCCCATGATTTACTAGACTCCCAAGCCTAAGGGCTTTCCAAGTATTCCATCCTTTAATTTACTATTTATGCATTGAGGACAATGTATTTTATTTTGAGGGTAGGGTACTTATACTGGGTAGGGAGTATGTCTCTGTAGGGGTTTTGTTGCCTCTATTCTTTTCCTTTGTGGGATATCTAGGAGAAATTGATATATCAAGGATACTTTCTTTTTATGTGTTTTATTGTCTTATGATTGTACATATCATGCTTGTGGAAAGAAAATAAATGAATGGAAAGCTTTTGGCTGGAATATTGTGAACTTAGGACCCATCATAAAAAAATTTAATCATGTACATAGCTAGTAATAATAAACTATTATGGATCTGCACTTTGCGTTAGAATCTCTATATTAAGTAAAACATGTTTAAGCTAAGCACAAATCTTATTATAAGTAGCATGATTATTTCACAGCAATATGTGCATGAGGATTTTGTGTAGATTCTTACCTTTTGTATGCAACTAGAACTTACTCGGTTTATTTTGTTAGGTGATAGTTGGTTGAATGGGATAGGATAATATGCCGTGTTTTTAATGAGTCCACTTAGACTTAAAAGCCTGACCAGATATGTAGTTATATGTATAAATCCTCTTTATCCCTTTTTAAGTTGAGAATCTTTTTATTCAACAACTTTAACCTTACCTTCTCTATGGTTAAATCGCTATTTTGGTCCTGGTCCCTCCTTGGACATCGTGCACTTCAAATCAGGCAGATTTTTTTAAGTTAAGGGTAGCTACTATATAGATATATAATGAGTGAAGAATGGTTTGAAGAGAACTTTTAGTGTTAGATCTCTAGTTTGGCCCTGGTCCCTCATTAGATATTGTGCACCTCAACTCAAGTCAATAGCCTAATTGAGGATGGCTATTACTGAAGAATCTCATGAGAGTGAGTTGAAATTAAAGTATTTGGAGTGTGCACAAGTTTTTATATTAAAAAGACTAGGATTTGTAGCACACTCAACCAAAAGGAATGATTTAGGAGATAAGAAAAGTGAGGCTTGAGGTGAAAATTAAAGTGAATAAGTGGTGACGATGGCAAGAGGGCTGAGTCACTATTCCAAAGATATACCTTACCTGCACCCAAGTCTTCATTACAAGCCTAATTATGTTCTGTACTGATCCTTTCCAACCAAATATAGTACTTGGTAGAATGATAAGGGAAAGCTTATGATTTTGTGTATGTATTGTTAGAAATTTGTTGTGAGAGATTTGAATAACAATCCTTGAATTAAATGGATCCATGTGAGAAGGACTTCTCTGAGGTGAGAGCAAGTTAATGATACTTGTGATTGTTGATTTTTGGATAAGGTATCTTATGCGTATGTAAGTGACATATCTAGTGTGTAATTCCAAATGTAGATCACTACTAGTTAGTATTGCAGAACTTGTGTACGTATATGAATGTGATTCCATGCTATTTCCAATATCTTCTCATTGTTTCTTGATTTGGATGAATCCATGATATTGTGTTAAGTTTCTTGAGGATAAGAAATCATCCTAAGTTGAGTGTGTTGATGTACTAGCTCATGATACAGTTTCATCTTAAAGAAGGATAATTGCATGTTTTCCAACCAACTGTTAGTGTTTTTAATTTGTTTTATGCTTGTTCTAGCAATCAAACTCAAAGGAAAGAAATATAAAAACTTTAAGATAAAGAGGCCTATAATATGGAAGCTGATGGACCGTCGCACCAAAAATCATCAAGAAATAGAAAGTACAAAAATTTGGAACTGGGAACGGTCCAACAGACGTACCATCGAGGCTTCAAAAAATCATTACCCTTATCATCCCAACTAAATAGAATTTATGGAAATTATGAGCCAGGTGATAAGTAAGGCGATAGACTGTCAGATAAGCGACATACTATCGCTAAAGTTGTCAAGATCAACACAGAGCAGATTGATTCTGAAACTGGCAATGGTTCATCCGATGAACCGTCGCCCACCTGACGGATTGTTGATCTAGCTGTCAATGGTGATGCGGCAGCGTAGATTTAAAATTTTAATGCCCACTTTATTGTAGCCTATAAATATCAAGCTTAGGGTTAGAATAAACATCTTGGACCTAGTGTTGAACTTTGTAACGTATTTGCATTACTGAGAAAAAAGTTTGGTGGGGGAAACAAACACATTGTTCTTAGTTTGAATTTGTATTCAAAAGTCTTGTATTGCTTTATTGTAAATTCTAATCATTAATTTATGAAATTAAGATTTTTTATCTACTTTCTGATCATGAGTGGCTAAAACTCCATAACTAGGGTTATAAGATCCTTGGTAGAATTTCACTCTAGGTTATGGGTTGTTCAGTTTATATTAATCTTGTGATTATATCACTCTTCTCATAGATTTAATGGGTTATCCAGGTCGCAAACTTGAGAACATTCCTTGAAACTTAACTTGCCTAAATAAAAAAAGTTAATGTTGGGAAAAGATATTAGTGATAACAAGTTAGAGTCTTCAACCTCTAATTATAGATTAATGATTTAAAAAAATTAACCTCTTGTGGAGTATATTGAATTATCATTTCATCTCTTTAAGTTTTTGAAAATTAAAGGGAAAAGCATCTATGAAGGTTGGGAAACACTTCGATGGAAAATTGATCTCAATTTTTCTATAATCATATGTATAAGTATGAACTCACATAACTTATAGTCCAAAAGTGATTAAACACCAAGGTGAACATAGTCCTAGTTTGCTCTTTCTTGATTGTGAACATGTTATAAAGAAGACAACAATATTTAAACAGATTGAAGTTACTTTATTAATATTATAACAAAACCCCATATTTCATGGAAACTTATGATTAAAGGTTGATTAACTGTATGCAACTTAATTAACACCTTATTTCCTATGGGATTCAAGCCCAACCCTTTTTTATATATTTAACAACGACTGCTTACACTCTTTTAAGGGGGTTGTAGTTTGGTCAAATCAATGGCCTCTATATTATTTAATACTTGTTCAACTTTCTTTTATGTATATATGAATTTTATCGTGGGATGGAACGTAGACTATGAATATTGTGATACTCCTACGTATGTTTTCACACTAGTTAGGGTGTCTATATGTGTTGATTAGGAGTATCATGTATTTCTTGGGATGTTTATAAGGTTTAAGGCCTTGGAAGACATAGTAATTCTAGAAACGGAGGAATTTGATATCATTTTAGGGATGATTTGGGTGTCTTCATATCGTTTCCTTCACTAAAACCATCACTGTAGTAAATTCCAAGATGGAGAAGTAAGAGTGGAAGCATACTTTTAATTCCACTCTTGTGGGGATTGTGTTCGCGAATCATTTTCTAAATACTAGTAAAATAGAGGTGTAGGGCTTTTTCTAGCCCATCTTCAGGATGATAATTATATAGTTTGTTAGATAGAATCAATCCTAATGGCGTGTGAATTCTTAAAAGTTTTTCCTAATGACCTTCCAGGTATGCGTCCAGACCAAGAGGTTGATTTTTGTATAGATTTGTACCTAGAACTCGACCCACTCTATCCCTTGATATCATATGGTACTAGTAGAGTTGAGGGAGTTGAAATTACAATTACAGGAATTGTTTGAAAAGGGAATTTTTACCCATGTATTTCTCTTTGGGGTGTGCCTGTGTTATTTGTGAAAAAAAGGTGGTAGCATGAGGATATGCATAGACTACCATCAGTTGAATATCGTAACCATTCAAAACAAATACCTATTTCTTAAATTAAATGACCTATTTAAGCAGTTGTAAGGAGCTGCAGTATTCTTCAAAATAGAATTGAGATTGACTACCACCATCTCTAGACTAGGGATAAGGATATCCCAAAGACTGCTTTCCAAACTCGTTATGGTCTCTATAAGTTTCAAGTTATGTCTTTTATCTTGAACAATGCCCCAACTACTTTTATGAGTTTGATGAATGGGGTTTTAAAGTCATTTTTTAATTCATTCATTGTTTTTTTTATTACTTACATATTGATTTACTCCAAGAGTGAAGAAGGACATGAAACTCATTTCCATACAGAATTTAGGTTGCTTAAGGAGAAGCAACTATATGATAAATATTCCAAGTGTGAGTTTTGATTGTATTGGTGTCTTTTTTGGGTCACATGGTTTCTAAAATAGGGGTTATGCAGACCCACAAAAGGTCGAGGCTATCAAGAATTGGGAAAGACCAATGAATGTGACCTAGATCCATAGCCTTATGGGGTTAGCCAGTTATCATTATTGATTTGCCAAGGTTTTTTTTTCCATTGCTCTATATATGACCCATCTTAATCAGAAGGAAGTACCATTTATAAGGATGACTAGTATGAAGAGATATTTTTAAAGATCAAAACCTTTTTGACCTCAGCCCCAATTCTCATACTGCTTATTGAAGGTACGGATTTCATTATAAATTGTAATTCCTCATGATTGGGTTTAGGTGTTGTTTGATACAGAATCAAAATATGATTGCTTATGGTTCGAGATAACTGAGAACTTATGAGAAACACTAACCCACACATGATTTAGAATTAGAAACCGTTATGATTTCTTTGAATATCTGGAGACACTACCTCTATTGGGTAAAATGTAAGCTGTTCATAGACCATCGTGGCCTATAACACGTATTCATCTAAAAGTATATAAACCTAAGACAAAAAGGTGGATGGAGTTGATTAAATACTATGCTATATCAATTCTATAGCACCCGATTAAGGCTAATATGGTGGAAGAAGTGCTAAGCCAGAAACCCCTGAGCATGGGAACTATGGCATAGCTGAAGGTGTGAATGCGCCCATTAGAAAGATCTATATAAACCATATCTATTGATTTTCTAAGATTACAAGAGACTAGCAAAGGTAGAATATTAACACACATAGAAGCCAGGTCTATATTATTTGACCAAATCTAAAGCAATCAGTTTGAATACAAGAAGTTGAGCAACCTCAGGGAGAAAGTATTGTAGGGTGAGGATAAAGAAGTCATATTTGATAATGAAGGAGTATTGAGAATTTAGGTAAGCTTGTATGTACCTTGGGTGGGCCATGCAATCTCAACTATTCTTGCAGAGGCCCATAACTCTAAGTAATTTATAGATCTCAGTGCCACCTAGATGTATAGGAAATTAAGGCAATATAATTGGTGGTAAAAAATAAAGCAAGATAGAGTAGATTTTGTTAACAAGTGTCAAAAGAGCCGACAGTTCAGTTACGAACATAAAAAACATGGTGGTAATTTTTAAAAGATGCCTATTTCATAAAGGAAGTGGGAAAGAATAACCTTGGATTGTGTGGTTAGTCTTCCTAATACATTGAGGAAGTGTGACTAGAGATGAGTCATTATTTATCAGTTAATGATATTGGATCACTTCATCTTGGTAAGGGTGAATTATAATGCAACTAAGTTGGCCAAAATTTATGTGAAGGAGATTTTAAGGTTAAATGAGGTACTGATTTTGATTGTGTAAGGCAGAGGTACCTAGTTCACCTTAAATTTTTGGAAGAAATTCCAGTCAGTGTTGGGTTCTAGTTTAGACCTAAGTACAAATTTCTATCCATAGACCGATGGTCAAACGAAGTAAGCTATTCAAGTTCTTGAAGACATTCTTTGAGCATGTTTAATAGACTTTCGGGGTTAGTGGGTCCTATATATTCCTTTGTGTGAATTCACCTATGTAACACCCCATATTTTTAGGCTCTACTTTGAAACATTATTCTTATGGATATTAATCCTAATCCCATGGTATACTTTTGAATACATATGTCATGATTTTTATCCTAGTGTGTGAAGTGCTTTCAAAGTGAAAAATATTCATAGGAATCACTTAGAATAAAGTTGAGCTAAGAGCCTTTGATTCGTCCAAAGTTTGGTATTCGATTCTACAAGGGTCTACTTTGAACGAGTATAACTTTTTATATATGTATAACTTTTTAGATTCATCCAAAGCTTCATCCAAAGTTTGGAGCTCTCTCAACGCGATTTAAGGCGCGGTGCGGAGCTTATCCCCCCCTGTTTTAGCTTCTCAAGGGTCCAGGGGTACTTGGGTCCTTTTCCCGCAACTACAAACGTCAAAAGAACAATTTATAGCACTCCAAAGGGAATTATTTGCCAATCCTCTTCAAAGTAACTCACATAAAAACCCTCTCTTTTCCCTCCACGAACAAAGTTCAAGTTTTTGTCTAAAGAACACAAAGAATTCTAGAATTTCAACTTTAATAAACCTCAAGAAATTCCCAAGAATCTTCAAGAAATCATCTATTATGGTATGTGGGAGTTCATCCATGGGTCCCTTTTCACCCATGGAGCCCAAAAAGCTTTTCTTGAATTAAAGATGTGAACTTTCCTTTTTGTTTATGAAGTATCATGTGTTCAAGATGAATTTAAATCATGATTTCCTTATTAATTTGACTAAATTCATGTCCAAGGATGCTTTCATGAAAAGTTAGGTTATCTCATGCTTTAAGTTCTGATTCCCGTGACGTATCCAATTGAATTTCATGTTATAATATCGAATTATGAACTTTACCATGTCTAAAAGTGTTTTCAAGTGGATTAATCTATACATACTTTGAGTTACAAGTTTCCATGTCCTATTCCATTGATTTCCTCATTCTATGAATTTGAGTTTCCCATTCTTTATTTAAGTGAATTCCATGTTATATTTTCAATTCATGATCTTACCCACATAATCATGTTGATTTCCCATGTTTAACATATTCCCATGTTCAAGTTCATTATTTCCATGTATTTGATGAAGTGTATATGCTTTTGGATTTTGAACCATGATTCCCATACTACAGTTTTAAGTATTGATATCGTGCTTTATGGTCATTCAATGTTGGTAGGTAATGAACACCCGATACCTACGTGTTTTACATAATTTTCTAATTTTCAAGTATGATTCAGTTAAATCATGATTTATTCCTATTTAATCAGTTATTATGATCATAATGAGAACTATCAGTCCAGTTTAAGTTCCAGTACCAGTTTATACATTAATAGTTACCACAGATTCTGTATGCACTGTTATTTTCAGAATGCCATGACTTGAGCTTATCAGTTATTAGTTATCAATGCATGAACCAGTTAGTATTTCAGTGTCTTTCAGTTGGGTGTAGGATTTAGCACCAAGATAACAAAGAGATGACGTCTCCACCATCAATTAGGCATGAAACGTTAGTAGCAGTCCCTAAGTTCCATGCCTACGACATCACTATAGATTTTGAGGGGTCCCTCGTCCGTTATACATGACACCCTCGTCCTTCTGGACATCAGTTTAGTGATCACTATAGTTCAGATTTTATTCAGATGGCTAGGATAGAACAACCCTCCTTAAAGTGGTTCATACGTTGGACTCCACGATAGCTCACATGGTCTATGTCGGTTAAATGATATCTCCCACAGTTTCAGTACACTATTCTGTACAGATTCATTTCTGGTTTGTTTGACTAAAGCATACAAATTATCAATTATCCAGTTATCAGATTTCAGTATTTTAGTTTATAGATTATTTCAGAAATATGTATATTCTTGGTATTGAATTCTCAGATATCATAGTTTTCGTGCACTCATGCTCAGTATATTTGCATATTTAGATCCTTGAGTTATGTCAGCTTCCACCCCATAGTTCAGGCCCAGTATTTATACAGTACCCATATTTTACTATCTTCCAGCTTCAGTTCTACTTATATTATAAAAGTAAAGTTTTAAGAAACTAAGTGTAGTAATTCACCAGCTTATCAAATTATGTTTGTTACTCATGATTTAAGCTACTTCAAATTTCAGTTTATTTTAGTCTCTTGGTGAGTCTACTTACACTTAGCATGCATGTTTTAAGATTTCATATATAATCAATTTTACTTATTGCATTCACCCCCACTTACTCTATACATTCCAGAAGTACTGATCCACATATATGTTTATGTGCTACATTGTCTCATAATATAGGTACCAGTTATAGCCTACACATCATAATCAGATAGTTGGAGCTTCCAGTCAGTAGGTTATGAGTTGTCCTATTTTGGGGACGCTAGTCAGATTTAGTTCCTGTACGGTGTTGTATTTTTTATTTTTCATATGTATTAATTAGTGGTAGTTGGAGGCATGTCCTATTTATCTATAGTCAGTATAGTAGACGCTTCATAGATATCAGTCAGAGTCTATCATGTAAATTTCAATTCTCTCTTCTATTTTCTCAAGCTGTAAATTGTATCAATATTATAATTCTTCCTAATTTTTTTCATAATTATATTTTTACATAGAAAAACTAGTTATTTAATATATTATAAATTAGTTGTTTAATAGTATGACAGTTCACGGGTTAGCTTAGGATCGCTTGTGATTCCAAACACCGTGCTATGACTAAGGGGTAGTCTCAAGTTATGAAAACCTACAACAATAGCTACCACTCCAATATCAATATGCCTTCATTTGAAGCCTTATATTGTAGAAGGTGTAGGTCTCTAATTAGATATTTTGATAATTTTAAAGTGAGGCCTTGGGGCTCTAACATGCTTAAGGATATGATGGAGAAGGTAAGGTATATATAAGAAAATCTCTTAGTAAAATATCAGAGCCAATAAAAATAGTACGAAGACAATAAGGTAAGAGATATGAAGTTTAAAAGGAGGGAGAAGGTATTCTTGAAGGTGTCACCTATGAAGGGTCTAATGTGTTTTGTTAAGACGGAAAAATTGAGTGTGGGGTACATCATATCCTTTGAGGTTTTGAAGGGGATAGGGGTAGTAACTTATAAGATAGAATTACCTCCTAGTATGTCTAAGTTCCACCCGATATTGGTTAGATAGGTAAGAAATTGAGAGCCAAAGTCATTCTATATGTACGGTTAAATACAGGAATTGTACTATTGAGGAAGCCACTTGGGACAGAGATATTGACATACGCGAGAGATGTTCGTACTTGTTTGTTATCCCAGGTAATCCTTGCTAAAGTTTTAAAATCTCAGTCTTTTTTTTGTTCAGATATAATTGCGGGGTAAATAGGTATCTTATGTAATGACCCAAATCATTGTTATTCTAACAATTGGAAGTGAAAAGCCCACTAAATTTTACTTGTGTAATTTGAAGAAATTATTGGATCATCCAGTATTTGGTAAATTTAGAGGGTATACTACTCTAGGAAAATATGGTATTGGTTTGAGTGTTTGTGTAGATGTTTGACAAGATTTCTAGATAGAAAATAAGTCTAGAGAACCGTAGCAACTTCTGACACGTAAAACAGAGTTATAGAACTCTAATTATAGAATTTATCATGGAATGGTTGGTTCACGATGTTGTAATTCATGGAGTATGCTATGACATGGAAAAACAAGGAAGAGCTATGACATGGAAAAACAAGGAAGAGGTCCCAAGTTTTTGCTTGGATCACTACAACGGTACTTATGTAGCGGTGATATCCATAGTGTTATGAACCACTTTATTGGTATCATAAACTTACTACTATAACAGTAAAATACAAAAATTTTCAATTTTAAAACCCAAAAAATATTTTTATTCCTATTTTTTCAAAAACGAGTAAGGTCTTAGCATGGACGATTTTCTGTAAATTTTGAGAGTTTAATCTTTGGAGGTAAGGTTTTCTTATAACCTAAACTTGAGTTACTTCTTATAATTCTTAGACATATCTAGAAACTTATTCGTGGTAGAAATTGGAGTTTACCCTAATTCATGATATTAATGCAAACTTATGGGAATGAACATAAAGTGAGTAGAAAATAATTTTAAGGTGTTAGAAAACATGAATCGGAGCATAATCTTAGTTGTCTATGCTAAATAAAGTAGGGTTCAAGAGGTTTAAAGGTAAGGACATCATACAATGATGAATTAAGAAAAATTTATGATTAAAAGTTGTTAAGAATTAATTTCTAGTGGTTAAAAGCGATAAATTGATTGAAATGAGTGTTTCATCTTATCCATATAGATCAAAAGAAGTTAAACGGGAAAGAAAAAATAAGGTTTTGACCTAGAGGTGATTTTGAGTAAATAAACGAGGTAAGTTATCGATTTTCTTGACTGTGTGCTTATATGTGAATTATGTATTTGTGATGGCTTTCGAGAGCTAGTTGTGAATATGGACTAAATTTCATATTCATGTACATTGATGTTGTTGAGATGTATGAAGATATTTTTAAAATCATGATGTTCATTATGATATTGATGTTGTTGATGATATAGATGAGATTAAGAAGAGAAATAAAAAATGTACACACCTCGTATTCACACATTCATTCATGTGCATTGATTATTCAATTATAATCATATATTATGATGCAACTTGTTGTTGAATTTGACAAGTGTAAACATACATGAGTATGAGTTTGTTTTCCCTCTGAAGTGAAGTTTCATAATTGCATATTTTTCTTTGATTTTATGTTCTGTAATGATCGATTTGCATCTATGTGATTTATCTAATTGTATAGTGTTTGGTTGAGTCAACCTATGATGTTACCAACGTGATTTGACCTATGAATCCAAGCACTACTTGTTGATGTATTGAGGCTACATGTGTTCTTCTTTCTATTGAGTGTTGAGCATCTTTCAATATTTGAGACAAGACTTAGTCTTAGCTAGCAGTTCCAGACTCAAGTTCAAGGTTGAGCACCATGAATGAACAACAATTGAATCTTCTAATTTGGGTTTATTACCCTGGCTTCAGGACAAAGACTTTTCATATTTTTTCTTTCATACTTCGAATATTATATTACTTATCTGTTAGAATTTACAAGTTGTTTTGGTATAGTGACTTTTGGTCCTGGGGTTTTCATAAATAGAGGTTTTCATACTCTATTAGTGGTTGATTGGTTTGATATTAATTTCTTGAAAATTTAATAAAGATATTTTAGACTTATTTAATAATGAAGTAGTGTAAAGTGAATGTAAATGTGGTATTAGGTTGCTTGAGGAATTGAGTTAAGAATGGTTCTCCCACCAAAGGTTAAGATGGGTTCCCATCATGATAGATTGGATCATGAAAATAATGAGTGATCAAGTTAGACTCATCTTGAGGCAACTTCGTCATACTTTTACCAACAAGAGCTTGCAAACCAACTATACTTTCATAAGGGGTAGTTAGAAGTAAATCTTTCAAAAAAATTCATTAGACCTCAAGTAAAATCTTAACATCAATAATAAAATATTAAAGAACATGATCTTTTCATGGTGATAATTAATCGAGTTCAACAAGAGAGTTTAGGTGGGAGAGAAAGAAGAGGAGGTTGGTATCTGATTGATGCTAGGAGATACTATAAAAGGAATATTGATAAAGATCGATGATTCAACACTATTAAGGTTACACTATTATTCCTCAAAGAAAGTAGTGAATTGAATGAGTACTTAGATTTGACAGTGAAGCTCGAAAGAAAATATACTCTCAATAATGTGAGAGATATTAAGAAAATGAATTAATCTCAAGAAACAAAAAAACATGTGACAAACATAACATTTAATGACTGGAGAGGTTAAAAACATTCAAATTAAAATACATTTCACTTAAAAGTTCTTCGTAATTTTTCTTTTGATTAGAGCAGAAAGTGTACAAATTACAAAGTAGATTGAATGACAACTGAATAAGCATTGGAGTTTTATTTAACTTAGCATGTCAAAAAGAAAAGCCTTTAACTTTAGCAGGGAAAGATCAACCAAACTCAAGTCTCTCATTGAAATCACTCTTTTATCTCTATATTTATATTTGAAAGCTATTCTATCAAAATTCTTGATATACTAAAAGTATATCCTTCGCCTATGTTTACCTCCGATCATAAAAAAATAAAAATTTATACTTGGGAGTATGTAATTTATATAATTATGTTTGCTTTGGCTTAAAATTTTCTATTGCAAAAGATGTCTCCAATTCTTGTAAAAGGAAAAAATTCTAAAAGAACTTAGATGTAAGATATGAAAACTTCATCACCAATAAATGATCTATCGTCGGAGAGCCTGGCATCAGAATTGATGGAATTGCATACAAAATTTGCATTTAGACCTCTCTGCATTCGAATTTTGAATCTAGAGAGAAAAATAATTTGTGTGTGATGGTGGATGTGATATAGAGAGTGAGAAACGACCGTAGTAGTGATATTTTAGGTATGTTGAAAAAGAAAAGTAGGTGAAGAAAGATAGGATATCATGAGAAATTCAATTTACCTTGGGTTACATGTATCTTTATTGATCTAATTTAAGTTAATGCCATATTTTAGTAATACTAGTCAAATTTGTGCTTTGCACGTGTATATCATGTTAATAAACAATATTTATATATATAAAGAAAAAATTATTATGTGTATGTTATATTATTAATACAAAATTAGATAAAAATAATTTAAAATTTATTATTATTTATAAGTACAAAAATTTAAAAAAAGTAGAGTAAAATTATGAGATAAAAAGTGTGCTTAAAGATGTGTTCCTCTTTAATTTTACGTATATTCTTCTTTAACACAAAAATTCTACTTTACGCTAAGAGAAAAGTAAAACTGTACTTTAAATTTTTTTAATTCTATTAATAATAAATAATTTAAAAAAATTACGTACTTTGAATGATATATAAATGAATAACACAATAATCAATTTATGATTGTTAGATAATACTAAACTATATAATTACATACCTAATAACAAAAACAAAAAAGAAGAGGAATATATCATAGACTCCAAGAGAATTTTTCTCATATATTGCATAACCTACCTCAATAGATGAGACAATAAATCAATAATACAAGGTGAATTTTGTTAGATCTACACAATTGTCACTTGTTCGGCTCATCTTCTTTTTCAATCTAAATGTAAAGAATTAAGTATGTAATGATTTTGCACCAAGGTTAATGAAAATTGAAAAAATTAAATTTTATAAAAATAGGCCCAGATACGATGTGATGAGGTCATGATGTAGATCGAAATGGCACTACTTCGTTGAGATTTTTTGTAAGGAGTCAAACTAAGAACCTTCAAGCACTGCAAGCTTTATGGATGAGGATGATGGAACCTTTGGAAAGGATACACGGAAAACTACAATATATTTAATATATCTTGTGTCGCATGATTTCAATTATCTTGTAATTTTAGTGAAGGACAATTGGTTCTTTCTTTATTACTTTAAGCCATAGTATAAATAGTACAATACTAAGGTTTTATAACTAGTTTTTGACATTTGAAGATCCTATTCTTGAAGATTGGAAATCTTTTGTTGAATTTCAATATCTTGTCCTAAGATTTTCAAGTAAGGTTTCTTTCGTCTTGATGTATCTCATTGACTATGTGTACTTAATTTAAGATTAAATAGTATTTTGATTAGTTTTTTCGTTACATCTTTTGATATTTGAATATAATTGCATCTATCTCCCTTTAATTTCTATATTAATTTTATTTTCTTATTTCACAATAAATTGACATCAGTCTAAGGGTAACGCATTCTTGATGCAATTCTTAATATCTGACTTTATTATTTTATATTGTAAGAAAATGAAGAAAATAATTGAATTTGAATCTGATTGGTGGAATGCAAAAGTTATTCAATATTGTTTCTTGAGTTACATATTATTGTTTCTATATGAAAATCAAAGAATACATGGCTTAAAAATTGAAAGTCATTGTTAAAATTTGAAGCTTTGATGAAGAAACTTGAGATTGAATTTTTTTATTCAGAATATGTTTGAATATACTATGGATTCAAATTTGTTTATAGAATCGTGAAGAAGTTATATTTTAAATTTAAACTTATTTGATTGAATATTGAAAAAAATTGGTCATAGAAAAAAGGAACTTCTTCTTGGGAGAAAGATGACTATGAAAGTTTTAAAAAGTAGTCCAAAATCTTTCACAAATGCGAAGTTAACCATTTTACCTCAGCAACCATTTCTACCCCCATTTAAAATATAGACTTTCAATGTGTTTTCTCTTCTGTTCTTGATAATTCTAGCTAGTTTATATTGAGTATTAGTAAATACTTAATGTTAAATTATTTCTTGTCTGTTTAATTTAGTTCATGTCAAGTTATTTTATTGTATTTCATTACATATGCACATAGACTTTCCATTCAAACATCTCTACATTTGAATTTTGAATTTAGAAATATAAAGTAATTTTTTGTATGGTGACAGATGTGATATAGAGAGTGTGAAACACTCGTAGCAGTGATATTGTACATATATGAAAAAAAAATAGATGAAGGAAGAAAGGGTAGAATGAGAAATTTGTGCAACAATTACTGACATGTTATTACATTGGGTTATCTATGTCTTTATTGATCTAATTTAATTTAATGTCATATTTAAGTAATAATAGTCAAGCGCACCTAATTTGCACGTGTGTATTACGTAAATTAATAATATTTGTATATAAAAAGAATAAATTGTTATGTGTATGTTATATTACTAAGTACAAAATTGAATTAAAATAATTTTCAATTAAATCTTATTTATAACTACAAAAAGAAAATTTAAAATTGACATAAAAATTACGAGATAAAAACCGTACTTAAAGATGTGTTATTCTTTAATTTTATGTATGTTCGTTAACATAAAAATTTCAGCCTTACATTATGAGAAAAGTAAAAGTGTACTTTAAAAATATTCTAATTCTATTGATAATAAATAATTAATAGGCTTACGTACTTTGAAAGATATACAAGTGAATAATGCTGTAATCAATGTATGGTAAATTATATTTATCAATATAATTACACACTCAATGAAAAAAAAAATAGAGAAACATATGATAAATGAGAAAATATTTATTTTTTACATATTGTATAACGTAACTCAACATACTAGACAAGGAAGATAAGTCTTATTCAGACATGCATCCATAAGAGACAAATAGAATCAGACAAAGGAAGAACAGAAGGGTTATTTGCAAAATAGTCCGTCCAACATACTGGGACATCAAATCTGCTACCAAATTTTGTCTAAACTATGTTATCACACAAAAACTTTTACCAAACATATAAGAATCTGATGTTAATAAGTAGAGGTTAACTATGTTCCTCAATCTACAATGGTGAATGAATCTCCATCGTTACCAATAGCTAGAAAGAAAAAATTTAAAAGAGTTAGAAAGAGAGAGAGTGAGAAGAAAAGTTGCAAGGAGAATCTACCAACATTCAGGCGAGCTGCAAATTTCAGATGTCTACCTCCTTCGAGTTCTCCTAGTAGTGGAGAAACTTTAAAAACCTTTAATGTATATTGTTATACCCATGGAGGCTAAAGGATTTTAGAGAAATATATGAGGAGAAAAATATGAACCCACCTTGAAATAACGAAGCCCCCTGTACAAAAGAAAAAAGATAGATGACATCACGAATCAAGCTGCGCATGACCCAAAGAAGAAGATGAAGAAGGCGGTGGTTCTGGAAAGAAATGAAAGAGAGATTTTCTGATAAGATGAATGAGAATTTAGAAGCTCAGAGAAAAGAAAAGTTTGGACAAGATACTTAGAAAGAGACATGAGTCAGTATTGGGCTGGAGTTGCACAACAATTATTAGATTTTGTTGCATCTTTTTTATGTTTTTCTTCCATGGCCAAACCTAACTTTGTTATTCAATTTTCTGACTTTAATTATCAATAAAATGTCTTAACAGTGGTCTCGAAATTCATTAACAAAAAATATTTTATAAGAGCTACACAATGGTATTTTGTTCATCTCATTTTTTTTTCCGTTTACTCTTGCTGTAATGACCTTTCCTTTGGTGATTGTGTAAAATATTTGTTTCATTGTTATTTGATTATTTTACCTCTCTTCATGATTGCATTGTGGTATTATCGGGGTATGGAAATAATAGACACGGTATCCAATGCATTTTGGTGTGATTTGTGTGAGTTTGTGGGTTTTTGTGGCTTAAATAATCTTATAGTTAGCTTTGGTTAATATTTTAAACTATGCATTGGATGGCTAAACGGACAACACTAGCAAGTCCAGAACGTTGATTTTAGATTAGTAACATGGTTGGTGTGGCTTTACGACTTTTACATTCCATTTTGACCCTCGATTCGAAAAGTTATGAAATTAGATCTCGGGAGTCAATTTTATGAAAATAATATTTCTATGGAAATTTGACATCGCCATTGAGCCCAAAGTATCAAATTTGATAAGATAGCTTAGTTCATTTGAGTTCTCAAAATTTTGGATGAATTTTAAGGGGCCAGCATAGACTTGGAATTTTCCAAGTCTCCGTAGTTGGTGCAGCAACTCGTGCGATCACTAAATTAGCCCTTTGGGCACTATAGTAGAGGGAACTAAAGCATCCTTAAGGTGCTTTAGCGGCCCTAGCACTATCGTCAGGTACCGCTTTAGCAGTAGCCTGAGCACTTTAGCGCTAACTACTAAATCGGCCAAGGACCACTTTAGCTGCATCTACACTTGAGCGTGGGTACCACTTTAGAGGTACTTGGGAGACTTAGTGCCGACAGCTAAAGTGGCCCATGGCTTGCTTTAGCGGCACCTAGTGCATTTAATTATTTCTTTTTTGTGATTTTTCATCATTTTTAGACTTGAAGCTTGTGGTTTGAGGTTTTGAGCATTTTCTTCCATTTCTAATCTTGGGTAAGCTCCAAATTTCTTTAATTTCTATCACTTAAAGTTCGTCAAAAACTTGCATTCAAAGGTGAAATTTGAAGATTTTGGCCCGGAAGTCCTAAAAATAGTATTCTTCTATTTGAAACCCAATTCAATCCGTTTTCACCTGGTTTTTATTTTATGTGTTCCTTTAATCATGGAAAAAATATTCTTAGACAAAAATTATGGTTTTATCCCTCTTTTTTGAAAATCTATTTTGGGGCTCCATTTTGACCCTGATTTAAAAGTGGGAAATATGGGTATAATATGGGTATCGTTGCTTTTTTTTATGTGTAGATTCTATATTTGTGTATTTTAGTTTGTTCTAGGTCTTCTTGTGAGGGAAAAACTTCAAATTAAAGGCTTTTTAGACTAGTTTATGGCATTCGAGGGAGGTTATGATTTAACTTTCTTCACACTAGGTTGGGTAGTTAATAATAATGTAACAACATGCTATGGATATTGAGTTGTATAATGAAAAATGTGTTAGGTGATTATGTGCCCGTATGGGGTCTAGGTGAATAATATTTAGTGGTGTTGAGACTTTATTTGCTATGTGTGATCGTGTGGAATCTATATGATATTGTAGGCCTATAATATTGTTGGCCTGATATTTATATACGTATGTTTGGTTAATCATTTTTGGTAGAAAAAAGTCTATATTTTAAGAATTATGTGGTATCAATGATAAATTGTTGCATGTTTCACTTGATGGGTTATGGATTATGTTGGATCATAGATGGTTGGTGGATTTTAAGTGGATTTCTGGCTCACTTGGTTGGAATATTGGTTGGATATTAGATATTCTAATTCTATTTTATTGTGAGTATTACATCCTTATTCATATTCATTTATGAAACATTAGTACTGCTAAAGAAATACTTGAAATATTAGAAAACAAACTTTTTCTAACAGAAAATATAACATCTTTTAAACCCTCTACTGATGTATATGCCAAAGAGGTGATATGTATATCAGTATTAGATATTGGTTGTATATGAGTTATTGAACCCCCCATGGGTCCTACATCGAAAGCTTTATCTCCGTAGGTGTATATGAAGGTTGTGTTATGACCTCGCATATCACATCATCATCATCATCATCGTGAAGGATGATCACAAGGATCTTCCTCATCAAGAGATAGCACAATGGAAATCTCCCCTGAGCCTTGAGATAAGCATGTTAGAGTTATGGGCCCTTCCTCAGTCCTATCGAGTTCTTCAACCCCAAACTTAGATGGGTTATTGGTTTGTATGTTGACCCATTTAAAGAGTGCTCTTTTGAGTGCACCTAGTGTTCCTCCAGCTTCGAGTATTGTACCTCTATTTTTGCTAGATTTTTCTTATGGTGTTCCTCTTACTGTATCGACCTATGCCTATGGTACTCCACATATTTCGAGTGTGGTTACCCCTTTTGTACCTGTAACTGAGTATGGTGTTATGAGGTCTAGAGTTCATCCTTCTTCTATGACACCTACTTAGACAGGATCTCAGCCAACCATATTTACCATGCCTTCTATTATTATGAGTGCAATTATGTCTTCTGAGGATAAGAAAAGGTTTGACAAATTCACTCATTTGGGTTCTCCTAGGTTTAGTGGTGTTATAGGCAAGGATTTCTATGATTTTTTTATGGATTGTCATGAGAAGTTTCATAACCTTGGTTCACTCAAGTATTATAGGGTTGCTTATACTACTTATCAATTGAAAGATATAGCAAGAGATTGGTGGGGGTCACTTATGCATTGTCGACCTTTTGGTTCGCTAGAGATGACTTGGGATTATTTTATAGAGGACTTTTTAGATATATTTATGCCTTTTGGTATAAGGGATTAAATGAGAGATAAGTTTGAGCTCTTGGAGAAGGGCTCCATGACTATTGCAAAGTATGAGGTACTTTTCCATGCCTTATCTAGATATTCTTATGCCAATATTGCCACCGAGTCTAAGAAGATTTAGAAGTTCGCCAAGGGGTTGGATGTTTATCTTTAGCTCTTTATAACTCAGATGGTAGTGTTTGGAGCACCATTTTAGAGTATTTTGGACCATGCTAAGATGAATGAGTCTATTCTTCAAGCATTTCAGGGAGGCACCAAGAAGATGCATCATTTTGGTGAGCTTTGAGGTCATATCTCTCGAGGTAGATATTCTAGAGGTTTCTATAGGGACCATAGTAGATCAATATGGGTATCCTTGTAGAGTTCAGGTAGTGGGTCTTCTTATTTAGCAGCTTTGAGTAGTCGTTCTGGTTGACTCATACCTCTTTCTATTGAGTTAAGACATAAAGTTTCCTATGTATTTAATAAGACTGGCCATGTGACCAAGGATTATCCCTGCTGTGTTTTTGTAGCGACTTTTATACCAGTTGTGAGAGGTAAAGATTTTAATAGTGGTGCGAGAGACAGAGGTAGTAGTTCTTGTGGTGGTGGTCATGAGGCTACTCATCCAGGTAGTGGACATAGTCAGTGTTATGCTATACATGCTATGCCATTGGACATAGTCAGTGTTATGACTTCGATTGATATTTATTGATCTATCCATTGGATTGTAAAACAGACTACACCAACAGGTCTGGAATTTCGCTTTTAGGTTGGTAATCTCATTTTGACCATTAGTTCAAAAATTTGTGAAATTGGGTCTCAAGGGTCAATTTTTGAAAATGATAAATATTTGGAAATTTGATATCGCCATTGAGTCTAGAGTGTCGAATTTGATAGGGTAGCATAGTTCATTTGCATTCTCGGGATTTCAGATGAATCCCGAGGGGTCCGCAGAGACTTAGAACTTTCCAAGTCTCCACAGCTGGTATACCAACTCGTGCAATCGCTAAAGCAGTCCTTTGGGCATTTTAGAAGAGGGCGATAAAGTGGCCTTTGGGCGCTTTGGAAGCTCTAGCACAGTCATCAGGAACCGCTTTAGTGATAGCCTAGGAGTTTTAGCTGCACCTGCACCTATGTGTGGGTGCCGCTTTAGTGGTACCTAAGCGCTTTAGCGCTGACGCTATAGCGGCCCATGGTCTGCTTTAGTAGTTCCTGGTGTATTTAAATATTCTTTTTTTCCAAATTTCACCATTTTCAAGACTTGGATCTTGGGGTTTGAGTCTTGGAGCATTTTCTTCCATTTCTAAGCTTGTGTAAGCTCCAAATTCCTATTTCAATTACTTTTCTTCGCTTTTAAAGCTCGTTAAAACTTGGATCGAAATGTGAAATTTGGAGATTTTGGCCCAGAAGGCCTAAAAATAGTATATCTTTTATTTAAACCCCTACTTTGGACAAAAAATTTGATTTTACCTCTCTTTTTTGAAAACCTGTTTTGGGAGTCCATTTTGATCCTGATTCAAAAGTGCATAATATAGGTGTCGTTGGCTTTGTTTTGTCGCGTAGATTCTATATTAGTGTAGTTTAGTTGGTTCCGGGTCCGTGTGTGAAGGTAATGCTTTGGATTAAAGGCTTTTGGATTGGTTTTCGACATTCGATGCAGGTTATGGCTTAACTTAAATAAGACTAGGTTGGGTAGTTAATAATAATGTAAAAGCCTGCTATGGATCCGGGGTTGTATAATGAAAAATGTGTTAGGTGATTATGTGCCTTTGTGGGAGCTTATGTGAATAATATTTGATGGTTTTGAGACATTATTTGCTATGTGTGACCGTGTGGGGTCTTATATGATGTTGTCGGCCTAATATTTATATAGGTATGTTTGGTTACACTTTTTGGTTTGAAAAAACCTAGATTTTGAGAATTATGTGGTATCAATGACATTTTCTTGCATGTTTCACTTGATGGGTTTTGGATTATGTTGGATCATGGATAGTTGGTTGATTTTGAGTGGATTTCTAGTTCACATGGTTGGTATATCGGTTGGATATTGGATATTCTCATTTTTGTTGGTTGTGAGCATTACATCCTCATATCATAATCTTTCACAAAACATTGGCACCATTGTGAAAATATTGGAAATACTGGAAAACTGCCTTTTTCTGATAGAAAATATGAAATCTTTAAAACCCTCTATCAATGTACGTGTTAGGGAGAAGATATAGATATTGATTGTATACGAGTTGACGAACCATCATGGGTACTACTTTGGGATGTTTTAGTTCGTAGGTGTATATAGAGGCTGTGTGATGACCTCATGCATTACATCATCATCTTCATTGCACTTCCTAAATTATGTTTGTACTATGATTGTGTTTCTGTCTTTGACTTAATAACTACTATCTATTCTATCTTCCCATACTTGTATTTTATGTACGTGTATATTTATTCTTCTTTTATCTTCTTGTATTTGTTATATGTGTATTTATTAGAGCTATTAGTAGAGATGTTGTGGGCTACCATTTGGGACATTTTCGTATTGCAGGTGACGTTCCCATAGTTTCTATTTATATTCTTTATTTTTTACTTTATTTAGTCGGACTATGATACCTATTAAGTACATGTGGACCATACTCATCTCTACTGTGCCCTTTCAGTTCAGATCCAGGTACGGGTACGCCTTACGACAGTTGATTCAGGTGATACTTGGAGCCCATTTGAGGTTGCAGTTGATCTATGCATCCGGAGTTGACTTCTACCTGTTCTTATCTAGAATATATCTTGTTTTGTATTTTGAGACAGAGTTTTGATCCTTTTTGGACTATTATTATACCTATTGACATATGAGATGTATTTAGTAGTTCTTATACTGTGACACTAGGTTTTTCGATTTGGTTAGGTATATTTGATTATATTTTTGCTTTTATTATATATATGTGGTTCAACTCCATTCTACGGGTCTTGCCTTGGTTTCATCATTGATTTTTCATTTTATATCAGTTTAGGTGATAGGCTTATTTTCTAAGGCTTATCACGACAAGTGCCATCACGACCCTTAGTTTTTGGGTCGTGACACTTGTTGACCTATTTTGAATCATAAAAACAAGAATAACAATGATAACTCCAACCGCATCAACCAGTGAATTCAATCTCTTGATGTAATCTTAGAATATGTTAAGCTCATATTAATAGAATGTTTTTTGGATAAAAACATCAGATCATCATGCGTAAGATAATAAGGAAACCTTGAATGATGATAATAAAGATAAATTATAAAAATACTAATAGTATATTAAATTAATTTAGTCAATTGACCTACATATGATTGAAAAAAATAAAATAAATAAATTAAAATTAAAATTATTGGGAGATTAATCTCCCCCTAAACAAGACTTCATTTGAGTACTATATTGTGGATGTTAATGTATTGTTCTAGAAAGGAATGATTCTCAATTTATAGAAGTTCAAATTATTTTCTTCAAAGAAAGAGTTACCTAAATATGGAATATGTTTATTTTTTCCATAATTTTTTTCAATGCTAATACGAAAGATCATTGTGGGAAATGATATCGCCCAAATTACAACTTCCTGTGAAGTATAAAAGGGTAACTATACCATATAGAATCTAATGAGGTTGGGACCAATCCCAAGAGGAATAAGTCGATATTTATATCAATGTGGTTATCTATGTAACTAGTACAAAATCTCTAGTAAATTGGGGGGTTTTGAATTTTTTATTCAAATAAGTAACAATTGCAAATTCGGTTAGTTTTGTGATAAATAGATGAGAGGCACTAGGACTGTGTTCCACATAATTTCATAACTCCATAGATTTTTCATAATAGTGATTTCTCCCGGTGCTTAGCATGCAGAATCAATTAAGTTAAGTTCATATAAATGACTTTACACCCCTATTAGATAATTATACTTAGTCACTCTTTCTTGTCTGATTAGTTTTGTATCCTAACCCTTTTCTTGGATTCCCTGATTAGCTTTCCATATTTCTCAGCTCAAGCTATTAGTTAAAGGTTGATAGCACTAAGTCTCTATTGTATTTTTCCTTTTCCCATCCATTACCCTTCTTTCATAGTGAGTAAAGATAAGGCAAGTTCTCATGTGTGAAATTGTTAGAAAGCAATCAAAGCGAAGAGAACTGCAATACACACCCAAACACCCTTTGAAAATCACCTTGTACTACGAACCTGATTTCCTTAGTCCATAAAGGTTCCCACAACCTTAGCTGTGGTATTTAGTTACTCATGATCATAGCAACATATTAATAATTCCAGAATGAAAATAAAATTATGAACTTACAAAGAATAATATGAAAATCACAAATCTTAACAATGGATGAAACCCTCAAAATCCATGTTTTCAACTTCCAAGAGCAAGCATATGACTCAAAAGTAGTAATAGAATGTAAATAGAAATGTAAAACCATTCAAGAGTATTTATAGAAATAATTGAATCATCTCCTAAATAAAATAGGTGAATAAGGTCGAAAATCATGATGGCTCAGGCAATGATTCGTAGGGGTATTTGTAATACCCCGAAGATTCAAACCAATATTAGAGTCATGTTCAAGCTCATTCAAAGTATCTTATAGTCCCTTGGTAATTTTATGAGTGAGTTTGATGTATATTAAGGCCTCAAATAATTCCTAGCTATTAGGCGAATCAATATATCCCTTACTGATTGAATTTTTGAGAAGAATGTTGCTATAGTCAAATTCAAAGAAGCATATCTTTTTCTCTACTGATAATTTTCCAGCTCAAAACCCACCAAACTATAGAAAATTGAATTATCTTTCCAACGATACTAATTTTTCCTAAATCTGATACTCGGGTGAGAAGTGATGGCGCTTTTAGTGAAAAGCAGTAGCCCAACACGATAAGGCCGCGTCGTGGTGATGGACAAATTCACGTTCGTCCTTTTCCAGTGGAACACCACGATAATGTCGCATCGCTCTAAGGGTCAAATTCACATTTAATGGGGTACCGCGATGTCACCGCATCCCGCCAAGGTTCCAGTTCTGAATTGTCTTTTTCCAGTGATGCAACGCGATTCCACGTCACGCCGTTGGACATAATGGGGATTGTCCTTTTATAGTGGCCCGACGCTATAAGTACCAGTTGCACCGGCATGAAAATTCGGGATTTCCAGTTTTGCAATTTAATTTCCAGGGACCGTTTGGTCTTTTCCCAAGGCCCTAAACTCATCCAAAACATGAAATTAAAACCCTAAAGGGTAATTATGTGCCCCATTACTCATAATTCCTCTCCAAGAAATTAATCTTCTCTAAAGAACAAACCTTTTTCTTCATGATTTAAGCTCGATTCTTAAGAAAAACCCCAAGAACTCTCATGAATTCGTCAACCCAGGTATGTTAAATGTTTATCCATAGGTCCCTTTCACCCATGGAGTCCAAGTATCCAATTTTAAATTCAAAGTTGTGATCTTTACAAGAAATTGAGATTTTTAATTGTGATTTTTTCCATGAATTCCCATGAATTGAAACTCTATACCATGTTTACATGAAATTGATGTTGTTATCGAACCCCATACGTTTGAATAATGTTATTTATTGATTTAAACCATAATTAGTGATGTTGATGTTGAAATCATGCTATTTCCACAAGCTTTAAACTATTTCCATGCTTAGCTTAAACTATGAATATCAAGTGTTCGATGAAATGACTACAAGAATGAATTTTGAATAAATTCTTTCGTATTATGTCCCCAAAGTTTTAGTACTATTTTACTATTATTGCTATCGAGTCCTGGGGGTTGTGAATACCCAAAAACTTAGCTGTTTACTTAGCCTCAGTATCTTCAGAATAGTTTCAAACATGTTACGAGCATTATCAGTTCAGTCAGTTATTATGATTAGTTAAACTTAGAATAGTTCAGTATTCTGAGTCAGTTTAGTTGGGAGTAGGATTTAGCACCGAGCAAGTACAGGGATGGCGACTTCCCCGCCAGATAGGCAGAGTCATTAGTAGCAGTCCCTGTACTCCAGAACTACGTAGCCAACATAGGATTTGAGGACTCACTTATTAATTCAAGCTTGACTACCTCATAAGGGTCTCCCATCAGTTTAGACTTGGCACCCTTAGTCCTTCGGAACAGTACATCAGTGGATCCATACAGCTAGTGTTAGTATCCATGGCACGGTATTGACACCCTCCCAACTGGGGTCACAGGTTGGACCCCAAATTGTTTATTGGGGCATGTCGGTAAGATGATAACTCCCACAGTCTTAGTTTAGTATTCAGTATACTTCATTCAGGATTGTATTGACCATAGCATACAAATATCAGTTATTCAGTTATCAGATTTCAGTATTTTAGTTTATAGATTATATTAAGAACATATTTTATGCTTGGTCATGCATTCTCAGTATTTACAGATTTCATGCATCCTATTCAGTACTGCATGTTATTCATTTAGTCAGTTATTACTCCTTTACATGAAACCATGCATATCGGCCTACCTCATTTAGAATACCAGTACATTCAAAGTACTGATCGCATACATATTTCTTGCACTATGATGTATCATATCATAAGTTCGGACGCTTAGTTCCTGGATCGCGCATAGACATTCTAGATTTTCAGCCGTAGCAGTAGTGAGTCCTCATATTTTGAGTACATGGTCTATTAATCTCAGATATTTCATTAGCTCAACATTTTCCATTCAGACAGAGTTAGTTGGGGGTTTGTCCCATCAACTCTACAGTCAGTCAGTAAAGTTTTTTCAGACTAGAACAAACAGTTAGTCAGTTTTGTTATTATTTTATTATTTTTTGACAGTTGTTCCCAACATTTGTTTCTATATTCTTGATCCAGTATTGATTTTAGTTGATAAAACGTTATGGATTAACAGTTGTTCTTCAGCATATGTTAATATATTATTCAGTGCTCGCAGAAGGTACCAGCTCATGGGTTAGCTTATGGTCTCTCGGGACTATAAGCACCATGTGGCATCTAGGTGTACTCCTGATGCATTACAGTATACCTCTAATATATTTTGTTTCACTGGACATCTGTTGATTATTTTTTTTTGTAAATCTGGTGATGACTCATTTGGTAACCCAATGACTCATTGGGTGACCAATTACTATTGGGTCATGTTTTGAACCGATGGAAAACCTTGACTAACTGCACTCAAGATAAGTCCAGGCAATGACTCATAGACACTGGTGATGGATATTATATGTAATAATTTCCACTAAGGCCAATTTTTTCCTCTGTGGGACTTTTGAACAAATTGCTCAAGACGAGTCTCCCTACGACCTGTCGCTTCTCCCAATAATTCGTGGCAAGTAGTCATAGCCAACATCAAATTCCAACTTCAATATCCTACTACTAGTAAATGAGATAACCCTGGCCACGAACTCGTAGCATGACCCAAATATTCATGGCCAAGCACCAGTACCCTACACATTATCAAATTCAGCTCTTTTTTTTGTCTATTTACACTAAGACAATGTTTTCCTACAACACTAACACAAAACAGATCATAGAAGTAAAAGAAAGAATTAGTACTAGCATATTTTCCTTATTTAAAGCATCAAAAGTGCCATAATACCATAGAAATAAACACTCTCAATTAAAAATATTTATGTGTTCTCAGGTAAACAAAATAACACAAAAACCACGATGCTTAATTAGTAGCAACCTAAGGGACCTACAACAGTCAATGTAATTCATTTCTAGCATAAAATTATTACCCCCTCCTATACAAGAATTTAATATAACATAAACATTTCAAGAGAAGGCATTAGATTATGCACAGAAAACTGATTGCATACTCGTTTCTTGCTCTATGATGTATCATATCATAGGTTCAGATGCTTAGTTTCCGGATTGCACATAGACATTCCAGATTTTCAGCCGTAGTAGTAGTGAGTCCTTATATTTTGAGGACATGATCTATTGATCTCAAATATTTCATTAGCTCAGTATTTTTCATTCAGACAGAGTTAGTTGGGAGTTTGTCCCATAAACTCCACAGTCAGTCAGTAGAGGTTCTTCAGAGTAATACAGACAATCAGTTAGTTTTATTATTATTTTATTATTTTCAGAAAGTTGTTCCCAGTAGTTGTTTCCAGATTCATGATCCAGTATTAATTTCAGTTGCTAAAACCTTAAGGCTTAACAGTTTTTCTTTTGCATATGTTATTATATTATTCATTGCTCATAGCAGGTACCAACTCATGGGTTAGCTTGTGATCTCTCAGGACTGTAAGCACTGCGTGGTGTCCAGGGTGTACTCCTAAGGCATTACAAACTTGGTATTAAAGCCTAAGATTTTAATAGGTCCTAGGAAGTCTGAAAGCCATGTCAAGTAGAGTCTTGTACATGGGTGTGAAGCGCACCACACTTATGGACAAGACGCTACGAGGCATTTTAGGAAAAAATTCCCTTGTTTCGGTGTTTATGTCATGCGAAAGAGAATTAGCTCGTGTTAAACTCTCTGTCTAATCTATTCTTCCTTTTGTTTATAGAACATGCCTCCTAAAAAGACAAATGGAAGAATAAATATGAACCAGCCAGCACCTCCGCCCGTTCAGGAAGATCCCTTGAACGAGCATGTTTCTCATGCAGAGTTTATAACTACATTCACTACTCTAGATCACTCTATAATAGCTAAGAATGTTTAGCTAGCCACTATTCCAGCCAACCCCATGGCCAATACTGCCGCAACTAGGATTTGGGACTTTACCTGAATGAATCCTCCTCTGTTTTTGGGATCCAAATCTGGAGAGGATCCGTAGGAATTCCTAGACATGATCCAGAAGGTAACTGACATTATGAGGGTGACTTCTAGTAAGAGTGTTGAATTGACTGCTTATCAGCTACAGGATGTAGCCCACATATGGTTTAAGCAGTAGAAATGAGATAAAAGTAAAGCCAAAGTGTTAGAGTTTATCAACTTGAGGTAGGGAAACATGAGTGTGAAATAGTATTCCCTTAAGTTTATTCAGATAGGTAGGTATGCTCTTAATGTGGTGGCTGATAGCACGTCTAGGATGAGCAAGTTCATGTCTGGGGTATCTGACAGTGTGGTCAAGTAGTGTATGAATGCAATGTTAATTAAGAAGATGGACATATAAAGAATTATGGTCCATCCTCAACAGATTAAGGAACAAAAGAATAAGGAGAAGAAGAGAGAGAGAGAAAAAAATGGATATAATAGGTCACTTTAATTTTACTCAGCCAAAGTCAGAAGGTGGTAATCGTCCTCAGTTCCATAAGAAATCTTCAGCTCCTGCCCCACTTAAGCTAGTGCCCCTATGCCAAGGTTCAGAAATGATAATCAAGATTGAGTGCCAGGCGCTAAGTCCCAAGCCAGTGTAAACAGTGGCGTACAAATCCTCTTTGCCATAAATATGGTAGAAACCACCAGGGTGAGTGTAGATCTAGTAGTGATATATGCTTTGGGTGTGCCAAGCCATGCCATCGAATTTGGGAGTATTAGGTAGTTGGTCAGAAAGGAAGGGATTTGCGCTAGTAGGGCCAGTCCCATTAGTTATAAGTTCCAGCCGATCGCCTGACTCAGCAGGGTGCCGCTTCCAGTGCTACTAGTGGTTAGTATTAGAACAGGCTCTATGCACTTCAGTCCTGACAAGATCAGGAAATTTCTCTTGACGTAGTTACTGGTACGTTGCAAGTCTTTTATTTACATATTTATGCTTTACTAGACCCTGGAGGTTCGCTTTTTTTGTAACCCCTTATATAGCCATCGACTTCGGAGTCAGTCCCAAAATCTTAGTAGAGCCTTTTTCAGTGTCTATACCAGTAGGTGTCTCAATCATAGCCCAGCGGGTATACAAGAACTTTCCAGTTATAGTATCTCAGAAAGTTACTTCAGTTGACCTTGTAGAGTTACAGATGATAGATTTTGACGTCATTCTCGGAATTGATTGGATCCATTCCTATTATGCTTCAGTGGATTGTAGAAATAGAGTAGTTAATTTTTAGTTTCCATATGAACCAGTTCCTAAATAGAGGTGTAGTACTATAGCACTTAAGGGTCAACTTTATTCGTACCTTAGGGAAAAAAAATGATATCCAAGGGGTATATTTATCATCTTGTCCAAGTCAGAAACTCTAATTATGACTCCTAATCTTGAGTCAGTTTCAGTAGTAAGGGAATTTCCAGATGTGTTCCCTAAAGATCTTCCTGGATTTCCTCCCAAAAGGGAAATTGACATCGGAATATATCTTCTTCCAGATACCCAGCCTATCTCTATTCCGCCATACAAAATAGATCCAGCCGAACTCAAAAAACTGAAAGAACAGTTGGAAGATCTCTCCTAGATAAGGGATTCATCAGGTCCGACAGTTTATAATGGGGCACACAATCCTGTTCGTACGTAAGAAAGATGGTTCTCTTAGAATATGTATTGACTACCGTTAGTTGAACAAAGTCACAATCAAGAACAAATACCTACTTCCCAGAATTGATGACTTGTTCGACCAACTTTAGGGTGCCAGTTATTTTTCTAAGATAGACCTCAGATTCAGCTATGATCAGCTCAGAGTCAGAGAATGTGACATTCCTAAAATTGTTTCCAGAATGAAGTATGGTTACTTCGAGTTCTAGTCATGTCCTTTGGTCTCACAAATGCCCAACAGCCTTCATGAAGCTGATGAACCGAGTGTTCCAGTAGTACTTGGACATGTTCATCATACTCTTCATTGATGACATTCCTGTCTACTCCCGTGATGAAAATAATCATGCAGACCACCTCAGAATAGTGTTGCAGACTCTTAGAGCCCATCAGATGTTCGCTAAATTCAGTAAGTGTGAATTTTGGCTAAGATCAGTATCTTTACTTGTCCATATTATTTCCGGTGATGGGATTAGAGTTGATCCTTAAAAGACCAAAGCGGTAAGAAACTGGCCCAGACCTATTTCTCCATCATATATTAGGAGTTTCTTGGGTTTGGATGGATATTACCGGTGGTTTGTTGAAAGATTCTCGACTATTGCATACCCCATGTCTAGATTGACTCACAATAAAGTTAAGTTTCAGTTGCCAGATTCCTATGAGAAGAGTTTTCAGGAGTTGCAGACTCGACTCACCATAATCCCAGTTTTGATATTTTCAGATGGTTCAAATGGGTTTGTTGTGTACTGTGATGTTTCCAGAGTTGGTTTGGGGGTGTTTTTTGATGTAGAAGGGTGAGTTTATGGCATATACCTCTAGAAAACTTAAGCCCTATGAGAAAAATTACCCTGCCTATGATCTTGAGTTAGCAGCTATTGTATTTGCCTTAAATATTTGGAGGCATTATTTTTATGGGGTGCATGTTGATGTGTTCACTGATCACAAAAGTTTATAGTTTGTGTTTCATAAAAGGATTTGAATCTGCGCTAGAAGAGATAGTTAGAATTATTAATAAATTATGATATGAGTATTTTGTATCATCCGGGCAAGGCCAAATGTAGTTGAAGATGCCCTAAGTAGACTGTCTATAGGTAGTGTTGCTCATGTTGAGGATGAAAAGAAAAAGTTAGTTAGAGAAGTTCATCGGCCTTCCAGATTAGGTGTTCATTTGGTTGATTCAGTTGAGGGTAGCATTTGGGTTCAGAATAGTTCAGAATATTCTTTGGTTGCCGAAGTGAAAGAAAAACAAGATAGGGATCCTAGTCTGGTAAAGCTGGAAGAGTCAGTCAGAGATCAGAAAATAGAGGTTTTCTTCCAAGGGGGAGATAGTGTGTTGCATTGCCAGAATAGACTGGGTGTGTCGTGTATTGATAAGTTGAGACAACTAATTCTTGTAGAAGTGCATGGTGTGCATTACTCGATTCATCTAGGGGCCACGAAGATGTACCATAATTTGTGAGAAATCTATTGGTAGAGTAGGATAAAAAAGGATATCGCAGAGTTTGTAGCTAAGTGCTCTACTTGTCATCAGGTTAAGATTGAACATTAGAAGCCCAGTGGGTCTATGTAGGAGTTCAATATTCCCATTTGGAAGTGAGAGGAAGTGAACATGGACTTTTTGACAGGTTTTCCTCGTACTCGTCAGCAGCATGATTTGAATTGGTTCATTGTGGATAGGATGACCAAATCAGCTCATTTCTTACCAGTCCATACTTTTTATTTAGATGAGGACTATGCCAAACTCTATATTAGAGAGTTGTTTAGGTTGCATGGTGTTCCGCTATCTATCATATCATATAGAGGTACTCAGTTTACCTCTCACTTTTGGAAAACTTTTCAGAAGGGTCTTGGAACCCAAGTTCACCTCAGTATAGCCTCCCACCCTTAGACAGATGGTCAGGCAGAGAGGACCATTCAGAACCTTGAGGACATATTGAGAGCGTGTGTTATTGACTTTAAGGGTAGTTGGGATGACCACTTTCCTTTGATTGAATTCATGCATAATAACAGCTATCATTCCAGTATTCAAATGACTTCGTTTGAGGCTCTTTATGGAAGGAGATATAGATCTCCAATTGGTTGGTTTGAAGGAGGTAAGGTCGCAGTAGTGGGTCCTAATTTAGTGTTTGATGCTTTAGAGAAAGTACAATTGATCAGGGAGAAATCCACTAAATCATCATTTTTCCCTTCCGAGAAGCTTCCGTAAGATACCATGCTATCAAGAATATAATATGTTAGCCTATTATATTTATGTTTTATGTTTTAATAATGACAAACTAAAAAGTAAACTTTGCCAGATATTGAATATCCCTAATGATGGAAGGAGATCTCACACAAAGGAAATTGAAGATCTCAAATCATTGCAGGATATCCTACATAAGGCAAGGAATATTCCCTCAAAGAATATTGAAAAATAGAGCCACATCAAAGATATTAAAGATACCTAATGAGAGAAAGAGATCTCACACAAAGGACATTGAAGATCTCAAATCATGGGAGGATATCTCGCACAAGGCAAGGAATAGTTTCTCAAAGAATATTGTGCTAAATATGGAGCCACATCCAAAGTAGGATATTGCTTGACAAGGAAACAAAAATCATATCAACTAAAGATCCCAATACACAAGGCAATTGGATGCACCTCACGAAAAGATCAAAGGAGAAGGAAGATCTCACTAATTACATAGGCATATATAATATGGACATGTATAGATGTGAGAAAAGAAAATTGCACTAAGTATGGACATATCGTAAAGTGCAAACTCCCTCAATCAAGGAATCAACTCAAATTCTTTATTAGAAGAAATCTCTTGGGTTTTCTTATGAAGAAAAGAAGCATATACAATAAAAGATCATAAAGGAAAAAATAAAAGAAAGAAGACACTACACAACTTCAAAGAAGAATATCAAAGTGTATCAATCTTAGCCTCACAAGACTTTGTAACTTTTAGTTTACAACTGTTATATAAAGAGTAGGATCAAGTCAATTTTATAACATCAACTGAAGCTGTATCACAAGATCTAAAGAGCAAAATAAGTCTTCAGAACTTGTTTCACATCACTGTACTCGAGCCTGACATTGAACGATATAATGAAACTTTGAAACCCAAGGGGACTGGAAGTAGGCACCACATTAGTGTTTCAAACCAGGATAAATTTTTGTGTCTTTACTTGATGTTCAATTATTTGCTTGCTTATTGTTTTAAATCTAATTTTTTTTGTGAAGTGTACTGATCTGCAGGCGAGTCGACTAGGAAGAGTCAATAGTCGGCTCATAGAAATTTTTTTAATTCACCTCCCTTTTGAATTTCAATTGGTATTAGAGCAGGTCTCACTAAACAGTGTTGCTTAACCATAAGTGATCAAAGATCAAATGGAAAATTATCAAATTCCCGGTGCTCTTCTCCAGGACGGTCACTCCTCCACAAGAGCACCATACTTTAATGTACAACATTACTCTTACTGGTCCAATCGAATTACTTTCAAGCCTGGGTTTTCATTTTAAAGGGTCCAAAGCCGATTCCAAGTCTTAAACAGAAGTCAAAGGACTAAGACAAAGAATCTAGCAGTAATGACAGAAAAGACCTTAAAAGTTTCTAGGTTACCAAAGAAAAACAAGAGGTAATCCAAACTAATGTACGTGCTATAAGTTTACTTCTTTGTGCAGTTAGTAGAGAAGAATACAACAAGATATCAACTTATGAGACTGCGAAGGAAATGTGGGATAAATTGGAGATAACCTATGAAGGAACCACCAAAGTCAATGTTTACTAAATTTACTAAGATAGTGTGAGAACTAAAATAATTGGGGATGATCTACCCACAAAGCTTGCAGGTATAGAAGCTGGTCCAAAGTCTTCCAAAAATTTAGGAAACCAAGGCTGCCATTGTAGAAGACGGAAATCTTCACAACAAAGAATATGATGAACTACGAGGTAATCTCATTACATAGGAACAAAATTATATCAATAGGTAACACAAGGAGGAAAAGAAGAAACTAGTGGACTTCAACGTTATCCAACTGACGAAGAAGATATTTTGGAAGATGCCAATAGCGAAGGAATGGCCCTCATCAACCGTGGATTAAAGAAAATCATGAGAAAGAGACAACAAAGATCCAAAGGAGACAAAAATAATGACTCTACAAGAAAAAATAATCACTGTTATTACTGTGGGAGGCCTGGACACTTTAGGAAAACTGACCAGAATTAAGAAGAAGAACATCCAAAAAGAATCAATATTTTGAAGTCTAGAATGATGGAGAGAAAATTAAAGAATAAATAGAAGCCGCCAATATGTGCTTCATGGGAACAGGTGAATCTAGCGAGGTAAGATTACATGATTTCCACAACTGTAATACACTTAAATCTAATTTAGATATGATAACTAACAAGCTTCAAAAAGTTATAGATGAGTATAAAAAACTCACTCAAGAGAAGAAAGTTGTGAAGCTCGATTTAAATGAAAACTCAAATAGGAACAAAGAAGTTATCAAATAGAAGTCGAAGCATGTCAAATCAAAATTGACTTACCCCAAAAAGAACTTGATGATTTAAAGATAAAATTAAAAAATATTAAGAGATCACATGATCACAGTTTTATGAGATCAAACTCTTTTAAAAATAATTCAAGATCCTCATCTAAATCGTTTAAATCAACCAAGACCTCTTTCTCCTCTCAAGGGCCTGTCTATTTTTTATATGGACAGAAAGGACATAAATACTACAGCTATAGGCATAATCCTAAAAGTTTATGGGTTTGGAAGACCAAAGTAAGCATATCTAACCTGCAAGGAGCCAAGACCACTTGGGTAACTAAATAGAATTAATGTTCTTATTTTGTAGGAACAGGTCCGCAAGAGCTATAAGAAGGAAATATGGGTCATTGATAACGGATGTTCCAGACACATGATCAAAAACAAAAAAATTCAAATCTAAAGAAAATAAATGGGGGCTCAATCAGATTTGGCGACAATGCTAGAGGCAACATTATCAGAGTTGGCTCAGTAAAACTCAGCTCATCATGTGAATTTACCGAAGTATATCTAGTGGACGACATTAAACATAGTCTTCTTAGCATCAGTCAGCTGTGTGATGATTTTTTTGGAGTTTTCTTCAAAGCCAAAAATTACTTAATCAAACACGACAAAAGAGACATCTCTAACATCGGTGAACGCATTGATAATATTTATGTCATAAATAGTCCTGATTTCCCCCCTTAACTTGCCTCACCGTTCAAACCAATGATGTTTGGTTATGGAATAGAAAGCCAAGGCATGATAGCATGCCTATCATTGAAAAATTATCCAGACTGGAATTGGTAAAGGGTCTGCCAAAAATCAAATTTGAAAAGGATCATATCTGCGATTCTTGCCAATTGGGTAATCAGACTCGAACATAATTTAAAGTCAAAGACATTGTATCCACTACCAAACCTCTTTAAATAATCCACATGGAGTTATTTGTCCCCACCAAGACCATAATTATTGGTGGAAGCTGGATACTTCATCACCTATGTTTACAGTGATCATGGAGGATAATTTTAAAATCAGGCATTTGAGGAATCATGTGCTCAGAAAGGATATTCTTAGAACTTCTCATCGCCTTGGTCTCCTCAGCAAAATAGTGTGGTGGATCAAAAGAATCGGTATCTCAAAGAAACTACCAGGACCATGCTATTAGAACATAATCTCTCTGATCACTTTTGGGCAAAAGCAGTAAGTACAACATGTCACATCATCAACAGATGTCTGATTAGACCTATTCTACATAAAATGTATTATGAACTATGAAGAGGAAAGATGCCTAACATTATCTACTTTCATTCTTTTAGATGCAAATGCTTTATCCACAACAATGGTAAAAATAACTTTGGAAAATTCAATCTGCAAAGTGACAAAGGTATTTTCCCTGTGTATTCTCCCACCAGTCGCTCTTACTGGGCTTATAATAAAAGAACCTTATAGGTTGAAGAATCTATGTGTATTGTATTTGATAAATCTAATAATCCTCCTATGAGTTTGAATATTAATGAAGAACAGGTGAGTGATTTACAATCTGAAGTCAATGCTAGCACAACCTTTGAGCCATCACAAGATGAGTTAACTTTACCCCCTCAAGAGACGACTCCCATAGCAAAAATAGTCAAACCAACTATTCTAAGAGAATGGAAACACTATGCTAGATATCCAAATGAATTTATCATCGAAAATCTAAATAATAGGATGCAAATAAGAGTATCATTGAGAAAGAAAGCATCTGTTGCCCTTGTATCTCAAATTGGACCAAAGAAGACCGATGAGGTCCTCAAAGATGAATCATGGGTCAAGGCAATGAAGGAAGAATTAGATCATTTTAACCGAAATTAAATTTGGACCCTGGTTAAAAAAACCAAGAACTGCTCAATAATTGGAACTAGATGGGTCTGCAGAAATAAAATAAATAAATAAGGTAAGGTTATCAGAAATAAAGACAAACTTGTAGCTCAAGGCTACTCCCAATAAGAAGGTAGTGATTATGATGAAACCTTTGCTCCTATGGCAAGGAGAATTTAAAATGAGGCTTATGGGAGAGCTCACATTCTTCTTGGAATTACAAATCAAACAAACTCCTAAAGATACCTTTATCAGTCAAGCTAAGTACACAAGGGAACTCATTAAAAAATTTGGTATGAAAAAAGAAAAGGCCTATGGAACTCCAATGAGTCCATCCCCAAACTTGATTAAGACTCATCTAGGAAGGATGTTGATAAAAGAATATACAGGGGAACAATCAGATCACTACTCTATTTGAACGCCAGTCTACTAGACATCCTGTTCAGTGTATGTAAGTATGCCAGGTTCCAGTCTACTCCCAAAGAGTCTCATCTGACTGCCATCAAAAGGGTCATCAGATACCTCATAGAAACTCAAGACATTGGACTATGGTACCCATGTTCTTCCCATTTTTATTTAATTGGATATTCAAATGCTGGCTTTGCAGGTGAAAGAAGTAATATAAAATGCACTAATAGAACGTGCCAAATTCTTGGTGATGTCGTGATCTCATGGAACAACAAGAAGAAAACTTCAGTTGTTCTTTCAACAATTGAAACTGAATACATAGTCTTTGGAAATTGTGGTACTCAAATTTTATGGATTATGTATCAACTACTTGATTTTAATTTGTCTTTGAATCTGTTCCCATATTGTGTGATAACACCAACAATTAGTTTATATAAATATACTATGCATCATTCTGAGGACAAACACATTGATACTACACATCATTTTATTCGGGATCAGGTAGAATATGGTGATTTTTAGTTAACATTTGTTGACTCCAAAAATAAATTGGTAGATATTTTTACAAAACCTCTGTTAGAAGAAATATTTTGTTACCTTAGAAAAAGTCTTGGTATTCCAGCTTTAATGAATTATGAGTCTTATTTTTGGACAAAAATATCATTTATATGTTCCAATTTTCTCATCAGTTTTTAACCAAAAAATTGGTTTTCAAAAGAGGGTCATGTTCCTTGTTTTTTACCTGGGTTGTAAAATGATTTTTAATACACTATTTGTCACACTATTTGTTTTGCCTAGTTGTAATACCCCGAGAATCCCAACCAATATTAGAACCATGCTTAAATACCATGAGAAATAAATTATTTTGTTTTGGTATTTTTATGATAGAGTTTGATGTTTGGTAAGGCCTTAAATACATCCTATGTATTAGACGAATCAAAATATCCCTTATAGATTAAGTTCTTGAGAAAGATGTTGCTATAGTCAACTTCAAATGATCAAATCATTATTTTTACTAAGATTTTTTATCACATGACCAAAAAAAGATAGATAATTGAATTAGCTTTCAAATGATACAAATTTTACCTAAATCAGATAACCGAGTGAAAAGTTACAACATTTTTTGTGTGAGAAAGTTGGCTGCTGCGATTACACCGCTCGGCAGTGCAATAGCGGGGAAGACAATAACGCTCAGTGGTAAACCTTCAAATCAGAGTCGTACTAAGGTAGTAAGTCACTGATATTAGCCCACTCAACGGTTCTATAGCGGTGGGACAATACCGGTCGGCGGTAAGCCTCAAAATCGGGATTTTTAATGCCCAAGGATCGTTTGGTCTTTTCCCATAGATCCAAATCTATCAAAACACGGGATTTAATTCCAAATGGATCCTTATTTTCTCATTATTTCACCAATTACTCAAATTAAAGTAGTCTTCTTTCAAAAACAAAAACTCTAGCCTCCACAAATCAAGAACAAATCTCAAGAATTCACCATCAACTCTCAAGAATTCATCTTTCATCTATGGAGTCCAAGTATCCAATTTTAAATTCAAGTTGTGATCCTTACAAGTTATTTTAATTTTAAATGGTGATTTTAACCATGAACTCCCATGAATTGTAATTATATGCCATGTTTACCTGAAATTAATGTTGTTATTCACTGATTTAAATCATAATTAGTGTTGTTGAGGTTTAATTAATGCTATTACTAAAAGCTTTAAACTATTCCCATTCTTAACTTGAACTATGCATATCAAGTTTTTGATGAAATGCCTACAAGAATGAATTTTGAATAAAGGTTTCTATGTTATGTCCCTAAAGTACTATTTTACTATTATTGCTATTGAGTCCTGGGGGTCATGAATACCCAAAAACTTAGATGTTTAATTAGTCTCAGTATCTTCAAAATAGTTTCAGAATATGTTATGAGCATTATCAGTTCATTCAGTCATCATAATCAATGAAAATTAGACCAGTTCAAAATTCAGCGTCTTTTAGTTAGGAGTAGGATTTTGGACTGAGCGAATGGAGGGATGAAATCTTCCCCATCAGTTAGGCAGAGTCGTTAGTAGCAGTCCTTATGTTCCAGAACTTCATAGCTAACATAGGATGAGGAGTCACCCATTAGATTAGGCTTGACTACCTCCCAGGGGTCACCCGTCAAATTAGGCTTGACTCCGCCCAGGTGTCACCTATCATTTTAGGCTTGACATCCTGGTTTTTCAGTAGCTTAGTGGATCCACATAGCCATTGTTAGTACCTATGGCATGATATTAACACCCTTTCTACTGGGGTTATAGGTTAAACCCCAATCAATTCAGAGCAGGGCATGTCGGTTAGATGATACCTCCCACAGTCTCTGTCTACTAATCAACTTAGTAATTTAGCTTCAGTGTTGTTTGACCATATCATACATCTATTCAGTCATCAGATTTCAGTAACTCAGCTTTTAAATTATATTCAGAACATATTTTATGCTTGGTCATGCACACTCAGTATTTACAGATTTCATACACACTTAGTATTTAAAGATTTCATGCATATTCAGTATTTACAGATTTCATGCACACTTAGTACTTACAGATTCCATGCATTTCTATTCAGTACATCCTGTTATTTAGTCAGTTATTAGTCATGTACATAAAACCATGCATATAAACCTACTTCATTTAGCATACAATTACATTCAAAGTACTAATTGCATACTCTTTTTTTACATTATAATGTATCATATCATAGGTTCGGATGCTCAGTTCCCGGATTGCTCATAGACTTTTTAGATTATCAGCCATAGCAGTGGTGTGTCCTCATAGTTTGAGGACAAACTATATTTATTTTCATGCTTTCAGTTTAGTAGTCAGTTGGAGTTAGTAGGGGCTTGTCCCATCAACTCTTATTTAGTCAGTAGAGGCTTTTCAAACTAGTACAGACAGTTAGTCAGTTTTCAGATTTCAGTTTTCATTACCAGTATTATCAGTTTTGTCTTATAGACTTATCAAATTTGACATAAAACCTTATGGCATTCCTCAGTTATTTACGCATATGATCTTTAAATATCAGTTTTACTCAGTGCTCACAACAGGTACTAGCTCATGGGTTAGCTTGTGGTTCATCGGGACTGTAAGCACCGTGTGGCGCCAAAAGTGTACTCTAGGGGTATTGCAAACTTAGTATTAGAGCCTAAGGTTTTAAAGTGTCCTAGGGAGTCTGAAAGCCGCATTGAGTAGAGTCTTGTGCATGGTGTGAAGCACACCATACTTATGGACAAGAGGCTACAAGATGTTTTAGGAAAAGTTTCCCTTCTTTAAATATTCACATTGTGTGAAAGATCATGAGATTGTGTTAAAATATCTATCTATTCTATTCTTCCTTTCGCTTACAGAACATGCCACCCAGAAAGACAAATGGAAGGAGAAATGTAAACCAACCAGCACCTCCACCCATTCAGAAAGATCCCCTGAACGAGCATGTTTCTCATGCAGATCTCAGAGTTGCATTCACTACTCTATCTCACTCTGTAGCATCCCAAAATAAGAAGCCAGTTACTATTCCTACCAACTCTGTGGATAATTTTGATGCAACCAGGATTCGAGACTTTACCCGAATGAATCCTCCTCTATTTTTGGGATCCAAATCTGAAGAGGATCTATAAGAATTCCTATACATAGTGCAGAAGGTAACCAATATTATGGGGTTGACTTCTAGTGAGAGTGCTGAATTAGCTACTTACCAGCTGCAGGATGTAGCCTATACCTAGTTTACGCAGTAGAAAAGAGATAGAGGCGCAGACACAGGACCTATAGAATGGGATATATTTGTGACAACCTTCTTAGATAGATTCTTCCTATTGGAGATGAGGGAAGCCAAAGTTTTATAGTTTATCAACTTGAGGCAGGGAAACATGAGTGTGAAAGAGTATTCCTTTAATTTTATTCAGTTAGCCAGGCATTCTCCTCATGTGGTGGTTGATAACAGGTCTAGGATGAGCAAGTTCATGTCTGGAGTATTTGATAGTGTGGTCAAGGAGTGTAGGACTGCAATGTTAATTAAGGAGTTGTACATATCTAGTATTATGGTCCATACTCAACAGATTGAGGAGCAGAAGCTTTAGGAAAAGGATAAAGAGAATAAGAGAGCCAGAATGGATAGCTTTAGTTTTTCTCATCCAGGGTCAGGGGGTGGTAACCGTTCTAAGTTCAGTCAGAAGTTTTCAGCCCCAAATCCATCGTCAGCTAGTGTGCTAGTACAAAAGTTCAGGAATGACAGTCGGGATGGGGCACTAGGATCCAAAACCTAGGGTAGTACGAGTAGTGGTCATACCCATCCACTTTGCGAAGAATGTTGTAGGAATCACCTAGGTATGTGTAGAGCTGGCGGTGATGTATGTTTTGGATATGGTAAGATAGGCCACAGGATGTGAGAGTGTAGAGTCATGGCTCATAGGGGAAGAGATTTGCATCAACTAGATCAGCCCAACCGTCCTCCAGTCCTATTCAGTCACCCGACTCAGTAGGGTGACACTTCCAGCGCAACCAGTGGCCAGCGTAAAGACAGACACTTCAGTCCTACTATAATGAGGAAAGTTCTCCTGATGTGGTTACGAGTATATTATAGGCCTTTCATATTTTTATGTATGTTTAACTAGACCACAAAACTTCACTTTCTCTTGTACCCACACCACCCACCCACCCCAGTATAGTTGTCAACTTTTTGGTTAGACCCAAAATATTAGCAGAGCCCTTCTCAGTGTCTACAGCAGTGGGTAAATCTATCCTAGCCAGACGAGTGTACAGAAACTACCCAATTTTAGTATCCCAGAAAATCACATTAGTGATTTCAGAAATAGATCCATTCAATTTCAGTTTCTGAATAAACCGGTCAATAAATAGAGGGGTAGTACCTCAGTGTTTAGGATTCAAACATGTCTTCTGATTCTTTCTCAAATCCTATGATCGTATATGATCAAGAATTAGAGGAATGAAACCTGGAGTTTAGAAACAGTAGTAGAGTTGGGATAGTGTTATCTGAATTTGGGCAGATTATGTTCATAGGGTTAGTTGTATGAAAGGTGAATCAGTAGGCTTGAAGCAGTGTATGCAAGAATTTAGGTTTGTTTATTTGAAACATATGTTGTGGATATGATAGTTGTAGGCTATGATAGAAGTAGTATGGTTATTAAAGATTTGGGGATATTCATGTTATGTTTTAGAAACTAAGTTTGAACCTTTGAAGGTTGAGCTAATGTAAAGAGGAATTGAAAATTCTAAGTTAGTCAATCTTAAGTTGTTACATAATGATTGTTGGGGCTATAGAATGCTAAGAGTTGTATATTAGGAGAAAGTGCTAGTAGTAAGTTTTACATTATCGGGCATAGTCATTCAGGGTGAGTTTATCATTTATGGTTAATATTACCCCAGATTATAGAGTAAAGTGGTGGCAGTTCAGTTTAGAGTTTGTTAGGTAATTCACAGACTTAGAATGATGGATTTAATCTAAGGGGGAGACGATAGAGTAAGTAACCAAGTCAGGCTCTCAGATCCTAATAGTGATGCCAATATGTGTAGAAAAGCAGTAGGAGAGGATGATGCCCAACCCATTCTTATCTCAGTGCAAGGTTTCTCAGTCATCACGATATCTACTCATGTCTTACATGTCGGTTCCATAATCATAGTTCATGCTTATTCACATCATAAAGAATCATGTACGCATCCAGTTCCTAGTATAAGCGATTCCAGTTCACCTAACAGTTTGAATCATATTCCATGAATTTAAAAACTCTAAACTCAGGTCATGTAGCTCATGACTCATGTATTCATGCTTTACAATAAATTCAATTCCAGTACTCATACTATACTCTTAATAATCAGTGAAACTCAGATTCATGCCATGCATGTCATCAGTTCAAACCTCTTTGATGAATTTATGTCATTAACGCTCTATTCCTCAGACCTTAGTTTCACACTCCAGATGTTCATTCATGATTTAGTCGTAAGTGTTTTGCATATCATCTCAATCTTTCCCTAGTGTATCGGCTAAGTCAGTATTATTCGAGGGACAACTATCCAAAGTGGGAGATGTATTGTAATACCTGAGCTATCATGTCCTAAAACCTTCTATATTATCTTTATTCACTAAGATCTATCTTGAAGTTATGGGTACACATAAGTTGACTCTCTCATTTGTTAAGTTGACTCTCTCATTTGTATATCAGCCTTATAACCATTCTAATGTCATTTATTCATTCACGAAGCTAGCTCAGTCATGTATCATGTTTCATACCCAGTTAGATAATTATGTTTTTAGCATGTAACCATGATTTCTCAGTGTTCTCAGCTTAACCAACCTCATTCGAAGACGAATGTTCCCAAAGGGGAGATATTGTAATACTCGAAGAATCCCAACCAATATTAGAACCATGATTCAAGCCCACGAGAAATAAATTATTGTTCTTTGGTAGTTTTATGATCGAGTTTGATGTGTAGTAAGCCCTCAAATATGTCCTAGCTATTAGACGAATCAAAATATCCCTTACAGATTGAGTTCTTAAGAAGGATGTTTCTATAGTCAACTTTAAACGAGCATATCGTTCAGTTTACTAAGAGTTTTTTAGCTCATGACCCACCAACAGATAGATAATTGAAATATCTTTCCAATGATAACAATTTTTCCTAAATCCAATAACCGAGTGAAAAGTTATAGCATTTTTTGTGTAAGACAGTGGGCTGCCGCGATTACACCGCTCAACGGTGCAATAGCGGTGAAGCCAATACCGCTCAGTGGTAAACCTTCAAAATTAGAGTTGTCCTAAGTCAGTAGGTCACTATTATTATCCCACTCAATGGTTCTATAGTGGTGGGACCAATACCACTCAGCAGTAAGTCTCAAAATTGAGATATTTAATGCCCAAGGACCGTTTGGTCTTTTCCCATAGCTCCAAATCTGTCCAAACACGGGATTTAAGTCCCAATAGAGCCTTATTTGATCATTATTTCACCAATTACACAAATAAAAGTATCCCTCTTTCAAGAACAAAAACCCTAGCCTCAACAAATCAAGAATAAATCTCAAGAATTCACCATCAACTCTCATGAATTCATCAACATAGGTATGTTAAGTGTTCATCCATGGGTTCCTTTCACCCATGGAGTCCAAGTATCCAATTTTAAATTCAAGTTGTGATCTTTACAAGTTATTGTGATTTTAACCATGAACTCCCATGAATTGTAATTCTATGCCATGTTTACATGAAATTGTTGTTGTTATCAAACCCCGCATGTTTTAATGTTGTTATTCACTGATTTAAATTATAATTAGGTTTGTTGAGGTTGAATTTATGATATTATTACATGCTTTAAACTATTCCCATGATTAGATTGAACTATGCATATCAAGTCTTTGATGAAATGCCTACAAGAATGGATTTTGAATAAATGTTTCTATGTTATGTCCCCAAAGATTAGTACTATTTTACTATTATTGTTATCGAGTCCTCGGGGTTATGAATACTTAAAAACTTAGTTGTTTAATTAGTCTCGGTATCTTCAAAATAGTTTTAGAATATGTTATGAGCATTATCTATTCAGTCAGTCATCATAATTAGTTAAACTTAGATCAGTTCAGAATTCAGCGTCCTTCAGTGGAGAGTAGGATTTAGCACTGAGCGAATGTAGGGATGACGACTTTCACGTCAGTTAGGAAGAGTAGTTAGTAGTAGTCCCTGTGTTGAAAATTTCATAGCAAGTGTAGGATGAGGCATCACCCATCAGATTAGGTTTTACTACCTCCTAGGGATCACCCGTCAGATTAGGCTTGACTCCGCCCAAGTGTCACCCGTCAGTTTAGGCTTGACATCCTGATTTTTTAGTATCTTAGTGGATACACATATCCATTGTTAGTACCCATGGCACGGTATTAACACCCTTTTAACTAAGGTTACAAGTTAAACCCCAATCAGTTCAGAGTGGGCATGTCGGTTAGATGATACCTCCCACAGTCTCAGTCCAATAATCACCTCAATAATTCAGCTTCAGTGTTGTTTGACCATAGCATATAGATATCAGATATCCAATCATTAGATTTCAGTAACTCAGCTTACAGATTATATTCAGGACATGTTATATGCTTAGTCATGCACACTAAGTATTTACGGATTTCATGCACATTCAGTAGTTACAGATTTTATGTACACTCAATACTTACAGATTCCATGCATTTCTATTCAGAACTTCCTGCTATTTAGTCATTTATTATTCATGCACTTGAAACCATGCATATCCACCTACCTCATTTAGCATACCAGTACATTCAAAGTACTGATCACATACTTTTTTCTTGCACTATGATGTATAATATCATAGGTTCGGACGTAGACTTTCCAGATTATCAGACGTAGCAGTGGAGTGTCCTCATATTTTAAGGATAAAATATATTTATTTTCATGTTTTTGGTTCAGTAGTTAGTTGGAGTTTGTTGGGACCTTTCCCATCAACTCTTATTCAATCAGTAGAGGCTTTTCAGACTAGTATAGACAGTTAATCAATTTTCACATTTCAGTTGTCATTTCCAGCATTATCAGTTTTGTCTTACAGACTTATCAGATTTAAGACATAAAACCTTATGGCATTCCTCAGTTATTTCTGCATATGATCTTTTCATATCAATTTTACTCAGTGCTCAAAGCAGGTACAAGCTCATGGGTTAGCTTGTGGTCCCTCGGGACTGTAAGCACCGTGTGTCACCCAGGGTGTACTCTCAGGGGGTTACACTAGTACTTGTTAGTTCATAGATTAAATCTATGCTATATATCTAATACTCTTTTTTCTACTCTGTGGTTCATTATTATTATGCGAAAAGAGGGAGAAAGACAGGAACATCAGAAGTGCCTACAACTCAGGGAGAGCAAGCCGACTACAGTGACAGACATAGAAGTCAACTGATGTTTATGCTTGTTTGTGATTATCAAAAATGGGGAGACTGTTAGCCACCTATATTTATGTTTTAATAATGACAAACTAATAAGTGAACTTTGCAGGATATTGAAGATCCCTAATGATGGAAAGAGATCTCACACAAAGGACATTGACGATCTCAAATCATGACAGGATATCTCGCACAAGGCAAGGAATATTCTCTTAAAGAATATTATGCGAAATATAGAGCCACACCAAAGATATTGAAGATACCTAACAATGGAAAGAGATCTCACACAAAGGACATTGAAGATCACAAATTATGGGAGGATATCTTGCCCAAGGCAAGGAATGTTCTCTAAAAAATATCGTGCTAACTATGGAGCCACATCAAAAGTAGGTTATCGCTTGACAAGGCAACAAAAATCATATCAACTAAAGATCCCAATAGAAAAGGCAATTGGATTCACCTCACGACAAGATCAAAGGAGAAGGAAGATCTCACTACTTACATGGACATATTTCATATGGACAGGTATAGATGTGAGAAAGGAAAATCGCACCAAGTATAGACATATCTGATATGGACATACCATAAGGTGCAAACTCCCTCAATCAAGGAATCAACTCAAATCCTTGATTGAGAAGAAATCTCTTGAGTTTTCTTATAAATAAAAGAAGCATACACAACAGAAGACTATAAAAGCCAAATGGAAGAAAGAAGACACTACGCAACTTCAAAGAAGAATATCAAAGTGTCTTCATCTTAGTCTCACAAGGCTTTATAACTTTCATTTTCCAATTGTTATATAAAGAGTAGTATCAAGTCAATTTTGTAACATCAACTGAAACTGAGTCACAAGATCTGAAGAGCAAAATAAGTCTTCAGAACTCGTTTCTCATCACTAAACTCAATCCCGACATTGAACAAATCTAAGGTAACTTTGAAACCCAAAGAGACTGGAAGTAGGCACCACCTTGGTGTTCTGAACTAGGATAAATGTTGTGTCTTTAATTTATGTTCAATTATTTGTTTGCTTAATTGTTTTAAATCTAATCTGTTTTTTGAAGTGTACTGATCTACAGAATCGACTCACAGACATTTTTTCAATTTACCCCCTCTTGAATTTCATAATATACTCAATAAAATAAGAACAATGATATCCACATTGCACTTTTATGCTTTGGGCCCAAAATCACATAAAAATTCTAGGTGGGGCCCGCTTGCGGAATCACACTCTCAAAAATGACAACACGTCCCTCTATGCCCAAGAAATATTTATCCTTAAAATGGGTAAATTTCAAGATCAAATGGTGCTACAATCAACCCACTAACATTCTAGGGAATTTAGGGAAATTATAAGAAATCAACCATGGAATTGATGAAAACTTACCAAGAATTTAGTGAAGAAACGTGTAATTCGAGCTTATGAACACCCTAAAATTACCTACTAATGTCTCCCCCATGTTTTCACTCCATCTAGGGTTCTACTCTCTTGAAAATGGGTGAGAAATGGGAGAAAACGGGCTAAGTGGGAAATATATATGTTCCAAGTGCCGCTAAAGCGAGCCCTGGGCCTCTTTAGCGTTCAACGCTAAAGCACCCAAGAGACCGATTAAGTGGCACCTGTCCACTATTGGTAGTCCACTAAAGTAGACAAGCTGGCACTAAAGAGGCTTGCGCTTTAGTAGCCAACTTGTCACTAAAGTGACACTTGCTACATTGGCAGGGTCGCTAAGCACCTGAGGCCGCTAAAGCACCAAAAGGTACGCTTTAGAGGTCACACTAGCTGGAGATTCAAAATTTTTTGATTCTCTACAGAACCCTCAGGATTCATCTGGAATCCCCTATGCAAAAATAAACTATGCTACCCTATCAAATTCGATGATCCGAACTTAAAGACGTAGTCAAAATTTTCATCCAAGGGTGCTCAATGTAAAGTGCGTCCCACACCCAAGTGTTATCTTGCTTAATGTTTGGCCAATAGATCAAAAAGAGTTCATAAGCCTCAAAATCCAAACCAAGGGTCTATCTAGACTAAAATTGATGCTTTGGAGCAGTTGGAACTGTCAAAATTGGCATACGAGTTTGTTTGACTGAATTTTTTACCTGGGGCCCAATTTTAACCAATGAAGACTTCAAAATAGGGAATTGTCTCTAAAAATTAAATGAGCCATCCGGTAATCAAAATGTCAACTCCAGCAAGTCATAATGACTTGGTGAAGCAATAGGAAAGTTCTAAACGGCAAAAGTAAGTAAAAATGATATTAATCACCTGAATGGCCATTACAATATCCACTACTAAAAGAACTTTCATCTGCAAAAGTAAAGGATTAGTTATTGTCATGAACAGGTGAGGATACTGGGTCTTCATCTCGCTCTCGATATCCCAAGTAACCTCTTCACCTAGGTGGTGTCTCCACTGAACCTTAACTACTGAAATCTCTTTAGAGTGCAACTTCCTGTCATCACTGGATAATATGAGCACGAGATCCTCCACAATAGTCAACCACTCATCCAACTGAATGGAGTCCACCGAAGCATATGAGACTCATCGAGAATGTACCATCTAAACATAAAAACATAGAAAATTGGATGAACAAAAACAACATTAGAGGGTAAGGATAACTCACATTCCACCTCTACAACTATGAGAAGGATCTCAAAATATCCAATATATTTAGGGAAGAGCTTGCCTATCCTCCCAAACTTTTTCACCCTTTTCATAGGTGATACTCAGAGGAATACCCGATCGTCAACTCCAAGACTCAAGCCATGAGCCTTTTGCCTACTTTGAGCTTTCCTCAACCAATCTTGAATCTCCCTGACTCTATCCAACGACTCCTGAAGAATATCAGTACCAAGGGGTTTAATATCGGAGGTCTCAAACCACCTAATCAGAGAATGACATCGCATACAATACAAAGCCTCAAAGGGTGCTATCTTAATAATTGAATGGAATTTTTTATTACATACGAACTTTGCCAAAACTAAGTGTTCCATCCACTGATCTTTAAAATCCATAACATAGGCTCAGAGTATATCCTCGAGAACCTAAATAGTCTATTTCGACTATCCTTGGGTCTGGGGTGGAAGGTTGTACTAAGATCCACTTGAGTACCAACTACTACTAAAAATCTCTCCAAAAGCTAAAAGTGAAAACTGAGCCCTGGTCTAAAATAATAGATATAGGCATACCATGTTAATGGACTATCTTGTGAACATAGATACGGGCCAACCTCTTTGCACTGAAGGACATCTGAATAAAAATAAAATGTGACGATTTGCTCAACCAATACCAAAATGACCCAAATTCCATAAAAACTATGGGAAGTGTGAGGCAACCCACAAACAAAATCCATGGTAATTCGCTTCTTCTTCTACTCGGGAATGAGGAACCTCTGAATCAAGACACCAGATCTCTGATGCACAGTCTTCACCTATTGACAACATAAGAAACGAGCTATAAGTTTTGCCATATCTCTCTTTATACCACTCCACCAATAATGTTATCTCAAATCTCTACACTTCTTTGTTGTACTCGGGTAAATAGAATATCTAAAGTTGTGAGCCACACACAAAATTGACTAAATCAAGTCACCAAACCTCAAGAGACAAATATGACCATTAAATATCAAAACACCCTCAAAATCTAGGGTATCCCTCTTGGACCCACCACTAAACACCTGATCACAGATGATGTAAAGTCTCATATCCTCAAACTGGCGACTCCAAATTTACTGAAATAGTGAAGAACTCACATCAAAACTAGAAAAAATCCTCTTGGGGTCTGAAATATCAAGTTTCATCATCAAGTTGTCCACAGACATGACATCCCAAGCCAACAACTTCTAGAAAATGAGATATAGGCCAAACTACTCATATTCATTGCCTTCCAGCTCAAGACGTCTGCTACTACATTCCTCTTCCCCAGCTGATGCAAAATAGACATGTCATAATCCTTCAGCAACTCCACTTATTGATGCAACCTAGAATTAAGCTCTCTCTAGGTCAAAAGATAATGAAAACTATGATGATCCGTGAAAATCAAACAATGCACTCCGTAAATATAATATGTCTAATTCTTAAGAAAGAAAACTACCACCGCCAAATCCAAATCATGAGTGGGTTAGTTGCACTTGTGCACTTTCAAATGCCTTAATGCATAAGCTATAACTTGAACCTGTTGCCTCACCACACAACTCAAACTAACACCTGAGGCATCACAATACTCAATGAATCCATCACCTTTTATAGAAAGAGCAAAAATATAAGATAAAGTGAAAAGTCCCTTAAGCTTCCAAAAGCATGACTCACGCTCTTTGGACCACCAATAAGGAATTATCTGCTAAGTCAATATGGTTATCGGTGCTGCAATAGTAGCAAAACTCTCAACGAACCACCTATAGTAACCGGCCAATCCATTAAAGCTACGAACCTCAGAGGGAGATGTAGCCTAGCCCAGTCACGAATAGCATCAATTTTTGCTGGATCCACCATAATCCCATCCTTAGACACTACTCTTCTAAGGAATTCCTCTGACGCAAGACAAAACTTACAGTTAGAGAATTTTGCAAAAATTCAATGATCTCTCAAAGTATGGAGCACAATCCTCAAATGTCGTATGTGCTCCTTTCTACTCCTTGAACAAATAAGGATATCATTGATGAATACAATTATGATGGAATCCAAATAAGGCTTGAATACTCGATTCATCAAATCTATAAATATGGTTGGGAATTAGTTAACCCAAAAGACATTACCAATAACTCATAATGACCATATGGGGTTTTGAAGGCTGTCTTTGAGATGTCCTCAGCCTAAATCCTCAGCTGCCAGTAACCAAACCTTAAATCAATCTTACATAACACCACTTCTCCCTAAAGATAATCAAATAAATCATTAATGTGGGGTATCAGATATAAGTTCCTTACCTCCACCTTATTAAGTTATCTTTAATCATTACACATATGGAAAGAACCATCTATCTTCTTCATTAGCAAGATAGAATCTCCCTAAGGTGACACACTCGGTCTAATGAATCCCTTACCTAGAAGATCATAAAGTCAAGAATTCAACTCCTTAAGCTCGGTAGGAGCCTTATGGTAAGGTGTTATAGAAATAGGTCGGTGTCTGACTCAAGATCACTATCACACTCAATGTCATGCTCAAGAGGAAGACCAGGTAATAGATCCTTGCCACACAACCAAGGATACATTAGGCATGGCTAAGGTAATAATCATGGAAAAATAATCAAATATCATATGTTAGTGGGATAACCAGTCCATATCCAGAGTTAGATCAAAAGCTACCATGTCTAATATAATAAGATCATCCTGAGTATCAACCTATCGAACAGTCATAGCACATGATTTATAAACTGGATCCACTACTAAAAAATCACCCACTAAAGTAGATACACATGATGGTATAGATAAAGAATCCAAAGATAACACTAACTACAGGGCATAGTAAGAAAACACATAAGAATAAGTGGATCACAGATAAAATAAAGCAAAAGTCGGTTGATGGCATACTAAAATCATACCTATAATGATAGTATTAAAGACTCAGCCTCAGGTCTAGCAGGTATGACATACAACTAACCACGCCTACCACCTGGATGAGCTTTTAATCGATCTCATAGCCTACCTGCCTGAAGACCTCTATAATCACCCAAGGGACCAATCCGATGACCATGTGTACCACCTTTAGCTGAGGGTGGAAATTCCCTAATTGGTAGAACACTCTGAACAAAAGGAACCATTGAACTATGACTGGGCCACTCCCTCGAGAAATGGCTAAAGGCCCTACAACCATAACATGCCCCAAGTGTTGCACTGAAACTAGAAGATCTGGCTAACCTAGAATAATCGCTACGTCTAGAATACTAAATAAATAAACCCTCAAAGCATTTTTTTTCTCATCCCTAGTGTCTATGACTCATCCTATGGGTCATTTCCAAGGGCTACGACTTATTCGGATGGTTGTTGAGCCTAGCAACTAAAACAATTTAGTTTGTGATGAGTTTTACACTTCAATACACGTTACCCTATATCACACACCTATTAGTAAAGGAAAAAAATAACAAAATCCTTGGTTGCCTCCTAAGAAGTTCTTAATTTAACATCGCAGCATGCATGGATAATTTGTCTACTCATACTTCATTAAACTAATCCATGCATTGCCTCTCACGTAGTATTTGATTTAATGTTGCATCATTACTCACGTGTATTGATTACTTAAATTTCCTCAAGAACCATATCATATATCTGCATAACCTCTTCAACATTATTGAGGTAGTGCTTCACCCTTTGTCTATTCACTTTAAACATCAAGCCCTCATTATTTTCAAGCTAAATGGACCCATAAGGAAACACTGGCACCATTCAATAAGGTCCTGCCTATCTTGAACACAACTTTCTAGGAAATAAATTCAGTATGGAATCATATTGCAGAACTATATTTCCAATAGTAAACTCTCTTTTCTTAATATTACATTGATGTTATAACTTTATATTTTCTTTGTACAAGGCTATACAGTCGTATTCTTTAAGATGGAATTCATCAATCTCATTCAACTACTCAAGAATTAATTTTGTTGTATTACCTTATACCAGATTAAACTTTTTGAGTACCCATAATGATCCATGCTTAAGTTCAACATGTAAGTAGCATGGATTGACATACACAAGTTATATAGAGAAGAACCAATAGGGGTTTAAAATACTATTTCGTATGGACATAGTGCATTATCCAACTTTCTAGCCTAGTCCATTCTATTGGCATTCACAGTCTTAACCAAAATGGACTTGTTCTCCCAATTTGAGACCTCAACTTGCCTGCTTGATTAAGATGATAAGGTGTTAACACCTTATGTTTCACACATATGAGACTTGAATAGAATATTACAAAAGTTCAAACCACCATGGCCAATGATAGATCTTAGCATACCAAACCTAGAAAATATGTTCATTCTTAGAAAAGTTTTCTCACTTTTTGCTTCATTGTATGGAAGAGCAACCGCCTTCACCCACTTTGAAAAAACAATAAACAACCATCAAGATATACTTTACACCATATAAGCACACAAATTTATCCATGATATCAATGATCCACTAATGAAATAGCTCAATCACTAGAATCGAGATCAATGGTAGTTAATGCCTTTGTCAGATGTTCCCTTGCCTTTGGCATTGGTCATAAGATTTTACATTGGAGTGACCCTCTAAGTTATTTTCTTTACTTTAAATCATTTTCATTGTTTAGAAATTTCTTATAGCATCCCTAAGTTATTTATGACATGCTGGAACTGAAACTGACAATTTGGTTACCAGGTAGTTTGTTTGATTTTTAAAGCCAATTCTCTATATTTGTGTTTTTGTTGGTTTAAATTGGCTATCAGGCAAAAAATTAGTTAAACGACCTTGTATTCTAATTCTGACTATTCTAACAGCTCTGCAATGTTGATATTGGTTTGGGTCCCGAGTCTTCCAAACTTATTTTGGGCAATTGACCCAAAGTTAGGAAAAATGGCAAGTGGGTTTGGGACCCACTTTTCATCAAAACAACCTCATGTGGAAATTTTGACCGTGCCATTAAGTTTGGAACATCAAATTTTATAGGGTAGAATAGTTCATTTGCGTATATAGCATCTCGGATGAATCTCGGGGGGTTGGCAGAGACTTGGATAAATTTCAAGTCTCAGCTGGTACTAGTGCATCACGTATGTGATCAGTGAGTCACTTAAGCGACTTGGATTGGCCTATTAGTATCACATAAGTAAGGTGCATATCTAATAAGAGAATGTAGCTTAAGCAATTTCATGGTTGCTTACGTGCTATGTGATGAGACAGGAAGTGTTGCTTAAGCAATTTAAAGGTCGCTTCGCCTAATTTTTAGCATTGTTCATCCATTCCCTAGATAATTGAACCCTTAAAAGTGGGAAAACTTAGGAGAATTATTTGTGGTTTATTTTAGAGCTTGGGTGAAGTTAATTTACGTATTTCTTCTACAAATTTTTGGTAAGATTCCATTAATTTCTTGATAGAATCCTTCATATTTTTTGAAAATCCCTAAAAGATTGGTGGCTTGATTATAGAACCATAAGGTCTCAGAGACCATCTATTTTTAAAGGTAAATATTCCTTGATCATAGAGGTATTGTGTTTTTTTTTTTCATAAATAGGCCCCATATCATATTTTTATGTAATTTTGGATTTGAAACACAATAGTACAATACGGATATCATTGTTCTAATCTTGATGTGTATATTATTATTTTGATAGTGTGGCACCTTGCAAAAGCTTCTCGAAAAGGTAAATGGGTGTTTTAACAGATTTTTAGGCTTTTTTGGCATCCAGGTAGGCTAGGTTTACCCTCTCTATATAAGCTATTTTGTGGTATACTTATGACATTATGCTATATATGGGGTGGGATTCAAGTGTTGGTGATATGATTGAAAATGTTTAGGTTAGTTGGACTATTTAGGCTATCTTAAAATCATAAATTTAGGCATAATTGACATAGTTGCTCATGTTTTAGAATATATTTCTATCTTAAAGCTAATTAGGGGTTATTTAACATCTAGAAATGAGTTTAGATACCTTAGCCTAGTTCAAGGTAGAATTTTCCTAAATGGATTTTGGGGATTAAAAGTGGTGCCCTCCACGGCACCTTAGGCCAAGACTTGTGTTATCCTTTGTAGACTTATTTACATATGATATACCCTTATTAATTCTTACTTTGGGAATGCAAGGACATTGAGGGCTTATTGAATGTTCTAGTTAGGTAGTTTAGAGTTAGTGCTAATTTCGGGTAAGGTCCAATGGTTAAGTATTGTGATTTAGTGATATGGTTTATTATTATGGTTTATTTATAGAGAAAAGACAAGATTTCCCCCCTAAACGTGTCTGTGAACTTACTTTAGCACTAACTTAACTTATAATTATTTACCCCTCTTAACAACTTTCAAATGAGTTAAATACACCCCCAAAATCACAATACCAGTCTCACAATGGAGAGTGCACTACACACGCGCTATGTCATTGCAAAATCAGTGCAATGTCATTGCTAGGTAAAAAATTTTATTTAAAAAATAAAATAACCCCAGACTCATACTATTTTTATATTTTTTCAAAAAGGTAAAAAACATATATGTATTATTTATATATATATATATATATATATTACATATATATATATATATTTTACATATATATATATATTACATATATATATATATTTTACATATATATATATTGAATTAAAAATATTTATTAAATAATATACATATATATTTAAATAAAAAATGCCCCACCCCACCCCAATTTTCCTTCTTCTACAGAACCCACCCACCCACCCACCCCCCCCCCCCCCTCGCCCCTTTTTACTTTCTCCTCTTTCATCCCCACTCCTATAAACACCATGGAAACAGCTTTTAAATCATCCCTCCCTCTCTCCCTACCCCTCCCTCCCTCTTTCTCATCTATCCCCCCACCCCCGGTCTTTCTCCTCTTTTAGTACATGAAAAATATCTCCCCAACCCAATTTCTTTCTTCTTCAAACATGAAAATACCCCCCACCAAGTTAAAAATAATTTTTTCATTTGTTTCACTACTCAAAAATTGTCTTATAACAAAAAAAAATTTAAAGTAAAAATAAAAAGAAATCTCATTGATGATAAGTGGTTTAAAGACAAAATCATCAAATTTAGTTTAATTTTTGTTCAAATTTTAAGAAAGTTGGATTGAAGGTTGAGATGGTGTTCAATGGAGGAAAAATTTTAATTAATTGTCTTCGTGGTTGTTCTTTGGTGGTGTTAATGGAGGAAAATGGAAAAAAGTTGAAGGAGAGTACTGGTGAAGGATGTATTTGAGGCGGTTAATGGAGGAATTTGAGTGTTGTTGTTGTTGATGTTTTGGAGAAGAAAGAAGAAAAAGGTGTATATTTTTATTTTTTTAAAAAATTCTATTATATTTTAAATATATTATTATTGAAATCAATTTTTTTTATGAATAAACGCGCCCTTTTTTTCTTGAAAATACCACATCAGCATTAGGGTGAAACTAATACACTTTAAAGATGTTAAGGGGGTAAATAAACAGAAGTTTAGTTTATGTGCTAAAGTAAGTTAAGTGAACAAGTTCGGGGGGGGGGGGGGGGAGGGGGGAGGGAATCATGTCGTTTCTCTTATTTATATGGTCTATTGATATATGGGTCCTGGTTTAAGTCTAATAATTGATTATGATATTTATAATATGAGCTCTGATTCAAGTCTGACAAATGATGTTATGATGATGATACTATTATGGATGCTATGATGATAATGATATGAGTTTTGATTTTAGTCCGGCATTAAGAGTTGGGCATGATATTATTCGATATGAATGAGTTGATGGTTATAGCTAATGTTTCCTAGAGTTATGGATCTTTGGTTATTTATTTCCTTTTGATTGTACCATTCAAGCTTATGGTGGCGGTGTTGGGTTATTTACTTTTCCATACTTATTGGATTATAGGGCCAATTTGGTAGTTATAATTGTGTGATCTTTATGTTACTCTTCCATATTTATTTATTTTCTTATGTACAGAAATGTTGGATCTTACTTCGAGGTTTACCCTTTTATCATGACTTAGTTATTTTTATCTTGAATCTTATTGTACTTATATCATGATTTATCTTAGTCGATCGATGATGCCCACTGAGTAGCCATGGTTTTGGTACTCACACTACACTTTTATACCTTTTTGGTCTAAATCCAAGTACTAGTTACTACCATTGATGTGACGCTAGTTTGATTTTGGAGATTGAGTGATCTCTTGGAGTTAGTGTTCCCCTTTTTCCTTCTATTTATCTATGCCAAGACTTTCATTTTATAGATAGATTGCATTTGATTATTCAATACTTATAGTTCATTATAGTAGCTCTTTTACCAATATTACTGAGTCTTAGGATGATTCTTTCTTTTTTCTATCTATTAGACTGTTATGACTGTTTTATTACTGTTTTAACTCTTCAAATGTTGATTTCCAACTTTTAGGATATTTTCCACTAAGTTTGCCCATTAATTATTTCTTTAGGTTATGGTTTGGCTTACCTACTAGTGGGATAAAGTAGGGGCCATAATGAGTTCTAAATCAGGTTATGAAAAATTGGTATTTTAGAGCCTAGGATTCAGTAGTATTATTGGTATAAGAGAAAGTGTCTAGTAGAGTCCTGTGGATCAGAAAAATAACATTTGTTTCTTATTTTTAGGAGGCTTTAGGAAAATCCTAGGAGTTTTTTACTTCTTTCACTCATTTCATGCTAATAGTTTGAGTTGGTTTCTAAAACATTTTTTTGTTTTAACTTTTGAGTTGGTTTCTAAAACATTTCTTTGGTTCTACTCTTTCGCATATGTTTAGGACACGTGCTACCACTATACGATATGAGGCTTTTGAGACTAAGCCTAGAGATTTTGTCATTGTTAGTAGATGACCTAGAGTCAATGGACAGCCTAGGAATGTGTCCCCACCTAGGGTTCTTAACCAGAACCTCTCTTGACTCTCGAGGAAAAGATTATTTTCCCTAAACAACGGTGGCCAGGGACCAGCCCAGGCTCCATCAGGGTTTATTTCTTTTATAGTTCTCGAGGATTCTTTGGTTCAACTTTTGGTATTGGTTAGTGGTGCACCTTCTGATGGTGCACAGTCTATGGATCAAACTGGTACTGAGGCAGGAGTGTAGCCTATAGCTGTGGCTCCTAGAGTTGAGGTCCTTCCTACATTGGTAATTGTTCAATTAGTAGTTTCTTAATCGATAGTTTCTCAGCTGGTAGCTACCCAGCCTACTGTATCTATTGAGGAACAGAAGATGATGGCCAAATTCTTGAGATTGTCCCTGCCTAGGTTTTCTGGTGCACTAGGCAAGGATGCATATGAGTTCTTAATTGGTTTTTAGGATAAGCTCTATAATTTAGGACTATTTGAGACTTTTGGTGTGCATTACACAACTTTTTAGTTGTACTTGACATCTCGACATTGGTGGAGAGGTTACCTTGATTGTAGTCCAGATGGATTTCCCTCTTTGACATAATCTCAGTTCTCCAAGATCTTTTTGGGGAAGTTTATGCCTCACAGTCTTAGGGATCATCTAAGGCATAAATTCTCAAGATTGGAGCAGGGCTCTATGACTATTTTGGAGTATGAGGCTCAATTTCATTATTTGTCTTGGCATTCTACTTCCATTCTGACTACTGAGTATGAGAGGGTTTGTTACTTTTTTCAAGGGTTGAGACTTCCTTTTTATATGTCTACACAAAGTTTGGTTATTATGGGTAGGTCTTTTGCCTAGGTTTTTTATTATTCCAAGGTTTAAGAGGAGATTCATCTCGAGGCCCATGAGGACAGTGATAAAAGGCTATAGTATCAGGGTAGTTTTAGTGGGAGCTTTAGTGGCTCACAGTTTAGAGGTAGTGGTTCTCAAGGTAAGTACCCTTCCTGCCAACCATATGAACATCAGGGTCAGTTTAGTAGGCTAGTTCAGGATGCACTTGAGATTACCGATGTAGGCCAACCTAGTTTCAGTAATAATCCTGGAAAAGGTAGTAGTCTATCTTTGAGAGGTTTTTCTTCTGGTTATTCTTTCATGGTGGTTCTTCTAGGTCAGCAGGATATTTTTATTTAGGTAAAGCGCATGGGGCTTGTTATGGTTTGGAGTTTTGGGTTATTTCTCGAGAGAGTGCCCTAGTTGTAGAGTGATGGTTCTTTCTATTTAGAATGTTTCACTAATTTGGGAAGTTTGTTCCCCAGCTAGAGATGGTATGCATGGTCGTAAGGATGGTCCCCAAAGTATTTGTGGAGGTTCTTAGGCGGGTAGGAAAGGAGATCGGTCAGGAGACTAGCTAGGTAGAAGGCATGGCCAGTTGTATGATTTACCTACTAGATGCGAGGCTGAGTCTTTGGATATTGTTTCAACAGAAATGATCTTAGCATGCGTCAGCCAATTTATGGTTTATTTCATTTGGGATCCACTTATTCTTATGTGTCTTCTTATTATGCTTCGCGATTAGAGTTATCTTGGAATTCGTTATCCATGTCATTATGTGTATCTATTTCTATAGGTGATTATTTAGTAGTGGATTGAGTTTTTAGATTATGTGTTGTGACTATTTGAGAGGTTGAAACTCATGCTAATGTTATTACATTAGACATGGTAGATTTTGATGTGATTTTTGGCATGGACTAGTTATCCCACAATCATGTGGTCCTAGATTATTTTTCCAAGACCATTACCTTAGCCATGCTTGGCATACCTCTGGCCATGTGGAAGAGAGTGGTTACCCCCGACCTGATGGGATTATTTCTTACATTCATACTAGGATACTAATTATGAGGGGTTGCGAGTCTTACCTAGATTATATTTGAGATATTAGTGTGGAGAGACTGTCACTTGACTCTATTCCTATAGTTCATAAGTTTCCTGATGTTTTTCCTACCAATCTATCTGGTCTTCCTCTTGAGTGCTGTTACGCCCTAATTTTTTTGAACCAGAGTGCTACACGGTGCTTATGACCTCGAAGGACCACAAGCTAACCCATGGCTAATATCTATACCTGTACACTGCAATATATGATGTAATAATGCGAAAAACATGAACAATAGGACATAAGGTTCAACTGCATAGAATATCTGACAAATCATAACATCCATATGGGGTAATGAATACCCAAAACAACTGGAATTTGAATATAATCAGAGCTAAATCTTAAAGCCTCTAAATACTGTCTGAATAAGGAGTTGAAGGAACATGTCTCCAACTAACTTAGTCTAGCAAAACTGAACTGAAATAATAAATAAAATAAATAATATCGTTCTCGAATAGATGAGGACTCATTATAACTCTGCGACTGGAATGCTACTTATACTGCTGATCTAGAGCTCATATCTATGAACCTATGGTGTAACGTGAAATAAAACACCATAGCGCAAATACGTCAGTACAACTGGGAGTACTGAGTATACGAGTGAGGTAGGCTAAATGCAAAAAGGGTTTACATACATGAACGATGCTAACTGACTGACTGATATGAACGTAATAGTACAAACATGCATACGTAGTATCTGAGATTGTGATTACGTGATATCTAGATCTGGACACTAATACATGATCTACTGATATCTAGCATGACAAATACTAAAATTCTAATAACATAGATGACTGTGTCTGACAGTCCTGAATCTAATGAAACTATCTGTATCCCGTTCTGTAACTGAATTGACTGTATGTAACAGTCTTGATATACTAAAATCTGAAGAACGATCTAAGTTCTTTTACTGAGACTGGGACTGAAACTATGGGAGGTAGTTATTTGACCAATATGCCCCAATAACGTATATAGCTAAGTTGGGGTCTAATCTTTGCCCCGACTGGAAGGGTGTCAATACCGCGCCACTGGTAAGGACAACTGTGAGTGACCCTTAGCTGGAATGTACTCAAAATGAGAGTGGTGGGAACCCTAAACTGAAGAGACTGAATATGATTTAACTAACGGTACATGGATTGAGTAACTGACGTCCGTTGACTGATGGATTAGTTCTACTATTTGAGAATTAAATGAGATCATGAGATTTCCTGAGTCACATGCCCGACTGAGTTCTATAGATCATGGATTGACTGAGATTATCGTGATAATATGACATGGCTCTAGGTACACAACTATATTTTTTGAGTACAAGTACCCCCAGGACTCAATGGAAGGAAACTGACACACCTGACTGACTTGATCGTAAGAGTAGAGTCCATAATTTACCATATCATAAGTAGGGGATTTCACACTAAGCATAGTTCTCAACATATTATACATGGAAGGGAAATTCATACAACATGTATATACTTGTATAGCTTCAATATTATGGTCAATCCATATCACAACAACAACGTATATCACTCACATGAAATTCATGGAAAATCATAAAACATAGAGCATGACTTGTCATTTAAGCACTATTAAATTATGGGACATGAATTCTACCATCTAGGTATATTACCAAACACTTTGCATACATTCTTTTAGCTTAAGTGTGTTCATGAATTTCACCATATTAAGCCACATAAGGAACATGGGTTTCAACTAACAAACATATATACTTTATGAAATCACCTTTAGATATCATCTTGAAACTTAAACAACAATCATCAACATGTACATGCTCATATCACAACAAAATCACAAAATATTTAAAACATGGTGCTTGAGCTCTATGAAAAAAATGGATCCATAGATGAACACTACACATACCTGACTCAAGGTTCTTGATGTGTTTGAACTTGAAGGATTTGAAATCCTTTGATTTTTGAAGAAGATTGGGTCTTGTTCTTGGAGATTAAAGTTAGAGAGAAACCCTAGTTTTTGTTTGTGAAATAATAATGAGCAAAAATGGCTGAATTCGAACTCATCTGGGTATATATAGGCGAGTGGTAAGTCACCAAAATACCCCTGTTAAAATGGCCTTAAAGTAAACTGAATGTGGCGTGTGATGACCCGACTGATGGTCCGTCAAGAACTTGATGATCCGTCATTTTGACCGTCATACGTGGACCAGAAATAGGGTTCACTGGATAAGAGTTGACGGCCTGGATGACGGTCCGTAAAAAATCTGACGGTTCGTCAACTCGTCCGTCAATCCTTATCCAGAATGTGACCCTACTACCTTGGCTATGACGGTCAAAGTGGCGGTCTATCACTTGATTGGCGGTCTATCAACTTGGATGTCGCACCTGGGCGTTTCGGTTAGTTCTGAGTAAAACATCCATAACTTCCTCGTCTGGTGTCAGATTTGGACAAAATTGGTATCGTTAAAAAGCTAACTCAATTTTCCACGTGATAGAAAGTAGAAATATCAAAAATACCATGGGTACAAAAATAGATTTGTATTTCCAAGCAAGTACTAGCATCCTTGATATGATTTCTAGCTAGGAATAAGCACGGGTATTATAGTGTGATATTGTGTTTGCTATTGATCTTAAGTCGGGCACCCAACCTATTTTTATGGATCTTATCAAGATTAAGAAGCTAAATTCTCAACTTCAGGATCTTCATAGTAAGGATTTCAATAAAACTAATGTATCTTCTTGGGGAGCTCCAGTGTTGTTTGTTAAAAAGAAAGATGGCTCCATGCATATTTATATTGATTATAGGTAGCTTAATAAGGGGATAGTGAAGAACCGGTATCCTATGCCTTACATTGAAGATTTATTTGACTAGCTTCAGGGAGTAGTGATGTACTTTAAGATTAATTTAAGGTGTGATTACCATCAGTAGAGAATTCGGGTAGAGAATATCCCAAAGACAGTGATTAGGACACGTTATAGTCATTATGAGTTCCTAATTATGTCATTTGGGTTGCCTAATTCCCCAATCGCATTTATGAATTTGATAAACTATGTGTTCCAACCTTATTTGAATTTTTTATGATTATGTTCGTCGATAACATCCTTATGTATTTGAGGAGTAGAGAAAAGCATATGCAATATTTGAGAATTTTGCTCTCGGCTTTGAGAGTTCATATGTTTTTTTAAATTCTCTAAGTATGAGTTTTGTCTTGAGTCAGTGACATTCCATGGGCATAAGTGTCTAAAGATAGGATTATGGTATACCCGGTGAAGATTGAGGTTCTTGTGATTGATGTAGATATATATCTCTCTTTGAGGTTCGTAGATTACTTGGTTTGGCCAGTTATTATAGATGATTCATTAAGAGTTTTGCTACTATTGTAGTGCTGATGACCAGATTAACTCAAATGAAGGTTCCTTTTTGATAGTACGAGGAGTGTGAGTTGAGTTTTGGAAAACTCAAGGGTTTTCTCACATCAACTCCTATTTTGGCTTTTTTAATTAAGGTTGAGGGATTCTCCATGTATTGTGATACTTTAAGTGTTGGTTTGGGTGGTGTGTTGATTCAGTAGGGTCTTGTATTGCTTATGTATTGAGGCAGTTGAAGGTGAACGAGTGTAACTATCTTACTCATGATTTGGAGTTGGCAGTGATAGTCTTCGCACTTAAGATTTGGAGACATTATCTTTATGGCGTGCATTGTGAGATCTTCACAGATACTTATAGACTTCAACATCATATGACCTAGAGAGAGCATAATTTAAGGCAGTGTAAATGGATAGCGTTTCTTAAGGATTATACATCTCTATCTTATATCTTCTAGGCAAGGTGAATATGGTAGTGGGTTCCTTAAGCTGGAAGGCGATAAGTATGTATAGCTTGGCTGGCATTTCAATTTCTCAGAGGCTATTGGCATGGGACATTTATTCCTTAGCTAACTTGATGATGCGACTTGATATTTTAGACCATAGAAGGATTCTTGCTAGTGTTGAGGAGAGATCTTTACTATTTGACCAAATTAGGGGTCAAAAGTTTGTAAATAAGTGGTGTTGCATCATCCATGATTAGGTGTTGAGTTGTGAGTCCAAGAGGGCTACCATAGATTCTGAGGATGTCTTATGATTTGATAGTTGTATTTGTTTTCTGAGGGTTGATGACTTGATTCAGTTAATTTTTTGTGAGGTTCACTACTCGAGATATTCTATTCACTCAAGAACAGGTAAGATGGATAGAGATTTAAGACAACATTATTGGTAGAGTGTTATGAACAAAGATGTGGTGGACTTTGTAGCTCGTTGCCTATGTTGTCAGCAGGTAAAGGCCGAGCAGCAGAGACCTGGTGGCTTGATTCAGAAATAGTCTTTTCCTGTGTGAAAGTTGGAGCAGATTTCCATAGACTTTGTTAGTGCCTTTCCATGCACTTCCCGTGGTTTTGATGGTATTTGGGTCATTGTGGATCTGTTAACTAGGTCAGCACATTTAGTTCCTATTCAAATGTTCTTTAATGCTAAGAGCTTAGCCCACATCTATGTTTGTGAAATAATTTATTTGTATGGTGTGCCTATATCTATCATTTTAGACCGAGGCTTTATGTTTACTTCATGCTTTTAGAGATCTTTTCAGGAGATGTTGGATAATCAGGTAGATCTTAGTACAACCTTTCATCCTCAGTATAATGGACAGTTAGAGTGGACTATTTAGGTTCTCGAGGATATGCTCTGAACCTGTGTTTTGGATTTTAGGGGTCAGCGGGAGCATAACTTGTGTAGATCGTAGAATTTGTGCCTTGAGATTTAGAGTTGGTGATCGAGTATTCCTCTTTGTATCGCCCATGAAAGGTGTAATGAGGTTCGAGAGGGAAAGAAAGCTCAACCCTCGATATATTAGACCCTTTGAGATTCTTCACACAGATGGTGAGGTGTCTTAGGAGTTAGCCTTACCCCTAAATTTTGATGTTGTCCATCTGGATTTCCATGTTTCTATATTGCGGTGATACATTATGACCTTTCTCATGTACATAGATGGGACCCAATTCTGTTGGATGAGCATTTGAACTTCATAGAGGAGCTGGTGCTTATAGTAGCTAGTGATGTCAGGTGGTTAGACAGTGGAGAGATTCCAATAGTTAAGTCTCATTGGTGGCACCGCCCAATAGAGGAGGATACTTGGGAGATCAAGAGAGATATACGGGCCTAGTATCCTCGCCTGTTTGAGACTTCAGATACATCTTAATCTTTTACTTTTGCGGAAGAATGTTCTTTTAGTAGTGGATATTGTAATGACCCTCCCAGTAATTTTCTATATTTTCGCACATTTATTCCATTTAGAGCTTTCCTACAGCTGCCTCAAGTCATTTATGACTGGTTGGAACTGTCAGTTAAGTTACTAGGTAGTTTGTTTGGTTTATAAAGCTAATTCCAATTTTAGTGTTTTATTGGTTCAAATTGGCTACCACGCGAAAAAGTTAGAAAAACACCCTCGTATGCCAATTTTGACTGTTCAAACAACACAGGAACATTGATTTTAGGTTGAGTGGACCCTTGGTTTAGGTCTCGAAGATTTCAGACTTATTTTGAGATATTGGTCGAAAGTTAAGAAGAATGGCAAGTGGGTGTGGGAGCTATTTTTCATTGAAACGACCCTGGATGGATTTTTTTACTGTGCAATTGATTCTGGAATAAAGAATTTTATCTGATAGCATAGTCCACTTGTGCATACGGGATCCCAGATGAATCTCGAGAGGTTTGTGGAGACTTGGAAAAACTTCAAGTCTCAATTGGTGCTGGTGCATCGTGTACGTGACCAGCTGGTCACTTAAGTGACCTTTCTTGGCCCACTGGTATCGTCTAAGCGAGGTGTGTGTCACCTAAGTGAACTCTGCTTAAGCAATACCAAGGTTGCTTACATGCCATGTCTTGAGACAACAAGTGTCGCTTAAGAGATGATCGCTTACACGACCCGATGTCCACTTAAGTGATACCTGTAGGCCTAGAAAGGGTATAAATACCCAGCTTAGCTCGATTTTCACCATTTTTCACCCATTCCCTAGAATATTGAACCCTAAAAGAGAGAAAACTTGGGAGAATTATTTGTGGTTGATTTTAGAGTTTGGGCGAATTTAATTTACACGGATCTTCTTTGAATTTATGGTAAGCTTCCATTGATTTCTTGATAGAATCCTTCATCTTTATCTAAAATCCCTAAAATTTGGTTGCTTGATTATAGCATCATTAAGGCTCAGAGTTTACCCATTTTTTAGGATAAATATCCGTTGAGCATAGAGGGATAATGTGTTGATTTTGGAAGTGCGATTCCGTAAATGGGCCCCACATAGGATTTTGTGTAATTTTTTATTCAAAGCACAATAGGGCAATATGGGTATCATACTTCTCATTTTGATGAATAGATTATGATTTTGATAGTGTGGCACCTTTCAGAAGCTTGTCGAAAAGGAAAATAAAAAATTTAGCAGATTCTTTGGTCTTTTCCTAGGTGTCTAGGTAGGCTAGGCTTACCCTCTTTATAGATTGAGCTATTTAGATATTGGTGGTATGACTGGAAATATTTAAGTTAGTTGGATTTTTGGGCTATCTTACCGTAATTTTAGGTGTAATTGACTTAGTTTCTCATGCTTTAGGATAAATTAGGGCTAAATAGGACTTATTTAACATATAGAACTAAGTTTATATACCTTAGCCTAGTAAAAGGGTAGAATTCCTAAAATGGATTTCGGTGATTAGAAGTGGGCCCCTCTGGCCCACCTTAGACCAAGACTTGTGTTAGCTTTTATAGACTTATTGACACATGATATACCCTTATTAATGCTTATTTGGGGACTTTGAGGAGATTGAATGCTTATTAAATACGCTAGTTTGGTAGTTGAGAGTTAGTGCTAATTCCAGGTAAAGTCCAGTGGTTAAGTATTGTAGTTTAGTGATATGGATTATGATTATGCTTTCTTTGTATGGTCTATTGATATATGAGTTCCGGTTCAAGTCCACCAATTTATGATGATATTTATATTATGTGCTCCGATTCAAGTTCTCAAATGATGTTGTGATGATACTATTGTGGATGTTTTGATGATAATTATATAAGTTCCAGTTCGAGTCTAGCAATAAGAGTTGGACGTGATATGATTCATATGGATGAGTTGATGGTTATAGCTGAAGTTCGGTATAGTTATGGATCTTTGATTATTTATTTCCCTTTGGTTTTACCCTCTAGGATTATGGGGTCCTGCGTTGGGTTATTTATTTTTCTGTACTTATTGGCTCATGGGGGTCAATTTACTAGTTAAAATTGTGTGATATTTACATTACTCTTTCGGACTTATTTATACTTATGCACAGTGGTGTTGGAGTTTATTTTCAAGTTTGCCCTTTTACCTTGACTTAATTTTTTATCTTGTATCTTATCGTACTTATATCATGATTTAGATCAGTTAGCCGATGATTCCCACTGAGTACCAGTGATTTTGGTACTCATACTACACTTCTGTACCTTTTGGTGCAAATTTGAGTACTAGTTATTGCCGTTGACGTGATGCTCATGCAGGGTTGATTTCGGAGATTGGGTGAGCTCTTAGTGTCGGAGTTCCCCTTTTTCCTTCTATTTATCTATGTCTAGACTTTTATTTTTGAGATAGATTATATTTTACTGTTTAGTACTCAAAATTTTTTTTAGTAGATCTTGTACCGACATTACTAAGTCTTGGGATAATTGTTTCCCTTTTATCTATCAATTAGACTTTTATGACTATTTTATTGATGTTTTAGCTATTTAAATGTTGATTTTCAGCTTTTAGGCCATCTTCCACCAAGTTAACCCATTGCTTATAGCTCCGAGCTATAGTTTAGCGTACCTACTGGCGAGATAAAGTAGGTTCCATTATGACTTATAAATCAGTTTGTGACATACATAGTCATATGCATACTAATGAATGGTGGGCCAATGGTACCTATGTTGCAAAATCTTATGTGACATCACTGTTGTACTGTGATGACCCCCAATTGGGATGAATGACACACTTCTAAAATACTCATCATCTCAATCTCCGGAACACATATACGAATGACTCCATCAGCACAAATCCAAAACAAATATGGCTCATCCCAATACAATTTTCATACATCATGTACAAACTTCTTATGCTGCTAAAATGATAACTCCTCAAGCACCACATCACTTATCAAACGACTCAGACCACATACTTGTAGCGTGACCCAACATGTCGTCGTCAAGCACTAATTCCCTGCACTTGGTCAAATTCAACTATTTTTTTCATCTATTACCACCAAGACCTATTTTCCTACAACACTAATATAAAACACATCAGATCTACATAAACAAGCCATAGTACTAGAATATTTTCCGCTTTTTGAGTGTTGAAAGTGTCATGATACCACAGTAAATCAAATTAATGAAAATCCCAAATCTACAAACTCGAGAAAAGGCTACACATCAGTAGTATGGGCATAAACTATTTATCAAGTAATTTTTTCCCCGCTTAACTCATGAAATTTTTAAATTTTGAACTAAACGTATTTAATTTTCTTTCCATAAATATATTTCATGCTAAAATCACGAACCTAAAAAACTACACAGTTTTTTTCCTTTTTTCATGTAAAATTTATATTTAATAAATAATTTAATAATAAATGAAAATTCTTTCTAGTGTAGAGTCTTTTAGTGAAGGAAAAAAATTTCAAACAACATTTCTAAGGATCTTCACACTTTTAATACAGTATAAATGAATTATGTAATAAGTCGCCTTGAGTGTTTTGCTTCTACAGGGAGAGAAAAACTGAAAGATTATTTGGTGAACATAAATTTTGTTACAAGTTGAAATAATATGAGAAAATGCTTGAGAGAAAGATTTTTGGGTCAAAGTTATGAACAAGATGCACTCAAGAAGTTTTATAATCTTCAATGAGAAAGCAGGAGTGTGAAAGAGTATTATGAGAAGTTAGAGCATACTAGGCTTCGATCTAATGTCAATAATAGGGATTTAAGTATTGTGGAAAGATTTATCTCAAGCTTATATTTGGCTATAAAGAACCATTCAGTTTGAATCGTCTTTCTACTTTGTATGAAGATTATCAAATTACACTCAAGGTAGAAGAGCATCAAAAGAATAACAAATCAAGAGCACAATTGTCTTCTTCATGATCAAAAAATAAGAAATTATGGAAAATATCTCCTATTTAGGACAAATTCAAAGTTTCAAAGAAAGAATTTGAGTCCATATTCGATAAAGGAAAACAAAAGGTGGATATTAGGCAGTGACCATAATGATAGAGGAGTTTGATAAGGCTGGATATGTTCATAAAAGTTTTTGTGGATTAGTGTTTCATGATTCCTATTCAGTAGTACTAAGTTAGTATATTTCATTAAAAGTTTGGGGATATCCATGTTTAGTGTTAGAATCTAAGTTTGAATTGTGGATGATTAAGTTAATAAAAAGAATAGTTGAAATTCTATTGTGAACTCAAGGTATAGTGATACTCATAAAGATTCTAAGTTAGTCAGTGTTTAATTTATTATATGATGACTATTGGGGCTATAAAAAGTTAAGAGTTTTATCTCAGAAAGAAGTATTAGTAGTGAGTTTTACACTTTTAGGTGTAGTCTTTTAGGGTGAGTTTATTATTTACATCCATTGTTATATCTTGAACTCTAGAGTAAAGTAGTTGCAGTTCAGTTTAGAGATTATTAAGGGGTCCAGAGACTTAGAATAATGGCTTAAATCTAAGGGAAGATGATAGAAAAAAGAACCAAGTCATGCTCTTAGATTATAGTAGTGATGCCAGTCTATGGTAGAGTATTAGTAAGGGAGGAAGATACTCGACCCATTCTTATCTCATTTTTGTTACCCTTTTAATTAGTGAACTTGTTGTGACATAGGTTCTTCAAGAATTCTCACATGGAAAGCAAGAGAAAGTAAGCAAGACTGAATTTAAAGAGGTTCTTTCAGATATTTTATTAGGCATAGTTGCTGGTCTAAAGAGAGATCCAATTGTACTTCTTTGTATGGATGGTGAAGATGTTCTTGAGTTCGTTAAAAGTCCTGCATTCAAACCAGAGACGCTTTTCCTGTACTCTGAGTTAGAATTGCCTGATGGATCCCTAAAATATTACATCATCAAGGCTTTTGAGAAGCTTACGATTTATCAAGGAAAACCTCCTGCATCAGACTTATGGGTAGTTTATTTATTTTCTTTAGTGGCTTACATTCAGTCTAGCTATAATAATTTTACACTATTAGATCACATAAATTTGGTAACTTTCAAAATATGACAAATTTCACAGTTACAAGTAAAAAATTTTAAACTCGGTGTGTCTGGAGGCTAAGGCCGTATATACATGTGATTGCTCACCCATTCATACATTTGTTGGTTACTAGCCCTTATAACTTCTTTGTTGCATATTTGTTAATGACGAGTTCTTTAATTTGCAAATTACTAAAGCATATTACTTTGTTATTATCTTGTGTCTGTAGGTTATCAGTAATGTTGTAGATCCAGTTGTTGAATCCTGCATTGTAGCATCTAATGAGCAACCTGTTACACAAGAGACATTTTTGGATGAATTTAAGAAAGTTATGCAGAGTGTTGCTCAGCGTTTCAAAGAACAACCAGTGATTGTTGCTTACAGCGAGAACACATTTGATGGAAGTGGAATTAAAAAACTATTTTCTAACAAGTTTGAATTAGATAAGTTATGTACATATCATCCATAAAGTTCTCTTCTGGACCTAATAATATTTAGTAACATATCTTACTACAAGAACTGAAACTTCCATAAGGACTAAAGTCATACAAGAAGTGGAAAAAATGCCAAAAAGACTTTTCCTAGTAGCCTGAGGGTCATCATATTCTTGTAGTCAGTTATCCATTATTCTAACTTATTGGTTCTTTTCTAAGTAGTACTTAACCTTTGTTGTTTCTCTATGGTGCAGACGCTGGATTCTGTGTTAAATATTATACCCAGAGATAAGCAGGGGAAGATCTCAAAGAAATACCTATGAGTTGCACTCGATGTTCTTGCACCATTAGTTGGCTTACCTCCCGTTGGTGTTGTTGATCAGGTATCTGTTAACTAAGGATTAACTTATATGCACTAAAAAATTCTCTTTAAGTATTTGAGACCTCCCAGGGTTGTTGAGTTCTGCATTCTTTTTTATAGAAGAGTGGTTCTTTGGAAAAAAATTAGATAGCCTGATAAGGGAATATAGCCTTTGAAGTTGACATCTGGGAAGTGACAATGTGATTTTGTGGGATGCCTGTCACTGATGTGAGTTCTGATCTGGGTTGTGTTTTGAAATTTTTTGTGTTTTTTAACTCTTTGTGATGTTGTGTGAAATTATAAGTGGAAAGTGACACACCATATACATGTGATGCACGGTTGCTTTCCCTTAGTTTTATAGAATTGTTTAAACGTTGAAGTAGCATTGGGGATTGAATTTAAGGTGTAGGATGGTGATGTTAAGAAAGTATGTCGGAGCTTTACATGTTGGTGTTGTTTGCACAGTATTCTTGAGTGTGATCATTTGACATTCTTATAAATCTGAACCTTATTAATAATGTTGGCATCTAGGTTAAGAATGAATTCATCACATTGTTATATGCTAAACTTAAGGAACTGGTGTGATAATGTTATGGTTTTTTGCATTCTGTGGATGTGAAGTAGGGTGTATGTTTAAAGTTTGAGTAGTGTGCAAGGAGATACAATTATTGAGGTACAGGATAATAATATATTGAGGGGCCAAAATTGATCTCCATCCAAAATTTCCATGAACGATTGATACCCACGCTTGAACACCAAAATCTTATGCGAGGCTGAGGCAATACCACTTGTAATGAACTTGATCACAAACCTCCATTAGTTTTGGAGGGACACTAATAGCAATAGAGAACTTAGGACAGATAGGGATATTATTAGGTTATCCAAAAAAAGCATTAGTACATTTGTGTCATTACTCAACATATGGAAACAGAGACATGATGCCACGAATAATTAATAGTGAACATAAGAGTTTGATCATTATAGAGAGTTATTATAAACTTTGGAGAGTTTTCCATATTGACGTGGAAAAATTCTAAACCAGTTCTCTATATTCTTCAAATCCCCTAAGGTTCCTCGACCTACAACATATCTATACATTTCATTCAATTTCCACACTATAAAATTGGCACAATTAGGTGATATCTCATTACTAGGAAAATGGAACTTTACATTTATGGGGTTGTTACTATGAATGAGTTCGCCAGTTTTATTTGGATATGCCGGAAACAATTCCACAGCAAGGCCATTGTTAAGTTTATTTATGGCTTGGATAATGTCTTGTGGACAACCAACTCTACTAAAAAATTTAGACAAAATAAGACCACCTCTTTTTCCCTTTTTAGCTGGTAAAACATAGTATTTAACACTTTATTTGATTGGATTCTTATCAATGTCAAGTATTATTTCGTTACTATTTAAGTATTGGATTCCATGACTCTACGTACATACACAATTACATATGCATACTCTATCCGTTTCAATTTATGTGGTGATGTTTGATTGGTCATGATAAATTCTTTAAGAACAAATTAAAAATTTAATGTGTCACATATAATTGAATAGAAAGTAAGTAATCTAGTAATAAATCTCTATAATGTCACCTCATTATAACGACATTTCACTATAGAGGCTTGATTTTCTTTGGACCTTTGGAAAATTTTCCAACATGGTGTTAAAGCATGATGTTCACTATAACTTATTGTTTATAATAAGGACTGAAAGTTTATCAATGATTTTTATACTTTGCATTTTTATGTATCCAAGTGATGTGACTACTAGACCCATTTTGCCTATGGATGCAAAGAGATCACATGATGAGAATGATTCAAATGACATTCTTTGATTTTGTTGCATTTATCTTGAAAATTCAATTATGATGATGTAGCTATCCGGTTGGAGTGAATCTTAGAATATTGAAGGTTTTGTGTTTAAATTTGATTTTGGAGTTTGAAGATACTAGTTAGTGTTGAAAATTTTGAGTTTGAAGATGTTAATGTTGAAACTTTAATTTTGAAGTTCAATGTTCAATGTATTTTTGATATACTTGTCAATTACAATGTTTAATTACTCATGTTGTATTAATGATATATGAATTGAACAATTGGATTATAGGTTATACCTAAAGGAACAATTAAATTTGAGTTAAAATTAGAATCTATAATTAGTTATTGAAAATTGATGGGCCCTACTAAATATTTTAAAAAACAATTGCGGAGGTTTTAAACCCCCGTAATTTTTAAATAAAAATTTATTATAAAAATAATTAAATTTAGAATAACGGGGGGCCAACCGCCGCAAAATAACCCTCGCAAATTTATTATGGGGGTCGGAAAAAATTGTCGCAACTTGTTTGTGACGGCTCGTATTATGGGGATTTTGGGAACCATCGAAATTATATTTTGCGGGGGTTTTAAAAACCCGTAAACCTTAAAATTAACCCCCACAATTTGACGCATTTTTTGTAGTTAATGACTTTCCTTATATGTTGATCATAAAGTGAATAGTGTTGACTCATCTAGATTAATGTGCCTACCCTACATTTAGTAAATTTGTGGACTGATAGGTTGGGTTACCCTGATAGACTGTGATGTTTTATTGTGGTGGATATAGAACCTTTGGAAAAACCTTGGGTAGTTGGAGTAGTGGTTCTCGCCATCGCTTTGGATTAGGGTCTATTATCGATGATTCTTATTTAGTAGACATGGTTTTGTACTCACCCCTGTTTGTCTTTCTTTTTTCTTATTTTTTCTGCTCCTTGTGCAATTATTAGTTTGAGATGTAGATTGAATATTGCATTTCTTCTGTATTGGCGTTGTAAAGATCGAGGTAGTGGCTGACGGACCTTCAGGACTTCTCGAATCTCTCTAATTTTATCTAAAGAATTTATCACATTTAAGATATTTTAGATGATTACTTATACACTTAATCTATTTTAGAGGCGTGTATTAGTGGAAATTGACCTAGGATGTATATTGAGACTTGCGTCTCGTGTGTGTGTGTGTATATATATGATTAATCTACTCTTTTTACTTTCATTTCTTCTTTCTTAAATTACGCTCCTTGGGATGAGTTAGGATTACTTGTCTAAAGAGTGTGACAAGTATCACCACGTGCCTATTATTGGCTCATGAAAAATTGATATCAGATCTATGTTCATTGGTCTCGTTAGTACAAGATGAGTCTAGTAAAGTCAGATTGGTGCGGAGATATACGTTATCTATCTTTTATAGGCTACATAACTTTAGGAGAATTCCACTTTTTAATTCTAATTTGTGCATTTGTAAATTTGTGTTACTCAAAGATCTCTTATTCACTCTCTTACAGATTGTGAGCATGCGTTCTTTCGTGGATAGAGATTCAGAGATTGTGCCTTTAGTGTGTGATAGGAGTAGGGTTTAAGGCAGTGGTCAGATCGAGATTTCCAACCAACTAGAGGTCAGGTTAGAGTTGTCTCTTCAGGTTCTAGAGCTACCAGTGGTGGTAGGTCTAGTGAGTTAGAGAGGATGAAGCCAGTGCAAACACCATTTGCAGTCTTAACTATGCTTGAGGGTTGTTTGGTAAGAGTGTTGAGCTTTTTTCATAAGGTGACTCCTATTTTGATTTGGTATGCTACTTTGGGGCTTCAGACCCAGATGCTCACGTGACTACTACTTATTCTCCTAGTGTTGATGTGATATTACCAGGGATTGTTCCATATCTGGTGACCCTACCTTTATGACCATAGAAAGATAGAGCATGTATGTAGAGTTTATAAGGACAGATACTCATCGATCTGATGGAGATCCCAGGGTTGATGCTTATAGATTCTTGTTTATTTTCCATGAGAAGTTGTATAGATTGGGCTTAGTGTATTTTAATAGAGTATACTTCACTACCTTTCAGTTTTATTAGCCAGATAGATAATGGTGGAGGACTTATGTAGAGAGTAAACCAATAAGATCACCTCATCTTGTATGGGATCAGCTTGCTTTAGTACTTTTAGAGGAGTTTGTGTGAATGCATGAGAGGCTTACGAGCAGAGGGCTCAGGGATTTTACGATCATAGTGATATGCAGGATGAAGGTTAGGATGCTCAAGGTAATTCTTGGAAAGGGTTAGATCAGAGTGGTCGTTCAGGTTCTTCGAGCCCATCTTAACGGGTTCCTATTTTCTCGGGCTACTTTTTCATATGGAGGCCTTGGATATTATAGAAATAATTTCCCACAACTTAGATAGAGAGATGTTTCACCAGTTGCTCCAGGAGATAACAGATCTCGGTATCATGATCTACAGGATAGAGTCAAGAAAGGAGCTTCTAGCTCAATAGTCATAGCTATGGTTCTTGGTGGACCTTTGTTATGCCTTAGTGGTATTTGACAGTGGTTCTACATTCTCCGGGGTGTTTATTTACTCGATACGGATTCTGGATATGATTCATGGATTTTTGCTAGAGTTGTTGACATTTGTTACCCGTAGATGTTTCCTTAGTATTAGATCAGGTGTGTCAATCTTATTTTGGAATTGCTTAGAGTAAACTATTGGGTTTTTTTTTTTGAATTATTGCGTAATATGGATTTTGGTATTTTGAGTACAGTGTCCTTGATGGTTATGTTGTGGAATTGTGGTGGATCCATTTTAGATTTTGGTATAATTTCAAATTCTAGAATGGATTGGCCTTATGGTTTTGGCATTTCAGATTGTAGCATTCCTAGTGGTACTTATTAGTGGTGGACCTGGTGATATCCTAGACTTGTGGTGTAGTTTATTCGAAAGGATTGCGAGTAAAAAATTCTAGTTGGATAAGGGAAGATTTCAGGCATTCGGGCCTTGTGATTTGTTACTCCCTTAGTATTTGGCCCTTACTTACATGAATACCATTTGGTATTAAGACACTCTTCGGTCAGAAAAGAAAGATTCTAGCTCATGAGAATTTTTGCTTTTTATTTGGAAAGATTTTTAAATAGAAATGGGCACCTAGTTTGTAGTGTTTGTTACTCTTGTAGTTAAGAGGCTTGGTGAAATATTTTTCTCATAACTTTTGATTAGAGTATGTGTTATTCTTCATGAACTTATGTTAAGGAATGTTGAATAAGAATTTAGCGGATCTAAGTTATACCTTATTAGTCCACAATGCTTGTGTTAAGGAATATTGAATGGGAAGAGAGTTAAGGAAACAAGATAAGAATTCTTGTACTTAAGGAAAATTTGTTATGTTTAGAGTTTCTGGGAAATAGATAAACATTTGATGTCCGGTTAGTGTGATTCATTAGTAACTATGCAGAGTCTAGCGGTGGTTCCTCCCAAGTTTTATTTATGATTGGACCGTTTGTTGGTGAGATATAGTGGTTGTTGCACTTCTTCTATGGGTTGATTGTCCCTGATATGGCGGGTTGCTTATGATATATAGACATCCAACTACTAAGGACTTTGGGTTGTTTGATGGCTTTCAGCTATTGAGGGTTGTGTGTATTATTACGATGGATTGCTTGAGTATTTGGTGTCTTTTATAGATTTCATGTCTATGGTATATAGAGTTTTATGTTATTTCTCGTTCGCCTTAAGGGTTAAACAAAGCTGTTTTTTTACTCCAATCTGAACTTCGACGGGGTGCTCGGAATTCGTTCGGAGTCCGATACACACAAACAAACTCTGAAACCATTCTAAATTCGATGTTCCGGAAGGGATGGCGATATTAAATTTTTAAAAAATATCATTTTCAAAAAGTTGACCCCCGAAATCCGAAATCACAAGTTCCAAACCGAGGGTCGAAATGTGATTTAAAAGCCGTAAAATCATACCAAAAATGCTAACACCCTAATATCGACATTTCAGATCTGTTGGTGAAGTTGGATTTTCTATCTGAGGTCATTTCGATCAAATGTGGGTCCCACACCCATATTTTAAATTTTTCAACTTTCCGATCAATAGGTGAAAATGAGCTCAGGTGCACTGGGACCCGAACCAAAGGTCTACCAAGCCTAAATTCGATATTCTGGAGCTGTTGGTATAGTCCGTTCGGCAATCCATCACACGGATCAAAAGATATGCCCATAAGTCTAAAATAAGGCTCTCGAAGCCATCAAAAACCACAATATCGCATAAAGGGTATCAAAATGCATTGAAAATCATGTTAATCACTCCCATACCCCAGAAATACCATAATGAAACTAAGGGGAGGGGTAAAATAATTAAATCACACAAAATTACAAATTTCATATATTTCATCAAATTTTTAGGTCGTTACATCATCTACCACTAAATATCTAGTTTGTCCTAGAACTAAGACAAAGAAATACCTGAATCAATGAAGAGCTGAGGATAAGAACTACGCATATCAGATTCAACCTCCCAAGTAGCCTCATCTACAGGTCGATATCGCCACTGAACCTTAACCACAGGGATAACTCTAGAGTGCAACCTCTTAACATCCCTAGCCAAAATGAAAACCAGTTCAACAAAGGACAACTGCTCATCTAATAGAACCGAATCCCAACGAATGACATGAGAATCATTAGGAATATAGCGACGAAGCATAGAAATATGAAAAATTTGATGAATAGCTGATAGATCAGGGGGTAAAGCCAACTTATAAGTCACATCACCAATAGTACGAAGGATCTCAAATGGACCAATATACCTGGGGCTAAGTTTGTCCCTCTTCCCAAACCTCATTACACCCTTCATGGGTAAAACTCGAAGGAAAACACGATCACCAACACCAAATCTCAAGACACAGAGTCTGCGATTAGCATAGCATTTCTGCCTACTCTGAGCCGCTCTAATTCTATCCATAATGACCCAAAATCTATCCAAAGACTCATGAAGTAAGTCCATACCTCGAGGTCTCACCTCTGAAATATCAAACCAACCTACTGGAGAGCGATAATGCCTACCATAAAATGCCTCAAAAGGAGCCATATCAATACTGGAATGGTAGCTATAATTATATGCAAACTCTGCTAAAGAAAAATATTGCTCCCACTGGCCACCAAAATCCATCACACAAGCGTAGAGCATATCCTCCAAAACCTAGATAGTTCGCTCTGACTGGCCATTAGTGTGGGGTGAAACGCTGTGCTAAGATCAACTTGAGTACCCAACTCATACTGAAAAGTCTTCCAAAAGTGAGACGCGAAAATAGGACCTCGATCTCAAATAATGGACACCGGCACACCATGAAGATGCACAATCTCACGAATGTAGATATAGGCCAATCTCTCGGCACTGAATGAGACCTGAACCGGAATAAAATAAACTAACTTGGTCAATCGATCCATGATGACCCAAACACTGTCAGAATCATGAGATGTACGAGGCAAACTAGTTACAAAGTCTATAGTGATTCGTTCCCACTTCCACTCAGGAATGGGTAACCTTTGAAGCAATCCACCAGGTCTCATATGCTCGGCCTTCACCTGCTGCCAACATAGGCAATGAGCCATAAAATTTGCTATATCTTACCTCATTCCACCCCACCAGTAGTGTTGCCTCAAATCATGATACATCTTAGTCACACCTGGATAGATAGAATATCTGGAACAATAGGCCTCTTCCAAGATTAACCTAATCCAATCACCCATTCTCGGCACACAAACTCAACCCCCAATCCTCAAAACTCCATCTGAATCAAGTGAGGTTTCCTTAGCCTTCCCACTTAATATCTTATCTCGAATCAACCTCAATCCAACATCATCAAATTAATGAGCTCGAATCTACTCCATCAAAAAAATCTAGCCTTCACAAATGCCAAAACACGCCCAAGTATCGAAATGTCAAGGCTAACCATCTAGTTAGCTAAAGACTGAACCTCTAAGGCCAAATGCTTCTCCTAGGTCAAAAGATGCACCAAGCTACCCATGCTAGTCGACTTTCGGCTCAAGGCATCCGCAATTAGATTAGCCTTACCCGGATGGTAGAGAATAGTCAAGTCATAATCCTTAAGCAACTTATGCCAAAAATGTTGCCTCATATTAAGATCTCGCTGGGTAAAGAAGTACTTAAGGCTATAATGATCTGAGAGGATCTCACAATGGACTCCATACAAGTAGTTCCTCCACAACTTCAACGCAAACACAACTATGCACAACTCCAAATCATGCATAGGATAATTCCTCTCATGAGACTTCATCTAATGAGATGGATACGCAATCACTTTGTGCTCCTACATCAAATACCCCAACACTTAAAGTATCACAAAAGATGGTAAAACTCACACCCTCCTTGGGCAAAGTCAATATATGAGCTGAAGTCAACTAATCCTATAGCTTTTGAAAGCTCGACTCACAAGCATCGAACCACTGAAAAGAAATCTTCTTCTGGGTTAACTTGGTCAATAGAGCTGTAATGGATGGAAAACCCTCAACAAAACACCGATAATAACCTGCCAAGCAAAAAAAACTCTGAATCTCGGTGGGCGAAGTAGGTCTAGCCCAATCACGAACAGTGATAATCTTGGATGGATCAACCATAATACCTTCCTTAGTCACCCCATGACCCAAGAAAGAAACAGACTCTAACCAAAACTCGTACTTAGAGAACTTAGCATACAACTTCTGATCCCTGAATCTCTAAAGTACAATCCACAAATGCTTCCCATGCTCAATATCACTCTTGGATCTCACTCTTGGAATAAACAAACATATCATCTATAAATACAATAACAAATAAGTCAAGATACGATCGAAACACCCGATTATCAACTCCATGAACGTGATAGGGCATTGGTCAACCTAATAGATATGTCCAATAACTCATAATGACCATTTTGAGTCTGAAAAGTTGTCATCAAAATATCCAAAGCTCTAATCCTCAACTGGTGATAATCAGACCTCAAATCAATCTTTGGAAACACTGCAACACTCTGAAACTGATCAAACCAATCATTGATGTAAGGAAAAAGATACGTATTCTTAACCATCACCTTATTCAACTGTCGATAATAAATACACATCCGCATAGACCCATTCTTTTTCTTCACAAATAAGACAGGCATACCTAAGGTGAAACACTAAGTCAGATAAATCCCTTATACAACAACTCCTACAACTGATCCTTTAGTTGCTTCAACTCTGCTGGGTCCATCCTATAAGGAGGAATCGAAATGGGCTTGGTGTTTGGCTTACCACCAATATCAAATCAATATCTTGATCTGAAGGCATGCCAGGCAAGTCCGTAGGGAATACATCCATAAACTTACGGATAACACGCACAGAATCCAAGAAAGGATGCGAAACAACACTGGTGTCATGAATATGAGCCAAGTAAAATAAGCATCTCCTCTAGACCAATTTACGAGTCTGGACATAAGATATAATCCTCTTAGGATCCAAATAAAGTGCACCCTTCCAAGCTATCCTTGGCACACTATCCAAAGATAAAGTCACAGTCTTAGCAAAATAATCTAAGACAACATGATAAGGAGCCAACCAATCCTTACGCAAAATAACATCAAAATTGACCATATCTAACATAAGCAAGTCTACCAAAGTCTCACACCCGGCAAAAGTCACAACATGAGATCGATGCATCAATCCACCACTAAAGAATCACCTACCGGGTTAGATACATGAATAGGCATGAAAAGAGGCTCACTAACAGAATCAAAATCCAAAGCAAAATATCTAGACACATAGGAGAAAGTTAACCCGAAATCAAATAATAAAGATACATTTCTAAAACAAATAGGGATGATACTTGTAATCACAGCATCAGAAGCCTCTACCTCAGGTCTGGCTAGTATAACATAATACTGGCAACAACCATCAACTGCCTGGGTATCCCTACAACCACCACCACAGGCTATAACATCTTTACCTCTCGCACCTCTGGTAGAACTCCCACCTTTCACAGCTAAAATATGAGTAGCCCAAATCACCAAACGGGAACAGTCCCTGTCCACATGGCCAATCTCATCACACATATAACAACCTCTATAAATAGCCTCAACAGAAGAAGGTACAACTGGTCTCAAATGGTCACCCTAAACTGGTGAACTAGAAGATCTTCCACCTAAACTCTGTAAAGCCGCCACTAGCCTACCATGGTATCCACGAGAACCTGTAAAATCGCTACCTCGAGAGGTCAGACTCCTGAACTCACCAAAATGTCACGCCTTCTTGGCACCTCCCTGAGATGCATTAAGAATACCCTTTATCATCTTAGCATGATTCACAATACTCTGGAAAAAAGGCCCTAAACATAACCATCTAAGACAAAGCCAGCTAAACAGAAACATCCAAACCCTTCATGAACTTCTGAATCTTCTCAGACTCGATAGAAATGCTATCATAGGAATATCTAAACAAAGTATGGAAGTGTTCCTCATACTCAACAATAGTCATGAAGCCCTTCTCCAAATGATCAAACTCGTCTCGCATATGGTCTCTCAAACTGAAAGACACAAATCTCTCTATGAAAGCCTTGACGAACTAATCCCAGGTCATCTCAGGAGAGTCACGGGGCCTACAAATGACAAACGACCTCCACTAATCTCTCTCTGTATCTCTCAACTGATAAGATATATTATAAGTTATACCATCCGAATAGAATAAGTGAAACACAACTCAAAACACAAGGTATGAAAGAACTTCGCACGATAAAGAATAAAATAAGGAGAGTTCCGTAAAGATGTCCTATAGCCTCTCAAAGATAGATACGAATGTCTACATACCGATCTGTGAGACTCTTTTAGACATTCCGTTCTTACACCATTAAGACCAATGAAACCTGGTTGCTCTAATACTAATTTGTCACGACCCAAAAATGAGGGTCATGATGACACTTATCGCGGTGTACCTTGACAAGTAAGCCTATCACCCAGACTAATATAAAAGAGAAAAAAACATAAATATCCTAAGGTAAGGATTCTATAATGAAGACGAACCATATAAGTAATCATAACAATGCGAAAAGAACTTATCCAAAATACCAATCATGCCCAAAATTAGGTGTCAATAGTGTAAGAACTACTAATACAATCCAGGAGTCAAATACATCAGAAAAATAACCACAAAGGAATAATATATGTCTCTGAATACTAATAAATACATAACTACTCTAGAAAGATAGAGGTGAACATCGAATGCATATATGTCCAACCCCTACCTTGGAAGCTCCAACAATCGCCCGAGTCAAGTAAGCTGAGGCGCACTCGAGCTAGGACCTACACCGAAAGGGCACAGTAGACATGAGTACGGTCTACTTGTACTCAGTAGGTATCATAGGTCGACCAACCAACTACATGATACATTTCCACAACCATCCACATGATATATTTCTACAACCAACTACAATGATACATTTCCACAACCAAGTGAACCAATATCCACTCATTATTTTTGTTTCATCCATGAATTTCCACATGTATCATATGCCAATAAAGTATGAATATAATCACAATACACAATGGTACCACATTACGCATTTTAACAACACAATACAATTAATGTCACATAGGACCCCACACGGTCACACATATCACATAATATCTCAATTTCAACAATTACATCACATATAGGCCCCCACATGGGCACTACACATAGATAATTATTTTTCATGATTAGTTAGCACCCTTAACATGCATTTTGTACCATCATTTATTGCCCAACCCAGTCTGAAAGAGTAAAGCTATAACCTACCCCAAAAGCTGAAAACGGTTCGCTACACTTCTAACCCACGACCTTACTTTCCATGAATGATCCCGAACTCCACTTAAATTCGTGATAAAACCAAGAAATAGATGTTAATCTAGCTATCTAAGCTCCTACAAGCTTCACTTTTAGGTTATCACACTATTTTAGGGTTTAACTCTCAAAAGACAAGATGAAAAATAAGCAAAATAGGCTCAAAAATTGGTATAAATAGTGTAGATTTTTCTGCACAGCTTTTGCAAAAAAGCTATTTTTTAGTCCAATCCGGACTTCGATGGAGTGCTCAAAATTCGTTCAGAGTCCGATAAATGAAAATGAACTATGCAACCTTACTAAATTCGACGTTCCAAAAGCGATGAAGATATCAGATTTTCAAAAAAATATCATTTTCACAAAGTTGACTCCCGAAATCCGAAATTACAATTTTTCAAACCGAGGGTCAAAATGAGATTTAAAAGCCGTAAAATCATACCAAATATGCTAGCACCCTAAAATCAATACTTTGATTCGTTTAGCGAAGTCGGATTTTTCATACGAGGTCGTTTTGATCAAATGTAGGTCCCACACCCATATTTTTAATTTTCCAACTTTCCAATCAATAGGTCGAAATTAGCTCAGGTGCACCGGAACCCGAACCAAAGGTCTACCTAGACCAAATTCGATATTTCGGAGTTATTGTTACAGTCTATTCGTCCATCCATCAGACAATTCAAAAGATATTCTCATAAATCTAAAATAAGACTCTCAAAGCCATCAAAAATCACAATATCGCATAAATGGTATCAAAATGCATCTAAAATTATGTCAATCACTCCCACGCCACAAAAATACCATAATGTAACTATGGGGGGGAGGGGGGGGGGGGTAAATCAGTCAAATCACACAAAATTATAAATTTCACATATTACATCAAATTTATAGGTCGTTACAACATTGGCATAAGTAGTATATATATTTTCTCAATAGTATGATATCAACGTATTATTCAAAATATTTTGATATATAGATTCAGTTATCTAGCTTTTGACTACTGCATATGTCATTACACGAGATATACAGATATATACATATATTTGATTGGCTTTCAGCTTCCAAATATGTACTATATACGTAACATACATGATTTTATTACCCCATAATAATACAATTCACATAATCTCAAATGAATTATCGGTTCGTTTATCTTATGTTATTATACCTTCAACAATATACTATTACCTTGATCAATCGATCGCATGATATCAGTATATTCAATGTATAATTGGATACATTTAATTAGTTTTAATTTTGACAACATACTACGTACATCACTGCACAAGAGATATATATACATATATATATAAATGTAAGCTTCGAACTACGTACTACGTACATCACTGCATAATATATATTCTATATACCTATGCATACACACACTCTCTCTATCGACTATCAAGTTCTAAATGTGTACTATATTCATCACATACAAGAGTATATTACCTCAGAATATAATGCGACGTATTTCATAATATACTTTGATGAGTTATCGATTAATTTGATTAGCTTACATTAATATAACTTCAACGTATAGTATATTATTACTTCGATCGTTTTAAATCAAGGTATTCAATATGTTTGGATAGATTCTGCTAGTTTTTGACTAAATCATTTATCGATCACTGCATGATATATATATATATATATATATATATATATATATATATATCAAATATATATATATATATATCAACCCTTGAATACACATTATATACATCATATCCACAAGTAAATTACCTCATAATACATCGCATTTATAATATTATGATGAATTATCGGATATATATATGTACATTACATTATTATAACTCCAATAGCATAGTATTATTACCTCAACTTTATGATATAGACAAATTCATTATACAAAGATTATGTTTAACGTAATTTAACGTATATACAACGGAAAGTATATTTATTTTATACATTGAAACATAAGTAAAAGATAAAGATTATGTTTAGCGTAATTTGTTTATTTTATTTAATATATCTCTTAGTTTATTTTTTAGTATAATTTTCTTACAAAATTTAAGTTTAATTAATTTTATTATTATTTTATAGGTTATCGACTACATATGATCGGCGTAATTTAAAAAGTTATACTATATATTAAAAATATATTTGATTTTACATATAATAATTAAAAAAAAAAATTAATTAAAAAGAGACCGCTTGTGGTCTCTTTTATATAAATATTTTAATTTAATTTTTAAAGAAAAGAGACCACAAGTGGTCTCATTTAATTTTTTTTTTAATCATATAGAGACCACAAATGGTCTATTTTTAAAATAATTTTCTTTATTAATTTTTTTTTAAAATCCAAAAGCGACCATTTAAAGATTATTTTGATTTAATTTTTTTAAATAAAAGCGATAACAAGTGGTCTCTTTTTAAATATTATTTTTGATTTAATTTTTTAAATAAAAGCGACCACAAATGGTCGATTTTACTAAATAATTTTCTTTATCCATTTTTTAAATCAAAAAGCGACCACATGTGGTCGCCTTTTCAAAAATATTTTTAATTTAATTTTTTAAAGAAAAGCGACCACTTGTGGTTGCTTTTTAAAAATTATTTTCAATTTAATTTTTTTAATAAAACTGACCACTAGTGGTCGACTTTTGTGAATAATTTTCTTTTTCAGTTTTGTTAAATCAAAAAGCGAAGACAAGTGGTCGCTTTTAAAAAATAATTTTAATTTATTTTTGTATAGTAAAGCGACCAGTTGTGGTCACTTTTTCAAAATATATTTCCTTTTATTTTTTTAATTCAAAACCGATCACTTGTGGTCATTTTTTTGTAAAATAATTTTAATTTTTTTTTATCAAAAACCGACCAAAGGTGGCCGGTTTTTGTATAATATTTTAAATTTATTTTTTAATTAAAATCCACCACGTGTTGTCGCTGTTTATCCCTTTTCGTATTTTATTTTAAAGAAAATGGTTTTGACTTTTCGAAACTATTCAAAATAATTTTGAAAAAAATTAACAGAGTCGCCACTTGATTTTTTATCAAAAAAACATCAATAAAAACTTTAATGGGATTTCAAAGATTTTACTGCAGAAATAAATCTTCGAAATCACAGAAACTGAGTAAGGGTTCAGTTAACACCTTAAGAAGATTTTTACGGCACTTAGGAGCATCCGTTTTAAATCGGTTCACCGAAAGACTTATTTTTGACTAACTTAAAAAAGGGGTGACTAACTTTGCAAAAAAAGTTGAATTTTATCCATACATCTAAAAAATGACATTTTTATATATTCAAACGAGAAATAGTCTACTTAGATTAAGGAGAAAACTACAATTGACCCTACTTAATTCAATATTAATTTTTGAGAAAAATGATGAAATAATTCGCTTAGTTCATAATTAATTCTTTTGAGAAAGATTATAAAATTAAATTTAAGAAATATCTACTTGAGTTTTGAAAAAAAAAAAAAGAAACCTATCTAAAATGAATCACACTTTTGAATTTAAAGGAGGAATAAGTTGATTTTCATGGAAAATGATAATTATAAGATTACTTATTATTATTATTTTCATCGAAATGGTCATTTTGTTATAAATAACATCTTTAAAAAATCTTAAGAAAAGTGTCACGTTAAAAATATTTTTCATCAATTCTGGGAAGTTAGAATTTACGAGAAAGAAATTAGTTTTTCAAGTTTGAGGAAAGTCGTTCTTTAACGCAAGTAGGTTATTTCTCGTGAACAAGATAAGTGTCATTTTTTGACTAAAGTACGTATTTCTATTCTTCTTTATAGAGACTTGTTTAAGAAAAAGCCAACGAAGCTAATTTAATTCATATTTTCTAGATAGAATAAATTACGTGAGAAAGATTATAAAATAAGCGAGGAATTCGAGACAAATAGAATGGCAACAACATCGGAAATCACTAGATTAAATTATTGCTAACGTAAATAAATAAGCATAAATTGCAAATTATGAGTGAATAAAAGATTAAAAGTTAGAATTGGGCCCCTTTTCGGCCCATCAATGGGCTGCCCAACTTTGGGCTTCCCTTTTATGGACTTTAGGTCCATTCTCTTGTATGTATATAAGCTGTATATTACAGCCACTTTCCCCTGCGTTTTTTAGTGTATACAACATCAATATGACAGTATATTGTCCAAATATATATGTATTTTGACCTTTCACCTGTATACTAACCTTCTTTTCACATTTTCAGCCGTATATCCTCTGTGTGCTTCTGTATATCTATGTATACGGCTTTATATTAGCTCACTTTCTTCGTGCATTAGTCCATTTTGGACTTGATACACGGAATGCGAGAGAAGGGAGTCCGAGGGACTCAACGGGAGAGTTCATGCATAGAAAGATAACAATGGATTAGTAGATTATTTATCAAAATAAAGAATATTAAATTGTCTCAACCACCACCACCACCACCACCAACAACAACAAACCCAGTGTATTCCCACATAGTGGGGTCTGGTGGGGGGGGGAGTAAGATGTACGCAGTCCATACCACTACTTCAGTAGAAGTAGAAAGACTATTTCCGATAGACCTCCGGCTCAAGACAAGGAATAATAAACAGATACTTAATAGAGCATGGAACAGGATGTCAAGACAAAAATAAGCCACCCACAAGGAATAATAACCAAACAATAGTAAACACATTCGTAATAAAGCATACAACAAAGTGTCCTAGCAAGAATAATACATTTACCAAGTAATGTCCTACCCAAACGACTCAAACTGGCACTGTCCTTCTATCCTAATCCGCGCCCTCCAGATCTTCCTATCTAGGGTCATGTCCTCAGTGAGCTGTAACTGCTCCATGTCCCGCCTGATCACCTCTTTCCAGTATTTCTTCGGTCTACCCCTACCCCGCCTGAAACCATCCAAAGCAAGATTCTCACACCTACGAACCGGGGCATCCGTGCCCCTCCTCATCACATGCCTGAACCATCTCAATCATACTTCCCGCATTTTGTCCTCCACCGAAGCCACTCCAACCTTTTCCCGAATAGTCTCATTTCAAACTCTATCACCCCTATTAAGCCCACACATCCAACGCAACATCCGCATTTTCGCCACCTTCAATTTTTAAATGTGAGAGTTCTTGACTGGCCAACATTCTGCTCGATACAACATGGCCGGTCAGACTGCCACCCTGTAGAATTTGCCTTTAAGCTTGGGAGACACATTCCTATCATACAACACCCTCGAGGAGATCTTCCACTTCATCCATCCTGCTCCAATATGATGGGAGACATCCTCGTCAATCTCACCATTCTCCTAAATCATGGACCCTAGATACTTGAAACTATCCCTCTTACACACCGTCTGGGAATCCAACCTTACTACCACCTCGTCTTCCTGCCTCACATCATTAAACTTGCATTACAAATATTTTGTGTTGCTCCTGCTCAACTTGAACCTTTTACACTCAAGGGTCCATCTCCACACCTCTAATTTATCATTCATACCCCCTTCCCCTTCCCCCCACCCCCGTATCTCATCAATAAAAACTATATCATCTGCAAAAAGCATACACCAAGGCACCTCTCCTTGAATACGCCGCGTCAACACATCCATCACCAAAGCAAACAAAAATGGGCTAAGAGTGGAACCCTGATGCAACCCCGTCAAGACAGGAAAATGCTCTGAGTCTCCTCTCGCCGTCCTCACCTGAGTCTTAGCTCCATTATATTTGTCCTTGATTTCTCTAATATACGCCACCGGTACCCCACTCACCTCCAAGCATCTCCAAAGCACCTCCCTAGGGACTTTATCGTACGCCTTCTCTAAGTCGATAAACACCATGTGCAGATCTCTTTTTCTTTTCCTATACTGTTCCCCCAGTCTCCACACCAGGTGAATTGCCTCCGTCGTCGAGCGCCCGGGCATAAATCCAAACTAATTTTCCAAGATAGACACTATCCTCCTCAACCTCAACTCGACCACTCTCTCCCAAATCTTCATAGTGTGGCTTAATAACTTAATACCTCTATAGTTATTGCAACTCTGAATGTCACCCTTATTCTTATAAAGAGGGATCATAGTACTCCATCTCCAAGCCTCGGGCATTTTTACCGACTAAAAATGTCGTTAAATAATTCAATCAACCACCTTAAGACAGCCTCTCCAGAGAAATTCCAAAAATCCACAGGGATCTCATCAGGCCCCGTCGCCTTACCCCTACGCATCCTGGGAACAACCTCTCTGACCTCTTCTACCTTAAAACGTCTACAATAACTAAAATCATGACACTCTTCTATGTGCTCTAGCTCCCCTAAAATAATAACTCTATCCCCTTCTTCATTCAATAACCTATCGAAGTACGACTGCCATCTCTTCTTAATATGACCATCCTCCACCAATACTCTACCTTCCTCCCCCTTAATGTATTTCACTTGGTTGAGGTCCAGACCTTTCCTCTCCCTAGCCTTAGCAAGCCTAAACAACCTCTTTTCCCTTTTTTTCTTCTTTAACCCCGCATACAAGCTCTCGAACGCTACCGTCTTAGCCGTCGTGACTGCTAACTTAGCCTCCTTCCTAGCTATCTTGTACTCCTCCCTATTAGCCCGCTTCTCATCTTCATCTCTACTCTCACCCAACTTAGAATACGCCCCCTTCTTAGTCTCTACTTTCTTCCTAACTTCTTCATTTCACCACCAATCCCCCTGACGATGGCCGGCACAACCCCTGGAAATACTCAACATCTTACTAGAAGTCTCCTTAATGCACCTAGTAATCCTATCCTACATACCATCCATATCCCCCCTGCACTCCTACAACCCCATTCCCGCCACCTTCTCCCCTATCTCCCTCGCATTCGCCGACATAAAGCCGTCCCACTTAATTCTAGGTCTACCCTTCTCACCCCTTCTCTTCTTATCTTTATTAATACCTAAGTCCATCACCAGGAGCCTATAATGGGTCAAAAGATTCTCACTCGGGATGACTTTATAGTCCTTACACAACACCCTATCCCCTTTCCTAAGCAGTAAAAAGTTAATTTTCGTCTTGGCTATCACGCTTTCAAAGGTGATCAGGTGATCATCCTTCTTCGAGAAGATCGAATTCACCGCTACCAACCCAAAGGACCTCGCAAAATCCAACAGAGCAGTTCCCTCCTTATTTCTCTCCCCAAAACCAAAACCTCTATGCATATCGCCAAAGCCTCCCAAAACCACATCTTCTCATCCTCATCCAAGCCCACTTGTTGTGCATAAACACTACACACGATCAAAGTAAACCCTCCAATGAACAACTTGACAGTCATCAACCTATCACTGATCCTCTTAACCTCCACTACCTGCCCTCTAAGCTCTTCATCTACTAAGATGACAATACGCCTCTCGATACCAGAGTACCACAGATTGTAACCATCCACATCCCTAGCCTTAGACCCTACCGACTTAGTCTCTTTCATACACATAATATTGATCCTCCTCTTTTTAAGAATCTTCACTAGCTCTATAGACTTACCCTGCAGAGTACCTATATTTCAAGACCCAACCCGCAGCCTATCAACTCTAGCAACCCGTTTTCCTCTACCTCCCCTAATGTTGGTCCTAGACCCCACTCCCCCACCCACCCTTCCCTTCTCCCCCACCCCCAACATAGGACCACGCCCCAACCCCCTCGGACATGACCCTATCCTACCATCAATGCCGACAGCCACAACTCCAAGAAAAAACATACAACGATAGTAATCAAGCAACAACAGAAAATAGAAAGCACAAGCACAGTATATAATATGTATTAATAAAGAAAAAGTCAAATCCGCCAATTATAACTAAGTCAAGAAATGGAATAAATAAAAAATATACGACAACAGAAAATCCCAACAAATTAAGCGCAAGTCAAGATACAAGAGATAATACTAGAAATTATACGAAGAATGAAATAGCAAAGGTTAGAAGTCACCGGGTTATGCTTGTAGACCAAATCCTCTTTTCCTGCGTGGTATGCTGGGTCCCAGCAAACTGATGCTGAAACTGGTCATCGAGATAATAGGCCGAAGCTTCATCGGAGTGCCTCCGAAATCCGAAGTTGTGGGAACCAGATCTGGTCGGAACCAGAAGTACCGTCAGATGGACCCACCGGATCGATCGCTTATGACAGGAAATGCGCACTGCCTGTGTCACCGGAGTCGAGCCGATGGTGACCTTGATCGCCGGCAAAAACACGAGTGGTTCAAACGACGGAGGGGGATAGGAAATAAGAGAGAGAAGAGGGTAGAGAGAACTGGGGAGAGAGAAAGGGGAGTAGAGTTTATCCTTTCCTGTTACCGGCGCTCCGACGCCGTCGCCGGCGTCAGCCATTCAAGGGGCAGTGGTCGTGGTTTTAGTGAACGTTAGAGAGAGAGCCAAGAACACAAGATTCAAATTATCTCAACCAATTTATTATAAGTCAAAAGAAGAGAGGAACAGGGAGAAAGATTAAAAAAAAAAGAACACTATACTAACTAAGTTCAAGGTAAATTTAAAGAAAACAAGATTTGTAGACAAAATTTCAAAAATAAAAGTAAATTAGTGAACAAGTCACAAAAATAACTGTGGAAGTTTAAAATTGAAGAGCGCCTGACATTGCTATCATTGATTTCACAATCTAAATAATTGAGGGAAACCATAACAAATTTATATTTTTTATTATATATAACTATAGACAAATAGCCCAACGATGTAGTATTTAACGTAGTTTTCCTCTAAAGAATGAAAAATTTGATCCTGTTTTTAGTTACCATGTATATATGTGTGGTCTAACATCAAACAAAAGATGCATGAGTGAAATTAGAAGAAGAAAACTAGTGAATATTAAATCTAAAAAAACTGAACTTTACGGTTCTAAAGAAAAAGGCTGAGTTAAGATTAAAATTTTCCCCTATGAAATTGAAAGATAGATTTCTTACTTAGACAAAACAAACCATCATCCTACAACTCCCTTCTATCGAATAAACATTGAGAAAGAACATACTAGTCGAGTCAAGGCACACACGTTAATGTACTACGTCATAGCAAAACGGAGCAAGAAAACGGCCGGGGAGTCTTTGATTTTACAGTCCTTTCTTTTACATTAAATTCAAAAGAAAAACATAGTGGAACAGTGTGTACTATAATTACATAACACTAGGCTAAAATCTGTTTATTCAAAAAACATGTCAATGTTGCAGATAGCCAAATTTCAGAACACACACACACACACACATATATATATATATATAATTTTAAATAGATCCAGCCTCTGAAGCCTAATTCTTTCCAACCTCAGACACATATAAACACCTTTACGCCCAACAATAATCAAAATTTCATAGAAATTCAACCAATCCCAGACACAACAGAATACATAACAACGACAAAATTCACGACTAAAACGAAAGGTGTATAAAGGAATGGAGACTCACCTGTTTTAGGCAGCAGATGGGATTTTAAGCTGAATTGGAGAATCCACCATAACAGAGTTCCAACAAAGTTTCATTGAAATTTAAAGTAATTTCCAGAAATTAAACGTATTTTCTTTGTGGATTCTTGGTTACGTGCGATTAAAGGAACGCACCTTCAAAATTCCCAAATTTTCCCCCAAAAATCCTCCCTTACCTTCTTCTCCTCAATCCCTATTTATAGGGAAAGATGTTAATTTTTTATCTTTAAAAATTGAGAAACATATCCCTAAATTTTGGATTTAAATAGACATCTTCTGATTTGGATTGAATTTTGAGTTTGGAAACACACAATCTTGAGCAAAAAAAAGTCAAAAAGGATAGCTCTAGGTCTGGAAAATACAGAGATAAGATAGAGAGAGAGATTCACTTGGTTGAATTTTTGGTGTTTGCAACGAGTCGGGTCGAAGTTGTTGGTTCGGGTCATTGGAATCGAGTTCTTTGTCGGAATTAGTTGGTTCATCAAATTTAACGAGTTTCCAGCATTGAAGTTGGTCGACGGGTCTGGGGTCGGTTGTGGTTGCTGGACATGTTGTTGTTACGGTTGTTGATGTTGTGTGTAGGCAGCTGTTTGTGCATTATTTTACTGTTGTTTCTCTACTGTTGTTGCTGATTAACGGAGATAAGGAAAATCGGAAATGGGCTGGGTTGGTGAGAATTTTAGGCCTGTTTGTTGTTGTTTTGTATTGCTGCAGGGACTTGGGCCACTTGTTGTGGCCCATTCTCTAAAATAAGAAAGGGTTATTTTTTGGCCAATTCTTGGGTCATTTAAAATATAGTCAAATGGTATGATCAAATTATCTATTAAATAACCAATATTTCATATCCTTAGTCAATTAATTTAAATTTCAACCAAATTGATAAATTAATTGGTTAATTGCATTGCAATTATGACCAAATCAATTTCAATTATGGTCAATTCAATAAATTGACTAAATTGAATTGAAATTCAAAATGAATTTACAACCAACTTAGTCCCGGATTTCTTAAAAAACCAAACAAATATATTTTCTTAAATAAATTATTTTTAGACTAAATTGTAGATAGATAATTTTTTTAACTATTTGAATTAATTTTTGAGATAATATTTGATTAAAATCTACTTTTTGTAAATTGATTATTTAAGTAACAAAATTAAACAATCTCGTATATATGGATATAAAAAATATAATCGCTACTTAAAATGACAAAGTCACCTAGATAAATACTTGAAAATTTCTTTATCCGAATAAAATAAATATTGTAATTTTATTCAAAAGAAAAGATAACTACCCCCTCCATTTGGGTAGTGTGTATGCAAGTAATCCTGGGCAAAGGGAGTTTAATGTTCCAAATTTTTGTCCGATCACAAATTCATTTCTGAAATGGGTTATCTCTCGCTCGAGTAATTGTTATTGTCGGACCCTGATATCTGGTTTCCTACATATCTCAGGTTACATAAGAACTCAGGCCACTTGTAGTTCATAACGCTAAATTTTAAGCACGATTTTCAAATAACTCATGAGCTATTCTGATTTTTGAATTTTGGTGAGATCGAAAAGCTGAGGATAAGCAGATTTGGGGGAGGTTAGAATGCAGTTGAGTTTTTCACATGGAGTTCAACCTATATATCCCTGAGACTCATGTAATCATACTTCTTGTAGTTTGACTCGATCGACAGAAAAGGTAGTACTTTATGGTAAGAAGACCTTTTGGCTCAGGATGAGTGACAAGCTGATTGAGTTGCGGAAAAGAGGCTTGTAACCTCTTAACCATGAATGTGGATCTCCTTCACATCTAGATGCAAGAAATTACCTGAACATAATTTACAAAACTCCAAGTGTGTTGTCACTTGAATTTGAAAGAAAGAGAAGATTACCCTCGGTATAGGTTTAAAAATATCTCGAGAGTGAAATAGATTCATAGATTAAAAAATACCCACATGCCTTCTGATAGGGATATGGTTTGATGGTGGTGGAAGTCGTCTTTAGCTCCCATCCAAAAAGTTTGATATTCCTCTTGGACTACGTCTCAGTTTGCTGCTAAGAAAAAATTTCCTGTTGTGCTGCGTCCTTTTTTGGAGTCATCCGCACCTGTGATTTTGGTTTGAGATTTTCATCCTTTTTAGATGCTCTAGACAACATCTCAAACAATACTGTTAGTAATAAACATAACTTACTAAGGGTTTTACAGTCTTTAGCCATATCTTCACGTGAGTTGCTACCAGCAAAAGACATCATCCTCTCATATACGTGTTTGGAGGGCGACAAATCTCATAATAACCGATACAACAACCTTTTTGTTGTTAAATAAAATGGTTGTTTTGATGGTTAGGAATGCTCTTCAAAGTGGGGTGGCCCTCTTGGGCACCGACAACACATATAGAGCGGTCCCTGCAACCGCATAGCCATATGATAATGTGGAAACCCTCTTCACCATCTATAATTCTTGTCGTATTTGACCTCGTGGAGTCTTGCACATCTCTCGTATCGATACGCCTTATAGATTTCCCTTGAATTGTAATCTTTGGATAATCTTGCGCATTATTTGATGTTGGATATGAGGCGATTTACAAATATCCCTTAAGTTGCTAGCTTTTGAGTAATCCTACACATTATCCGACCTTGGATAAAAGATGACTTACATATATCCCTCCAATCGCTATCTCTCAGGTATTCCTTCCATTATCCGACCTTGGATACAATATGACTTATAGATATCTTTAAAATTGGTAGTTTTTGGGTAATCCTACGTATAATCGACCTTGGATATGACAAGGCTTGTAGAGAACCCTTGGACCTATCAATTTCGATAATCTTGCATATTTTTCGGTAAGGATTTAGTTGTGACTTATGGACAACCTTTAAACTGTCGATCTTTGGGTAACCTTGCATACTATCCGGTTAGGATGTTGTTGCGGCTTACGGATGACCCATATTCTATTAATTTATAGGTAATCTCGTACACTATCCTATTTTAAATAATGTGACTTATAGAAGATCCTTGGATTGTCAATTCTTGAAAAATCTAGTACGTTGTATGTTTTCGGACAGTGACGCATAGACATCCTTCGGACCATATGTTTCTTTAAATCTAATAATGAATGCAATTAAATTTTTGGTGATTGATGCACTTAAAGCTGATGAATATCTCTTGACACCAGACTACTTTTGCCTCTGCGTGATTTGATTAGATATGGATGCTCAAAATATCCATCAATGCCAGACTCTTTTGTTTTTGCTTGATTATCGGATATATATGAAAATGCTTCAGAATATCCTTCAATAATTGACTCTTTTGCCTTTGTGTGATTAACGGATATAGAAGACTTTGAATCAATCATGGGCATCAAATTCAATATGGAGAAGACCTTGGATTGTTGTCTCTTCGAAACTAGTCGGAGAAGGCAATATGATTTTCAGGACACGACCTTTACGACATGGGCCTCTTGGAATGGACCTTTCGGTGTGGCCCTCTTGGAATGTCCCTCTTGACATGGCCATCTTGACATGACCCTCATGGAATGTCCCTCTCGGCATGATATGATGCACTAGAAAGATAAGGAGGAATGCAAATAACCGTGCAACGATTGTACAAAACATCACCTTAAACATTTCACTATCATGTTGGACCTTCTACAAGTACCATTTCAAACATCTGTCCTTGATTTGCTGGGGATGTGACTAATTCATAATTTTTCTTTCCACATTTGATGATACCTGCAACCACAAAAAACTGTTAGTTTTGGGAAACTCAGTTGTTTTCAGTTTCTAACCATCCTAGCTCTTTCTTATCGGCCTTGGGATGTTTGTCTTCCTTTTATTCCTTTAAACTAAATGAATATGGTGAATAATCAGCTCTTTCATTGCTTTTTTTGTTAGCTTCAGGATAACCTGCATCCACAGAAAAATTGTTAGTTTTTGATAAAATTGATCTGTGTTGACTTCTTCGGTCTTCAGCTCCTGTCATTGTCATTATCCTGTTCTTATCTTCTTCAGGTGTTTGTCATCTTTTGATTCCAGCGTAGAATCCCCGAAATGGTGGGTGAAAGGAAAAATCATAGTATAAATTAATTTAAAGTAAGTACTTTGCAAATAATTGAATTTTTGAAAAATCCTTTCATAAGATTACAAGGAGTCTCTGTCAAATAAGTCATGTCATATATGAGCTTTAATGAACATTCTAGGCAAAAAGACGTTGAGCCTTTGTAGCTGAAGGTCCATGAAGTCGACTCTACCCTTTCGGCACCGAAATCTTTGTTGTCATCTTTGAACTCTTTAGTATAGTATGGTGGAAATTTTGAGGTCTTCCTCAAAATTTCTTCCCCAATTACTGGTATCTTTCTCAAAATTCAATTTGTCTTGCGAGAGGATGATCTTCTTCATTTGAATTTTTTAGATTCTTTCTCAAAAATCTTCCCCTGATTCCATTTCCTGGGGTGATATGACCGAGCCGTTGTGGCGTTTATGTATCCCGTTGAACAGGAATCAGATCAAACGTAGTTCCCACAACATAAAAGAGAATAAAAATATAGTTAAAAGGGTGATCGAAGCTGACAAAGGCCGCCTACGTATCCTATTCTTGGGAATTCAGGTCATCACGTAGTTCAAAATAATATAAATAAAGTTTTCTAAGAGGTTGATCGAAGCCGACGTAGGCCTCCTACCTATCCTCCTTCGGTAATTCAGGTCAAACGTAGTTCATACATTAAAAGAAAGAGTATTTTAAAGCTACTACAAAACATAAGAACGATTACAAAGAGAAAGAAATTAAAAGGAGATTAGCATGAAAAAATACAACATCAGACATAGTATCTCTTCACCATATCAGAATTAATTGGGTTGTTCCAACTTTGGCCATCCATTTCAGAAAAAATCAAGGCTCTTCCTGATAACACTTTGCAGACTATATACGGCCCCTGCAAATTTGAAGCGAACTTTCCATTGTACTCCTCTTGGTGAGGGAATATGCGTTTGAGCACCAATTGCCCAACTTCAAATGTGTGAGCTCTACCTTTTTGTTAAAAACACAAATCATTCATTGTTGATATAATTGGCCATGACATACAACGCTCATCCTCTTTTCATCGATCATCATAAGTTGTTCATGACGCGCACAGACCCATTCTTCATTACTCAATCCTACTTCTTCGATGATTCTTGAAGATGGTATTTTAACTTCCGCGGATATCACTGCTTTGGTCCCATATATTAACGCATAAAGAGTTTCCCTAGTCGATGTTTTGACTGTCGTGCGATATCCTAGCAAGGCATAAGGAAGCATGTCGTGCCACGATCGATGATTATCAACCATCTTTCTTAAGATCTTCTTGATTTTCTTATTGGCATCTTCTACCTCTCCATTCATTTAAGGGCGATATGTGGTTGAGTTTTAATAAGTGATCTTGAACTGTTCACATATCTCTTTCATCAGATGACTATTAAAGTTTGCTCCATTTTTCGTGATGATTGACTGGGTATCCCAAATCGTCAAATCAAGTTGTTCTTGAAAAATTATGCTACCACCTTCTTGGTCACTGCCTTATATGAGGAAGCTTCTACCCACTTGGTAAAGTAATGATAGCAACTAAAATAAATCTGTGTCCATTAGATGCTGGTGGCTCAATCGGGCCGATGACATACATGCCCCAAGCTACCAACGGCCAGGGAGATCTCATAATATTAAGTTCATATGGGGGTACCCGGATCAAATCCCTATGTATCTGGAACTTATGACATTTTTGCACAAACTTTCTACAATTGATGATAGGCGTATTAACACGCCTAAAGTACTATAATTTACCCATACTTTAGCTAAGTTTTGAGGACAAAATATATAATTCATGCACTTTTAGTCCTTTTTCCTATAAGTGAGCTAACAAACGTGATTAGCAAGTTTTTAGGTATAAATGTGCAGATTTCAGCATATTATGGATAACTTGACGCCCAAGGAAGCTTCACGAAAGAAGGAAGGCAAAGCTTGGACGCCAAGGACCAAAAGTGACGCATGGAATATCTGTCCCGGAAAAAAAAGCATTTCCAAAGACTTTGGGGATCAGCAGTAACTTATTAGGATTAGGATAATGATGCAGTAACCTAGTAGGACTAGGATAAGTAATGCAGTAGCTTAGTAGGAATAGGATATGGGTGTTATAAATACCCTATTTTGCTGAAGTTTTTATTATTCAAATTCTCATTAATCTTAATACAACTCTTTCAATTAATTACTTTCTCTTCATCTATTCAATTCTTAATTTTCACAACAAGAGAACCGCTATTCTAAAAGGGAATTCACGCCTAACTCCATACCGAACCCTACTACACGTGAGATCTTTATTTTGGTATAATGATAAAGTCTATTGTGATTTCCGTCACACTCATGAATAGCTAAACTTCTCTGTTGGGGTTATGGAAGCCTTATGAGATACTATCTATTGCTATGAGTTTGTGAGTTCGTGACTCATATGATGCTTATATCATTATTCTCTTCATCTTAATGCAAATTCTTGTGGTTGCAAATGCATAGAATACGCCATTATAGCATTAACTTGTTCGAAAGAAAAGTTATATGTCTGGAAAAGAGATAATGTCAAGGTAATAGGGCACCAACCCCTGTTAAAAAGTTAGTGTCGTAACTGGATTAACCTCTTGGAGAGTTCGTACCGTTAGACACGCTTTAAGCTCGAAAGAGTTAAAGTGAAATAATCCTTGATGGTCGAAAGACGCCTGGATTTACCATAGAATACAACTCTCTATAAGCACATGCATGTCTGAATTCCGCATAACTCATAGCCAATAGAGACGTATAACTCATAAGGTGGACATAACCCCAACTCTCAATTCTCATTGGTTAAAAATCTTACTAAATATTCTTTCTTTTTACTTTGCTATTTTTCTGGTTTTACTCTATTATTTTGTTTATAGTATTGCACGCTACAAAATCCCCCCTTTTTCGAGACTTGCACCAAATGTCTAATAATCTTTGCTTACTTAGTGACTAAGTATTCTCTGTGGGATCTGTGGGATCGATACCCAACCTAGTTGGGTTCTATATTTGACAACGACCGCTTACACTCTTACGAGAGCTGTAGTTTGAGCGTTATAAAAAATTGGCGCCGCTGCCGGGGAATACGGTTGTCAACTATGTTTGTGATAGTTACTAGACCCTTTGGTCATAAGTTCTCAGATTTTACTTTTTGCTGTTGTTTTTGTTCTATTCAGGTTCTATTTGCAGGATGGATGCACAACGTGACATTGACAGAAGGGCGGCTCAACAGGAGCAGGCTAGACTAGCTGCACTGGCAGCTTCTCAAGTGCATCAACAGAATATTGATAACCCAGGTCGGGCAACAAATCCTGATAATGAGGAACTGGGTAATGAGGAGCTACTAAATCCTAGGCGTACTGATGAGGTGGCGGCACCTATGCATAGGAGAGATCGTCAAGCTAGAATGAGACCTGACCGCCGAGCTGTGCAGGCTCTTTTTGATGATGATGATGATGATCTGGATGGAGCTGGTGCTACAAGAGCTATTATTCCTCCGCCCTTGGCACCTGGAGCAAAGTTCAATATCACCAGCACCATGATTCAACTATTACAGCTCAAAGATTTATTTGGTGGACTCGCAGGAGATGATCCGAATATGCATCTGATCAACTTTATTTCAACATGCAAGTCGTTTGATAATCCAGGAGTTGGGCAGAATGCAATTCGGTTGCGCTTATTTCCATTATCTCTGTCTGGGGAGGCAACTCTATGGTTGAATGGGCTAACTCCTGATTCTATTACTAATTGGAGGCAACTGAAAGAAGCTTTCCTAGAAAGATTCTTTCCGTCATCCAAGAGAGCCCAATTACGGGATGAGATCAACAATTTTCGACAGCTTCCAACTGAAGCTCTCCACGAAACATGGGAGAGGTTCAAAAAGAAGCTTATGCGGTGCCCAAATCATCATATGACCAATGTCCACTTGATGGAGATATTATACAGGTCTTTGAATTCAGTGACTAAGCCAGTGGTTGATTATGCTGCAGGAGGGTCATTCATGGACCTTACTTTTCTTGAGGCAAGTGATATGCTTGATCGTATGACAAAGCAGAGTAGAGCTTGGCATACCAGGGATTCTGAGGTAGCAAGATCTACCGTATCTGTTGGCATGACTGCAGAGCAGAGACGTAGACAAGAGAAACGTGATCAAGATATGACGCACATGAAAACACAGATGGATCTTCTTACTAAGCATTTATTATCAGGGAAGACCGAAAAAGTCAAAGCAGTTGCGTCAAAAGGAAGAGACGAATCCGATTCAGAGGAAGAAACCAACTACTTGAATAATCAGGGGGGTTTCCGAGGCAATGCCCAAGGAAATCAAGGTCGGATCTATTATGATAAATCTGGATACAAGGACCGCGATCAAGGTAGTTGGAAAAACAATACCGACAGGAGTGGTTTGTATATTCCTCCTGGAAAACGTGACGCCGCTGCATCTGGCCCTGGAAATATGTCCATGGAAGATATGATGGATAAGCTGCTGAAAGGAGTAGCGGCAACCAACACAGGAGTAACTGAGGAAATAAATGATCTGTCCTCAATGAAGCAATTGGTTGACTCACATTCCATTTCAATAAAACAGCTGGAGCAACAATTGAGTCAATTATCTGCGGCATTCAACCAAAGAAAGGCTGGAACACTACCCAGTGATACGGTGCAAAACCCAAGGAACGACGGATCATGCATGGCTATTACTACCCGGAGTGGTAAAGTGTTGGAAAATCCATCCAAGGACAAGCAGGTGGTTGATGATATAGCGGATAATGTTATTGATGCAGAATGTGAAGAGGCCGAAGAAGCTGAAGAGTGTGTTCATGACGTCACCCCTAGACGTTTGCAGCCTGAAAAAATTGATAGTTGGAAGCAAGGTAAAAAGAAAGTGGTGGAGAAAAATATTCCCCTTTCACCACCACTTTTTCCGCAGAGACTGAAGAAGAAGGCTGACGACACTCCTGAAAAGGTTGATAATCAGAAGCAAGATAAAAAGGAAGTGGTGGAGAAAATAATTCCCCTTCCACCACCACCTTTTCCTCAGAGATTGAAGAAGAAAGATGACGATACCAGGTTCAATAAGTTTATGACTATGTTGAAGCAACTAACTATTAATGTTCCTTTGGTCGAGGCACTGGAACAAATGCCTGGGTACGCAAAATTTATGAAAGATCATTTGACAAAGAAGCGGGCAGCAAGTTATGAGTTGACGGATACTGTTCATCATTGCAGTGCAATCGCTACCAGATCCTTAGTACAGAAGAAGGCAGACCCTGGTGCTTTCACTATTCCTTGCACGGTTGGATCTATGAATTTTGATAAGACATTGTGTGATTTGGGAGCTAGCATCAATTTGATGCCACTATCCGTCTACAAAAAGTTGGGGTTGGGCGACCCTACACCAACCAATATGCGGCTCGTGATGGCAGATAGGTCGGTAAAACGACCTGTGGGTATCTTGAATGATGTGTTGGTGAAGGTGTCTACCTTCATTTTTCCTGCAGACTTTGTGATTTTGGATTGCGAGGTGGATTCTGAAGTTCCCATAATCTTGGGACGTCCTTTCTTTGCAACAGGAAGTGTGATTATTGACATGAGAGCTAATGAGCTTTTATTTCGGTTGAATGACGATGTGGTCCACTTTGATATATACAAAGTAATGAAGCAGCCCAGCGATATGAATGTGTTCTCTGTAGCTGATGTTCATTATGAGGATAAGAAAGCATTATCTGTAGAGAAACAACTTACTGTTGAGTCATTGTCTGGTGCGCTGCTGAATGTTGAGCATGAGGACGATGAAGATTATAAAGAAACTATGTGTGCTCTAACAGAAATAGGGTCCTATTCTCATACTCCTAAGCAGCCGGAACTTGATCTTAAGAATCAACCATCACCAACAACGAAGACTTCCATTGAAAAGCCCCCAGTGCTAGAATCGAAAAAGCTCCCCAATTATCTAAGGTATGCGTTCTTGGGAAGTGGAAATACACTTCCGGTGAGTGTGGCGGATGATTTAAGTGAACAACACGTAAAGGCTCTCATCTCTGCTCTGAAGAGATACAAAAGAGCTATGAGTTGGACTATTGATGATATAATTGGTATCCCTCCTGGGATATGTATGCACAAGAGTCATATCGAAGAATATTGCATGCCTACAAGTAAGCATCAGCATCGTCTGAATCCATTAAGAAAATGATGCCCCATCTATCTCGATGAAGTCTAAGTAATCGAGATAGCTATGTCGTGCCGCGACAATAAATCAAGCGCTTGGTGGGAGGAAACCCATCGTTTTTAATTGTTTTGTTTTCTTAAGATTTTGTCGACCCACGACCAAAACTAAGGCGCTTGATGGGAGGCAACCCATCGTTCTAATCGTTTTTGTTGTTTTTGAGTAAATGTAGGTGCAAGAGGTATAAAGGAGGAGATTGGTTTCAAATTTTAATTTGGAAGTATTGCATGTTGAAGGTGGTAAGTTAGGAATGAAGAAGAAAAGGCTATGGGTTAGGCATTGCCTATGAAAATATAGGCAAAGAACAAGGGAAGGCCTATGTAAATCTAGGCCACGAACAAGGCATGGCTTATGCTATGGCCTAAGATCTCGGATTCTAGAGTGTCATAGCATAGGCGCCGCCTATGCTCAACAATGCCATAGCATAGGCGCCGCCTATGCAAAAACATTTTGTCTCTGAATCTAGTATGCCATGGCATAGGCGCCGCCTATGCCTAACAATGCCATAGCATAGGCGCCGCCTATGCCAAGCATAGGCAAAGCATTTGGCGCCGCCTATGGTCACTTTTGGCCTCCAAATCCGATTCCAAATGGGTCAAAACCCGAACCAAGCTTGTCCTATAAATAGAACCTTAGTCTTAGAACAAAAATGCATTGCAAATTCAACCTAAGTTCCGCCTACCTCTCCAAAATCTCTCAAAAATTGCTCTTTTACTTTGCAAGAACATCTCCTGAGGCCATCAACCAAGTAAGTACTTCTTTGTTCTTCTTTTATATTACGTAAGTACTACACTACTACGCCTATAATGAATTGTTAAATCTTGAAGTGGTATTGGTGATTTGAATGTGGTTGATTTGTTGTGATACATCTCGTTGAGTGAAAGAATACGTGTGGGTGTTCTTGATTTTGTTCCGACTTGTATTTGATTGTTATAGACTGTCATACTTTTGCGTAGTCGACATGGTGAAGTTAATTGCATAATCTTCAAAATTGAATGCTTGAATGTTTGAATGACTCGTTCATAGAGATAAAGATCATGATTGAATACAAGCATGAGATATTGTGATTATTTCTATGTCATAACTTGATACGATCTCTATGTAGTAGTCTTGTTCAAAAAGTGCATTAATCTAAACATGAAAGTATGATCAAGATTACATGAAATAGAGTTGGAAAGGATAGTTAAGACGACATGAAAGTATGACTGTGCTGAACATATTGTTGGAACATAACGCCTAAACGTATATCGATGAAGTCTGAGTAATCGACAATGTTCACTTAATTAGTTTGTGCCAACAAATTAAGTGTGGGTGGTGCCACTAATATTTTTTTTGTCGACTGTATCTACCGAGATGAAGCTAACATGACTATCATTTTAATCTCAGGTACAATGGCACCAAAAGCACGCCAAGGAAAAGACAAAGCAACCACCTCACAGAAAGGCCAGAAAAGGGGAAGAAAAGAGCAAGATGAATCCTCCTCGCTACAAATACCTCAACGCACTTTTGGATCAAGTGGGGTACAATTTGAGGAAACTCTGAGGATGACGACTCTGATGATGATTCCGACACAGGGGGTATGACCCCAGACATAGAAGAGGAGTCCGACTAATCAGGTTTTCCGTATTTATTTTCCACTGAGGGCAGTGTGTCCTATTCTTTGCCTACATTTATTGTCATATTTTTTGTTTTTTTTAATTAGTCGTATTTTTTTTAGATTTTGATGCATGAAATTATTCTGATAGGCGACATGGTGTTATGACAAGAGTTTGTGCTAGAATCATTACTATTGAGACATTTAGGCTCTAAGTGTGACTCACTGTGTGATAATTGCGTGGTTTAATTCATTCATCTGTTAGGGTCAAGAGTCTATAATACTCCCAATAAAGTTGACCATGTGCCTTGTGTGTGTGAGCTGATAGTATATTATGTGTTTGTGACTGATGCTAGAACTTGCCTGGTGTGTGTGTAAAGCAAAATAAAGAGTGTGAGTTTAGGAGATGATTTAGGCATTTCTTTGGCAACCGATACTTGTTTACCTTCGTTTTACCTACCCGTGGATATTATCCTAGTCAACCCCTTTGAGCCTTTAAGCCATTTTCTTTGACAGCCTCATATGTAAGCCTAATCCATTTTTTTCAAGACAATAATTTGATCCAAATTCCTAAGTGCTTTAAGTTGTGAAGTCATGTGACAAAATAAGAGAAAATTGGGTGAGAGTGATGCCTTAAAGTGTATTGGTACTTGAATTTGTTATGAAAAAGAGTGGCTATCATAGAAGTGTGTTATATAAAAAAAAAGAAATAGAAAAAAAAATGATAAATTGTGTTTATGATTAAATAAAAAGATAGTTATGCTTGAATGGCTAAATAGGTGAAAAGGGGTGATAGATGAAAGAAAGGTAGAAGGGTTGATTAAAAGAGAGTGTTAATGGCATAATGTGATGTATTAAAGCGCTTAGGAACATAGTCACTATATCTGGCCAAAATAGTCCTACCCGTCCCTTAGCCTACATTACAACCTGTAAAGACCTATTTGATCCTAAGCTTAACATTCTGATATTAGTAGAGCATTACACTAAGGGCAAGCCTATGGTCATCAGTTGCAACATATGAATTCTTTGTGAGAGTGAGAGCAAGGATAATCTTATACCCATGTTCTGAAAAATGCAATATTTGAGAGTGATTATGGGTAATATCTTATGTGAGACACACATGGTTGATGAGTTTTAGGTAGTCTTGTATGATTCTTTGTGGATTAACTTGTGGATACGAATTAACCATCATCACGAGTCTATATTAGAGGTTGAATTGTTTCTAGAAGTGATTAGAAAAGTACTCTTTGTTAATAATTGTTGTGCCTGTCTTGATGAATATTTTGTGTTGTTACTGTGAAAACCTAAGTAGATGTTTATATGGACATGATATATTGTTTGAGGACGAACAAAGCTTTAAGTGTGGGGTGTTGATGATAGGCGTATTTACACGCCTAAAGTACTATAATTTACCCATATTTTAGCTAAGTTTTGAGGACAAAATATATAATTCATGCACTTTTAGTCCTTTTTCCTGTAAGTGAGCTAACAAACGTGATTAGCAAGTTTTCAGGTATAAATGATGCAGATTTCAGCATATTATGGATAACTTGACGCCCAAGGAAGATTCACGAAAGAAGGAAGGGAAAGCTTGGACGCCAAGGACCAAAAGTGATGCATGAAATATCTGTCCCGGGCAAAAACAACATTTCCATGACTTTGGGGATCAACAGTAACTTATTAGGATTAGGATAATGATGCAGTAACCTAGTAGGACTAGGATAAGTAATGCAGTAGCTTTGTAGGAATAGGATATGGGTCTTATAAATACCCTATTTTGCTGAAGTTTTTATTATTCAAATTCTCATTAATCTTAATACAACTCTTTCAATTAATTACTTTCTCTTCATCTATTCAATTCTTAATTTCCACAACAAGAGAACCGCTATTCTAAAAGGGAATTCACGCCTAACGCCATACCAAACCCTACTACACGTGAGATCTTTATTTTGGTATAATGATAAAGTCTATTGTGATTTCCGTCGCACTCATGAATAGCTAAACTTCTCTGTTGGGGCTATGGAAGCCTTATGAGATACTATCTATTGCTATGAGTTTGTGAGTTCGTGACTCGTATGATGCTTATATCATTATTCTCTTCATCTTAATGCAAATTCTTGTGGTTGCAAACACATAGAATACGCCAGTATAGCATTAACTTGTTCGAAAGAAAAGTTATATGTCTGGAAAAGAGATAATGTCAAGGTAATAGGGCACCAACCCCTGTTAAAAAGTTAGTGTCGTAACTGGATTAACCTCTTGGAGAGTTCGTACCATTAGACACGCTTTAAGCTCGAAAGAGTTAAAGTGAAATAATCCTTGATGGTCGAAAGACGCCTGGATTTACCATAGAATACAACTCTCTATAAGCACATGCATGTCTGAATTCCGCATAACTCATAGCCAATAGAGACGTATAACTCATAAGGTGGACATAACCCCAACTCTCAATTCTCATTGGTTAAACATCTTACTAAATATTCTTTCTTTTTACTTTGCTATTTTTCTGTTTTTATTCTATTATTTTGTTTACAGTATTGCACGCTACAAAATCCCCCCTTTTTCGAGACTTGCACCAAAAGTCTAATAATCTTTGCTTACTTAGTGACTAAGTATTCTCTGTGGGATCGATACCCAACCCAGTTGGGTTCTATATTTGATAACGACCGCTTACACTCTTACGAGAGCTGTAGTTTGAGCGTTATCAACAATCACTTTCCATAGTCATCCAGAAATAGTCGTCTCTCAGGATCTTCTCGGCTATAGTAAATCCATTTATATGAGGTTTACACATTCCGACATAAATTTCTTCAAGTAATTTTGTTGCTTCAATGGAGCCTACACATCGTAGAAATCCCAAGTTTGGGATCCTCCTTTAAAGGAATTCCCCATTCAAAAGAAATTATTGTCCATCCGACGCATTGTTTTCTTCTGATTGATGGTTTCTTATTTAGGATACGCCTTAACTTCTAAATACCTCTTAATATCAAAGAACGATGGATTTTCATTTGGTTTAGCCTCAATTTGTGTGCAATGTGTAGGTTAATTCTTCACACTTATTTCTAACGGATCAATGTAACTTTGATTAGGATGTTGAATCATAGAGGATATAGTGGCCAAAGCATCGTCAAACTCATTTTGTATTCTTGGAAGATTCTTGAATTCTACTTCCTTGAATATTCTGCATAACTCCTATACCAACTCCACGTATGGCATGATTTTAGGGTTCTTTACATCCCATTCGCCCCGAACCTAGTGAACTAATAGATCAGAATCTCCAATGATTAGAAGCTCCCAAATATTCATAACAATAGCAAGTCTGAGACCGAGAATACAAGCCACATATTTAGACATATTGTTGGTGCAAGGGAAGTGCATTTTGGCAATAACTGGATAATGTTGACCAGTTTCTGATATTAAGACTGCCCCAATTCTTGAACCCTTGAAATTAACCACCTCATCTAAGAACAATCTCCAGCCCAGGTACATCTCGGCAATGTATTCTCATATGAACATTACCTCTTCATCTGGGAAATAAGTTTGGACTGGCTCATACTGTTCATCAACTGGATTCTCTGCCAGATGATCTGCAAGGGCCTACCCTTTGATCAATTTTTGAGTCACGTATACAATGTCGAACTCACTCAATAGCATTAGCGATTTGTCCAATTTCCCTGTGGGCATGGTTTTTTGTAATATGTACTTCAAATGATCCATTCTAGACATGAGATACATTGTATATGACGTCAGGTAATGCCTCAACTTTTGGGACACCCAAGTCAATGCACAACACATTCTTTCCAATAGCGTGTAATGGGCCTCATATGGAGTGATCTTATTACTAAAGTAATAAATTACTCTTTCCTTCTTTCCAGTTTAATCATGTTACTCTAAGAAACATCCAAATATATTATCAAAAACCAATAAATACAATAATAAAGGTCTTCCTTCTCTTGGAGAAACTAGTACTGGTGGACTAGACAAATAATCCTTGATCTTGTCAAAAGCTCTCCGGCATTCCTCGGTCTATTTACTCGCCGCATTTTTATTTAACATCTTGAGGATTAGTTTACAAATAACTGTTGATTGGGCTATGAACCTGCTGATGTAATTTAATCTCCCAAAGAAACTCATGACTTCCTTCTTCGTCCTCGGAGGAGAAAGTTCTTGGATTGCAAGAATTTTTGAAGGGTCGAGCTTGATGCCCCTTCTACTAACTATGAAACCCAATATCTTCCCGGTCAGTACTCAAAAAGGACACTTAGTAGGATTCAACTTCAGATTGTACTTCTGCAACCGATCAAAGAACTTTCCCAAATAAGCTTAGTGGTCCGAACTCTTGCGAGATTTAATGATTATATCATCTACATACACTTCAATCTCTCTATGGATCATATCATGAAATATGGTTTTCATGTCTCTCATATATGTATCACCAACATTCTTGAGACCAAAGGGCATCACCCTATAGTGATAAACACCCCAGGGTGTGATAAAGGTCATTTTCTCTGCATCTTCTTCATCCATCAGTATTTGATGATACCCAGAAAAGAAATCCATGAATGACTGTATTTCATGCCTTGCACGGTTATCAATGAGAATATGGATGTTGGGTAATGCAAAGTTATCTTTAGGACTGGCTTTGTTCAAGTCCCTATAATCCACACAAATCCTGACCTTTCCATCTTTTTTTGGTACAGGAATAATATTGGCTAGTCATGTTGGATACTTCGTGACCTCAACCACGTTGGCTTGGATCTTCTTAGTGACTTCTTTCTTGATTTTTAGACTCAGATCGGGCTTAAATTTCTGCAACTTTTGCTTTACAGGATTGAACCTCAGACTAATTGGCAACTTGTGCGATACAATATCTGTACTCAATCCTGGCATGTCATCGTAGGACTAAGAAAATATATTAATGTATTCTGTAAGCAACCCAGCGAGTTCTCTTTTCTATGCTTCTGTAAGATGACTGCTGATCCTGGTTTCTTTGACTTCTCCATTATCACCTAGATTAACTATCTTAGTCTTTTCTAGGTTGGGCTTTTCCCGATCCTCAAAATCTTTTAGTTCCTCTATTAATCATTTTGGGATATTTTTAATTCATCAAAGTTCTCCCATTCATCATCATTTGCTTTGATTTGTTCATTTAGATCATGACATGTGTACCACCCCATATTTTTGGGCTAGACTTTAAAGCATCGTTCTTATGCGTGTTGACTCTAACCCCATGAATTTCTTTTTAATATAAATGTCATGATCCTTATACTAGTGTGAGAAGTGCTTTCTAGGTAAAAAGTATTCATAAGAATCACTTAGAACAAAGTTGAGCCAAGATTCTTTAATTCGTCCAAAGTTTGGTATTCGATTCTACAAGGGTCAACTTTGAACGTATATAACTTTTTATAGAAGTAGAATTTTTCTTCTCAATACCCAGAACATTGTAGATAATTGAGTCAGCTTTCCAACGATACCAATTTCGCCTTAATACGATACCCAAACGAAAAGTTATAGCCATTTTTGTGAGAGAGACAATTATTGCGCACGATTAGCATGGGGCGCACACTTCATTAAACTCCTGAGGGAGCATGCGATGTAGAATGCATTTGGTGCATTCTCTATTTCAGCGCTCCAAAGCGTGCAACGCACACTCCATTTCACCCCTGAGGTTTCCAGCTTTCAGTCACATTTTTTCAGGGGCATTTCAGTCCTTTCCCTTCACCCAACTGATCTAAAACACGAGATTTGGGGTCCCAAAAGAATAAGTTACTATTCTATTCTCAAAATTTCCCCCAATTTAAAGCATTATATCCCAAGGACAAAACCCTAGCTTCTTCAAAATTCAAGCCATTCCTTCAAGAAAATCAACAACTCAAGTGTTCTAATCCAAGAATGCTTTCAAGAAAGTAGTTCTCTTTCAAGATTTAAGTTTTAAGGTATGTTAAATGTTAATCCATGGGACATTTACACCCATGGAGTCCAAGAACCCAATTTCAAATTCAAATCTATGATTTTTATGTGTTATTATGATTTTAACCATGAATTTCGAGTAATACCATGTTTTACACGTAATTGTTGTTATTATGGAATCCCACATATTTGTATGGTTTTGTTTGCTGATTTAAGTTTTAATTGGTGATGTTAGTATTGAAATCATTCTATTACTACAAGTTTTAAAACCATTCCCATGCTTAGCTTAAGCCATGAATTGCAAATGTTTGATGAAATGCCTACCAAAATGAATTTTGAATAAGTGCTTACATGTCATGTCCTCAAAGTTTTACTATGATCTTATTGTTATTTCTATTGAGTCTTGGGGGTTTGAATACCTAAAATTTAATTGTTTATCTTGTTTTCGGTTCTTTTAGAATGGTTTCAGATAAACCATCAACACTAATAGTTCAGTCAATTGTTTTAAAAAGTCAAACTTACATTAGTTTAAAAATTAGTGCCTTTTAGTTGGGAGTAAAACTTAGCACCGAATGAACATAGGGATGGAGTATCCCCCATCAATAGTTAATAGGAACTTGTCTCCCCCATCAGTAGGCATGAGACGTTAGTAGCAGTCCTTAGGTTCCAGACCTATGGCACTACCATAGATTTGAGGAGTCCCCTATCAGATAGGCATGACACCCTAGTCCTTTGGGCCATTAGATTAGTGGATCCATACATCCATTATTGGTACCCATGGCATAGTACTAACACCCTTCCAGGTAGGGTTATAGGTTGTACCCTGATAGTATATTAGGGCATGTCAGTTATAGCTAGCTCCCACAGTCTCAGTCTAGATATAAATTTCAGGTTTGCTTGACCATATCACATAGTATCAGTTATTCAGTTATCAGTATTTCAGTACTTTAAGTTCACAAACTATTTCATAATCATATTTTATACTTGGTCATGCATTCTCAATCTTTACAGTTTTTATGCATTCGTAGTCAGTAATTCATGCTATTCATTCAGCCAGTTATTACTCATGCACATGAAACAATGCATACTAGCCTAACCTCATTTAGCATACCGGTATATTCAAAGTACTAATCACATACTCATTTCTTGTGCTATGATGTTTAATATCATAGGTTCGGACGCTCAGTTCCCTGATTATGCATAGACATACCAGATTATCAGTTGTAGCAGTAGTGAGTCCTCATACTTTAAGGACATAGTTTATTTATCTCAGTTTACCTTATCAATTTAGTATTTTCTATTTAGTCGGAGTTAGTTGGGGGTTTGTCCCATCAGCTCCATAGTTAGTTAGTAGAGGCTTCTTAGACTAGTACAGACAGTTAGTCAGTTTTCAGTCATTAATATCAATCATTTTTCAGTATTGTCAATATTGTTTTACAGACATTATCATAACTATGTTTTAAAACCTTATGGCATTTTTTTGTTAAATTCTGTGCACATTCTTTATTATTTATTTAGTGCTTACAGCAGTTACTAGCTCATGGGTTAGCTTGTGGTCCTTTGGGAATGTAAGCATTGTGTGGCATCCATAGTGTACTCTCGGGGCATTACAAACTTGGTATCAGAGCCTAAGGTTTTAATGTGTCCTAGAGAGTCTGAAAGTTACATTAAGTAGAGTCTTACGCATAGGTGTGAAGCACGCCACACTTATGGACAAATGGCTATAATACATTTTAGGAAAAGTTTCCCTTCTTTCAGTATTCATATCGTACGAATAAACATGAGATTAAGTTAAAATTTCTGCCTCTAATTCAACTCTTTCTTCTATTTACAGAACATGCCTCCCAAAAAGACTAATGGAAGAAGAAATAGAAACCAGCCAACACCTCTGCCCGTTCAGATAGATCCCCTGAGTGAGCATATTTCTCATGTAGAGTTCAGAGCTACATTCACTACTCTAACTCACTTTGTAGTAGCTCAGAATATTTGACCAGCTGTAGTCCCAGCCAACCCAGTGGCTAATATTGCCGCTGCTAGGATTCGGGACTTCACCTGAATGAATTCTTCTTTGTTTTTGGGATCTAAATCTGAAGAGGGTCCACAAAAATTCCTCGACATAGTTTAGAATATAAAAGACATTATGGGGGTAATTTCTAGAGAGAGTGCTAAATTAGCTGCCTACCAGTTACAGGATGTGGCTCACACCTGGTTTAAGCAGTAGAGGAAAGATAAAGGAGCTGATGCAGGGCCTATTGAATGAGAGGACTTCACTATAGTTCTCTTAGATAGATTTTTCCCATTAGAGCTTAGGGAAGCTAAAGTGGTAGAGTTTATCAATTTGAAATAGGAAAACATGAGTATGAATGAGTATCCCTCAAGTTTACTCAACTAGCCATGTAGTCTCATCATGTAATAGTTGATAACAGGTCTCTGATGAGCAAATTCTTATCTGGAGTATCTGATAGTGTGGTCAAGAAGTGTAGGACTTCAATGTTGATTAAGGAGATGGACTTAACTAGGTTGATGGTCTATGCTCAGTAGATTGAAGAGAAGAAGGCTAAGAAGAGGGAGGAGGAACAAGAGGGCTAGAACAAGTAGCTTTAGTTTTGCTCAACCGCGGTTATAAGGGAGAAATTATCCCCAGTTCTGACAGAAATCTTTAGTTCCAGCCCCATCCTCAGCTAATGTCCTTTTACCAAAGTTCAAACATGATAATCGTGAGAGGGCACCAGGTTTGAAGTCTTAGGGTAGTTAAACAGTGTCTGCACTAATTCTCTCTGTAGGAGTATGTAAGGAATCATCAAGGTATTGCAACGCTGGCAGTGATGTGTGTTTTGGATGTGGCAAGCCATTCCACAGGTTGAGGAAATATCCGATAGATATGTGGAAGGGTAAGAATAATCACCCACAAGGTTAGGATAACTCTTCAGCAATATCCGCAGCTCACCCAACTCATCAGGGCGCCACTTCCAATGCCACCAGTGGTTAGAATAGACTTTATTCACTCCAGTCCTGATATGATCAGAAAAGTTCTCCTGATACGATTATGGGTACGTTACATGTGTTGCATATTATTATATATGTTCTACTAAACCACGAAGCTTTACTTTCTCTTGTAACCCCCCTATATGGATGTTAACTTCAGTGTCAAACCCAAAATATTAGCGGAGCCCTTCTCAGTGGTTAAATCTATCCTATCCATACGGGTATGCAGAAACTACCCGATTTTAGTATCCCAAAAAATCACTTTAGTTGATTTTAGAAATAGAGTCGTTCGTTTTCAGTTTCTTGATGAACTAGTCATTAAATAAAGGGATAGTATTATTTGAATTAAGTAGATTTTACATTCATAGGGATAGTTGTATGAAAGGTGAATCAGTAGGCTTGAAACAGTGTATGAGAGAATTTGAGCTAAGTATTATGGTGTGGGTGTGCTTTTTTAGCATCCTTGAGCATTAAGTTTGAATGGGGCTAGTAATGTCGTAGTTGACACTCTTACCAGCTAATTTATGGGCTATAGCATGTTGAGGTTAAATGTCCAAGTGTAATGGTAATTCTCATGGTCTAGGGAGAAAAATTAGTATAGATATGAGATATTAGTAGGCTATAAAGAAAGTTAGTGTGGTTTATTAAGGGGTTGAGAATATCCATGTTAAGTGATATAATCTAATCTTAAATCATTAAAGACTTAGCTAATAAAAAGGAAAGTTAAAACTCTAGTTGGTGTGAAGTCATGGTATGGTGATACTCAGTAAGGTTCTAAGTTGGTGAGTGTTTTAAGTTTGAATCATTGAAGGCTGAGCTAATAAAAAGGCAAGTTGAAACTCTAGTTGGTGTGAAATCATGGTATGCTGATACTCAGTAAGGTTCTAAGTTGGTCAGTGTTTAAGTTATTTTATGATGATTGTTGAGGCTATAGAAAGATAAGAATTGTGTATCAAAAGTAAGTACTGGCCGTGGGCCTTACATTATTGGGTATAGTCTTTCGGGATAAGTATAGTGTTTATGTACATTATTCTACCCCAGACTCTAGAGTAAAGTGGTGAAATTTCGGCTTAGAGTTGTTGATTAAGTGGTTCACAGAATTAGAATGATGGATTTAAGCTAAGGTGGAGATGATAGAGCAAGCAACCAAGTCAGGCTCTCAGATCTTAGTAGTGATGCTAGGATGGGTAGAGAAGCAATAAGAGAGGATGATTCCTAACCTATTCTTATATTAGTGCAAGGTTTTTTACTCATCACGATATCTACTCATGCCTTACATGTCAGCTTCATGATCATAGTTCATGTTTATGCACATCATAAAGAATCATGTATGCTTCCAGTCCCTAGTATAAGGACTTCCAGTTTACTCAGCAGTAAGAACCATGTTCCATAAATTTAGAAACTCCAAACTAAGGTCATGCAGATCAAGACTCATGTATTCATATTTTATAGTATGGTCAGTTCCAGTACCCATGCAACACTCTTAATGATCAGAGAAATTCAGATTCATGTCTTGCATGTGCTTAGCTCAAACCTCTTTGATGAATTCATGTCATTGACCTTCTATTCCTCAGGCCTCAGTTTTACATTCCAGATATTCAATCATGATTCAGTCCATTATTGTTCTGTACATTATCTAAATCTTTTCTTAGTATCTCAGCAAAGTCAGTATCACTTAGGGGACAAACTATCCCAAGGGGGGAAATGTTTTAATATCCCGAGTTTTTCATGTACTAAATCTCTCAATTTTTCTTTACAATGTCAGATCCATCTTAAGGAAATGGTTACTTAAAGTTTAACTGTCTCGTATCTATCTCAGCCTTATAACCATTCTCGCACCATTACATGTGTTCAAGAAATCAATTAAGTTCATGTATTATGCTCAGAATCAGTTATGCAGTCATGTTCCAAGTCATGTTCCTAGTCATACATGCTTAGAATATAATCTCAGTTGCCTTAGTACTCTCAGTCTAACCAGTCCCATTCGAGGATGAATGACTCCAAGGGGGAGATAATGTAACACCCCGTATTTTTGGGCTAGACTTTAAAGTGTTGTTCTTACGTGTGTTGACTCTAATCCCATGAATTTCTTTTTAATATACATGTCATGATCCTTATCATAGTGTGTGAAGTGATTTCTAGGTGAACAATGTTTATAAGAATCACTTAGAACAAAGTTGAGCCAAGATCCTTTTATTTGTCCAAAGTTTGGTATTTGATTCTATAAGGATCTACTTTGAACATGTATAACTTTTTATAGAAGTAGAATTTTGCATCTCTATACCCACTAAATTATAGATAATTGAGTTAGATTTCCAATGATACCAATTTTGCCTTAATTCGATACCCGAGCGAAAAGTTATAGCCATTTTTATGAGTGAGGCAGTGGCTGCGCGCGATTAGCATGAGACACACGCTCCATTTCACCCCTGAGGTTTCCAACATTCAGTCATATTTTTCCAAGGGCATTTTAGTCCTTTTCCTTCACCCAACTGATCTAAAACATGGGATTTAGGGTCCATAAAGCATAAGTTACTATTCTATTCTCAAAATTTCCCCTAACTGAAAGCATTATCTCCCAGGAACAAAACCCTATCCTCTTCAAGATTTAAGACCTTCCTTCAAGAAAATCAACAACTCAAGTGTTCCAATCCAAGAAAGCTTTCAAGAAAGTAGTTCTCTTTCAAGATTTAAGTTTCAAGGTATGTTAAATGTTCATCCATAGGCCCTTTCCACCCATGAATTCCAAGAACCCAATTTCAAATTCAAATATATGATTTTTATGTGTTATTATGATTTTAACCATGAATTTCGAGTTATTCCATGTTTTACATGTAACTGTTGTTGTTATGGAATCCCACACATTTGAATGGTTTTGTTCGCTGATTTAAGTTTTAATTGGTGATGTTAGTATTGAAATCATTCTATTACTACAAGTTTTAAAACTATTCCTATGCTTAGCTTAAGCCATGAATTGCAAGTGTTTGATGAAATTCCTACCAGAATGAGTTTTGAATAAGTACGTCCTCAAAGTTTTACTATGTTCTTATTGTTATTGCTATCGAGTCCTGGGGGGGGGGGTGAATACTCTAAATTTAGTTATTTATCTAGCTTTCAGTACTTTTAGAATGGTTTCCGATAAACCATCAAAACTAACAATTCTGCCAGTTGTTATAAACACTGAAACTTACATTAGTTCAGAAATCAGTGTCTTTTAGTTGGGAGTAAAACTTAGCACCTAGTGAACATAGGGATGGGGTCTCCCCCATCAATAGTCATGAGGCACTTGTCTCCCCTATCAGTAGGCATGAGAAGTTAGTAGCAGTCCCTAGGTTCCAGACCTACGGTGCCACCATAGATTTGAGGGGTCTCCCATCAGATAGGTATGACACCCCTTCGGGACATTAGATTAGTTGATCCACGCAGCCATTATTAGTACCCGTGGCATAGTACTAACACCCTTCCAGCTGGAGTTATAGGTTATACCCTGATAGTATATTAGGGCATGTCAGTTCTAGATAGCTTCCACAGTCTCATTCTAGAAATCAATTTTACGTTTGCTTGACCATATCATACAGTATCTGTTGTTCAGTTATCAGTATTTCAGTACTTTTAGTTCACATACTATTTCATAATCATGTTTTATACTTGGTCATGCATTCTCAGTCTTTATGGTTTTCATGCATTCTTAATGATTCTTCATGTTATTCATTTAGTCAGTTATTACTCATGCACATGATACCATGGATACCAGCCTAACCTCATTTAGCATACCAGTACATTCAAAGTACTGATCGCATACTCGTTTCTTGCGCTATGATGTGTAATATCATAGGTTCGGATGTATAAACATACCAGATTATCAATTGTAGAAGTGATGAGTCTTCATACTTCGAGGACATAGTTTATTTATCTCAGTTTACCTTATCAGTTTAGTATTTTCTATTCAGTTGGAGTTAATTGGGGGTTTGTCTCATTAGATCCACCCTCAGTCAGTAGAGGCCTTTCAGACTAGTACAGATAGTTAGTCAGTTTTTAGTCATGATTATCAGTCATTTTATCAGTATTGTTTTACATACATTATCATAACTATGTCTTAAAACCTTATGGCATTTTTTAGTTAAATTCCGCGCACATTCTTTATTATTTATTTAGTGCTCACAGCAGTTACCAGCTCATGGGTTAGTTTGTGGTCCTTCGGGACTATAAGCACAATATGGCATCCAGGGTGTACTCTCGGGGTGTTACAACATGACATGATATTGGCAGGTTTTAAATTATTACTACTGAAATCATATACAACATAAGTTAGATTATAACAATCGAATAATGTAGTGAAATTGGTAAAAATGTCTTTGAAATAAGGGAGGCTTTCATTGGAATTTAAAACATTACAAGCATTGGCTACGATCTGTACTAGTGTGGGACTGATCCTTTTGGGAAACATAAAAAGAAAAAATGAGGTAAATAAAACACAAAAGGTGGGCCCGAGCCTCATCCAAACCAACATTGATTATGCAAAAGATAAATTTCATCCTTCCATCTACCACTTCAATCAGTGAGTCATGATTGGAGTGGAAGTCCAGTTCGATAGCTTCTCCCCTGGTTAATCTTTTATGATCTTTGTCTTTTCGGGGAAATCCTCTATAATGGCATCACACTCTTCAAACAAGTTCCCCATTCCATCCTCGATACTATCGCTTATAGGTTTTACAAATATAGGAAATGACTGCTAGAGTGGAGGTAATCTGTTTGCCCATTCTAGGACTTTTTTCTTCATCTCTCTTTCACCTTCTTTACTTGGTACATAGCCTATCCCATACTTGAACACCTTATCTAGGATTGCAACATGCTCAATGATCCCATCCAAATTCTTTCTTAAGTAGCGCTCGGGCTCAAAATCGCGTCTCATCATAACAGTGGCCAACATCTTGTAAATCGAAGGCATTGGATCATAAGGAGTTGGGTCTTTCCCAACTACATTCATGATCTTCACTGTATAAAAGTCACTCCCTTTCGGGACTTCTTTAATCACAGGAACACAACTATTAGGGTGACTCATACGGCTTTCTTTACCATGGATGACCACTTTATTATTTTCCCACACAAATTTCACCAATTGGTGTAACGTTAAAGAAACGCCCCCCGCTGCATAAATTCAAGGCCTTCCTAAGAGATGATTATAACTTGTGGAAATGCCCATCACCTAAAACTCAACTAAGAATTCTGCAGGCCCTATTTGAAGGTGTAACTTGACTTCCCCAATGGTGTTTCTTTGATCCTCATCAAAATATCTTACATTTACCCTATTTTGATGCATTTTCCCTATATCATAGTTCAATTGAGTCAGAACGGATATTGGGCAGATATTCAGACCTGGTCTATCATTGATTAATACCCTATTAACGATCTTATCTTTGAATTTAACAGTGATATACAATGCCTTGTTATGCATCACTACTTCAAAAGGTAACTCATCTCTACCAACACTAATGCAATGGGCTCCCACCACTCTACTAATCATGGCCACCAAATTTTCAGTACTGGTTCCCACGGGTACGTGGGCTTCTTCGAGAACTTTGAGTAGACCTTGTCTATGATATTAAGAACTCATAAGCAGTACCCAAATAGAAATCTGAGCAGGAATCTTCTCTAAATATTTCACAATAAAGTACTCTTTTGGCTGCATTCTTCTCCAAAATTCTTTGTTCTCTCCTTCAGTGATTGACCTTTTTTGACCACTATTCTTATATGCATTATTGGAAATCTCCTATGGAGTATAGAATCTCCCTGATCTAGTCATTCCTTGTGCGGAGGCGTCTACCACTACAAATTCTTCCCTTGCAGGAACTAAGGTGAAGGCTTGACAAGGAGAGATGAATGCAACAAACTTGAACTTATTGGTAAAACATAAGGTAGCCACTTCCTTTTCTATATCTTTAACCTTATCTATTTCTTCTGGTCTAGCCTGCATTATAGACTTATTCACCATCCACTCGTCATCTATTTCATTATACTGATAGTTTCCCCTTCATGGTTTGGGAGTGGGTTGGTGGTAACATTCGGCAGTGTCATTTGAAGTTGTATCACCTTTTCGTTAATCAAATCTTGAATCTTGTGCTACAAATTAATATAGTCCTCAGTTGTGTGTCCAACACCTCCCAAATGATATAGACAATGTTGATTGGCACAAAATAATTGAGAATTGGTATTGGCGGGTTTCTGTGGGATAGGTTCTATGAGATCTTCTTTCTTTAGCCTTTCAAATAGCTGAGTTCTAGTTTCATCCAAAGCACTGAAATTTCTAGTGACTATCTTTTCGCTAGTTGGATGAGGAAGATTTTAGTTGGCGGGAGGAAGGACCTGATGGTAATGTTGTTTAACTGGAGATTTTTGGTAGGCTTGGAAGTTTGGGAGTGGATCTTGGTAGGTGGTATATTAATTTTTCAATGGAGTTGGGTAATTCGGTTGATTGATAGAGAAATTTGGTTTAGAACTTGGGGGATAGGTTGACTCCTAAAAAACAATGAAATACTGAGGTCGGTGGCCACTTACTGGGCCATCTACAGTCTGTAGGTGGCACCTACGGACCGTAGGTGGTCCCACGTAGATGCCAGGCCTCAAACACTTTTGAATACTCTCTGGACTTTTGATCATCTAAGATATCTTTTGGAACCTACGGGCCATAGGTTCCCTCCAGAGGTGGCGGGGTCAACTTTTCTACTTCTGATTCTCTGTTTCTCAGCTTCTCTGACACATACTCTGGCACCTACACCCCATAAGTAGTACATATGAGCCGTAGGCACCCACTTCAGTTGTCCAAAACTTCAGTTGTCCATCTTTTTCTTGAGAATAGTTCCAAACCCGATTTCCTGCAAAACACAACACAAAGCACATCATATCTAACATAAAGACCTAAGTAACTTGCATATTTTCATTATTTTAAGCATCAAAAGTTGTATGAAAGTATAGAACATCAACATCCTCATCTTAGAACGTTTGCATGTACTCAGGCAATACAATACAACTAAACAAAACAACGACACTTAACTAGGTGAAACCTAAGCTATCTATGACAGTCAGTCATCAACTTTAGGTTCAAAACATTACCCTCTCCTATTATAACACTTCAAAACAACCTGTGTGTATACATGAATCGCAACAATGTGATACAAGGCAATCAGAATATTGCATTACATTAGCAACAAACAACCATGCATATGTACTAGTTACAATACCCAAATAAGTAAGCAACTAGCAATACTACCCATGTTTCCTTAAAACAAAGAAGTCTAACTCACTCATATGAAATCATGCACGTCAATATAGGGACGATCAAGAGACATTCACAGTCTCAAGAGAATTTCCACTAATGCACATCAAATACCATAGGCTTGCCCTTATTTTCTTTACCTAAGCTTTCAAACAGTATGGTTAGGATCACTATAGGACTTTATTCGGCTTGTAGTGTAGGCTTGGGGACTGGTGTGATACATATGGACATTTTTAGTGACTAAGCCTCCTTGACACTACACTTACTTTAGGGTCCACTTATCAACTAATTTTCTTGTATTCCACCCTTATTTCCCCCTTTTTATTCTATTATCACACATTCAGGTTGGGTGTGGCTTCTTTTACTCATTCTTTTTCTTTATCTTTTTTTTTACATTTTTTTTCTTTTTTTATTTTTTTTCTACCACACCCAGCCCTACATTTTATTATCTTATTTTACCCTTCTTCATACCCACTTTACATTATGCACCCCTATGATAGCCACCCTCAACTTAGGCAATTTTTCTGAGTTAAGGTGCATAATGTCCAAGAAGGACCAAGGCCAAAACAGGTTCATTGTAACACAAATAGTAAGGTAAAAATTGTAACAAGAAAAACAGGCTCTATAGGTTTAAAAATAGGGATCAAGGGATACTTATTCACATATGGAAGGTCCTTTAGGCTAAAAGTGGACTAATATCAAGAACGACTTATGATCTTTTCCTAACCGACTATCCAACTACTTAGGTAAGACTAACCGAGCAAGTTTTGAATTCAACACACAAAGTAAACTAAGTAGTATCTCACAAACACATGACTTAAGTCACATTACAAGATACTACCTATCAAGTTCATGCAATTGGTAGCTATGATTATTATGTCCCTAATCCTAATGCCATAACGAGATTCACAATAGTCACACATATATGCGCATCACACTATTTCAAAATAAATTTTTAGAGGGCTATCATTTTTCTCAAAAATCAACCAAAAAAACATGTCAACTGCCCTAGATACTCATAAATCTCCCAATTACACAAAACACAACACAATATAAAAGAAAAAACAATACGACACAAAATTAACCTAGACATGTTAGTTCTACAACTATATCATAGCCGACAGGAAAATAAGCACGATAATAAAAACCTATGACCGCTATGGTATACCCCACCCTAACTAAATGAATATGCATTATTTGCAGTGTATGAAATAATATAAAATAAGGGAATGAAGACATATCTGGGATGCACTATGTGTCTATATCCTGCTCACCTTTTTTATTGGGTATCTCGACTTACAAAGAAGGTGGTTCTGCACTACTAGAGGATGCACCCATATCTACCTCAGTATGCCTTTGCCTATCAACAAATATAGTCTCCCTCGAACCATGTGTGGCTCATTTCAGAGCCTAATAAAATGGAAACTCAAGATCCTGCAGAACCTCGTATCTTTCTTTATTGGTTCCAACTATGGGGACCTTCTTCTCATCATCCATGAATAAATCACAATATCTAGGTCCAAACGGAGGTGTCGTCTAAATAATTAGAGGTATAACTTGGGGGAAGGTTGGAATATTTCTCTCAGTGAGAGAGCATATCTTTTCCTGCAATGTGGCCACTACCTCCCTAATCTCACCCAGATCGGGTGCCTCAATATTACTAAATTAGGTTGACACTTGAACCTTAAAATCATCTTTATGGGAATGCACCTCAGTTTGAAACTTTGACATCTCAGCCCTATGCACAACCTGTAATCTATGCTCTACTGCCTCTAGTATCATTCGGACCCAAGGTCAAATTTGCCCATACATGATGCTACCTCAGCCTTAATATTATATAGCCAGGTGGTAGTAGCACCCTGACTCTCTACTAATATCTATAAAAACTCTCAAGATACTAACACTATACCTGTGGTAGCAACTATAGTAAAGGGTTATGGTGGCACTGAAGATGTCCCAACTAGCTCCGAAGTGGAAACTGGGAATGAAGTAGACGTGGCTGGGGTTACTTCACCCTGAGTTATCATATCAGGGGCCTCTCTTTACTCCCCCATCTCAAAATCCATACCTTCATAAACTTTTTGTAATCATAGAATGAACCTTAGGGCGTGTCAAGTAAGGCGTGATTTTGGCCCTAAAAGATTGAGAAGAAAATTCCCAAGTGATTGATATTTAAACCATATATAATTTTATTACATTTGACTTTTTTTCATGTAGAGAATTGAATTATCTTTCCAACAATACCAATTTCATCCAAATCCGGCATCGGGGTGAGAAGTTATGGCCGTTTTACTGAGAGTTGTCAGAACCGCTCAGGTGCGATGGACGATCCGATGGACCGTTGATACTATGATGGACATAGTTGATGGATTAGTAGAGTCTTTGTTAGACAAGTTATCAGATTGTGGTTGTGTTGAGGTTTTCCAGTATTGCTTGGTCGTTTGGACTGAGCATTTTCTCTGTATTTCCTTTCATATGATATGACTATGCTAGTGTTTGAATCATTTCATCTTTAAATGACTGATATTAGTAGAAACAGGCTCAAAGGGTTAGGTTGGGGATACTTGTAGCCTTAAGCATCGTGTGACGTCTCGGGAGGCGATTTTGGGTAGTTACAAACTCAGTATCAGAGCCTAAGGTTTTTAAGGAGTCCTAGGGAGTTTGACAATCCACGTTGAGTAGAGTCTTGATCATCCGTGTATAGCACGCCACATCTATAAGAAAGAGGCTACAAGATGTTTTAGGGAAAAAATTGTTTCTTCTTTCAGATTCTATCGTGCCTACAGTTTTCCCTCTCATCTAATAATTTTTACTCTTCTATTTCAAAAAATGCCTCTCCGTAAAGTGAATGTCTGTGGAAACAATGATGAGAAACCCTCACTTTTTGATCCTTTGAATGAGACTGTGTCTCACACTGAGTTTCGAGCGGCCTTTCAGGCATTAGCCCAAGCAGTCACCACCAATGTTCGGGCCAACAACCAGGTCACAATTGCTAATCAGTAGGGTGGTGATGTAGCTGCGGCTAGAATCCGTGATTTCATGCGGATGAATCTGCCAGAGTTTTATGGTTCTAAGGCAGATGAGGACCCACAGTTACACCTTGAGGAGGTGAGAAAGATCACGCAGGTGATGTATGTTTCTGAGGATAAAAGTGTTGAGTTGGAATCTTACAGTTTGAAGGACATAGTTCATGACTGGGTTGTATCATGGAGGAAGGGTAGAGGTGAGGATGATGCTCCTATGACTTGGCAGGTATTCCAAGATGCATTATTGGACAAGTTCTTTCCTCTTGAAATGAGAGAAGCAATAATTGAGGAGTTTATGAACTTAAGGCAGGGCTCCATGACTATTTAGGAGTACTACTTGAAGTTCAACCAGTTGGCCAAGTATGCTCTTGATTTGATTTCTTACACCCGAGCTAGTATGAGCAAGTTTGTGACAGGTGTTTTTGGTTTGGTGCTGAAAGAATGTAAGACTGCCATACTGCATAGGGATATGGATCTAACTAGGTTGATGATGCATGCCCAATAGATATATATGGATAAGTTTAGGGAGAGAGATCGAGTGAGGGGTAACAAGGGGGCTAGATCTGAGCAGTATGAGTTTAGCCAGCCTAGGTTCCATAGAGGGAACCACCCTCAATTTCAGAGGCATCCGTCTATGCCAACGCCTTCATCATCTAGTGCTCCTGCGCCTAAAAGTAGGCCGGAGCAAGGGGCAAATACTGTATGTCTAGGTCATAGAACAATGTTGGTAACAGGCCCCGTTATCCTCCTTGTGCTAAGTGTGGTAGGGATCATCTCGGTGAGTGTTTCATAGATTTGAGGGGCTGTTTTGGTTGTGGAAAATAGAGCCACATACTTAAAGATTATCCTCATGCTGGACAGGGGAACAAAGATGCTCAACCTCAGGCACAGGCTACTAGTGCACCAGATCCTGTACCTCATCCCACCCCGGCTCAGGGCGCTTCATCCAGCACTCCTGGTGGCCAGCGCCAAAACAGATTCTATGCCTTACCATCCCATCAGGAGAAGGATCCCTCTCCCGATATTGTTACCGGTATGCTTCATTTATTTTACCTTGATGTCTATGTGTTGTTAGACCCCGGGTCAAGTCTCTCTTATGTAACCCTACTTGTAGTTGTGAATTTCAAAAAAATTCTTGAGCCTTTTTCTAGTCTCCACCCCCGTAGGGGCGCCAGTTGTTGCTAAACAATTGTATTAAGATTGTTCTGTTACTGTTCTTCATAGATTCATACTTGGTGATTTGACAGCGTTAGACATGGTGGATTTTGACCTCATTCTGGGTATGGATTGTCTTCATTCTTTTTATACGTCTATAGACTATCTTACCCGTGTGGTCAAGTTTTAGTTTCCTAATGAACCAACTTTTGAGTGGTCCGGGAGTTTGGTATCTCCCAAGAGTCATTGTATCTCCTATCTCAAACCCATAAAGCTAATATCCAAGGGTTGCATCTATCACCTAGTTAGAGTCAAAGAAATTATGTCCGAGGCTAAAAGTGGACTAATATCATTTTGAGCTAAAATAAGGGATATCATTTTGAGCTAAAGTGTTTTGTTTTGTTATGTTTTGTGGTTAACTAGTAAGAAAATAAGTATCTAGTGCAGTTGACATATTTTTGTTGATTTGTGAGATAAATTATAAATACCTCTCCAATTGTCTATTTTGCAACCATGTGATATGTATATATATACGACTATTGTGAATCTTTTTATGGCATTAGTCTTAAGGACATGATAATCATTGCAAACTTGTGCATGAATCAGATAGGTGGGATCTTGCACTATTAACTCTGTGCCATGTGTGTGTGAGATGCTACTTAGTTCCCTTTGTGTGTGAAATCCAGAACTTTCCCGGATACCTATGGCAGTCAATCACTAATTTTAGCAAGCAAGACTATCCGGGAAAGTAAGATATGGCAGTCAATCACTAATGTAAGATACCTATGGCAGTCAATCACTAATTTTAGTTCTGGATTATGAATGGAAGGTCAACTAGGCTAAAAGTGGACTAATATCATTTTGAGCTAAAATTAGTGATTGACTGCCATAGGTATCTTACATTTCTTTTGGTTAAGCATCGTCGTATTGTTTTGTTATGTTTTGTTGCCTGAGGACATGCCACATTCTAAGTTGAGGGTCTTGATGTGCTATAGAAATATAGAACTTACGATACTTAAAATATGAGAACATGCATGTACTTAAGGCTATGTTGTTATATTTGATGTGCTTTTGGGAGTGTTTCGTAGGAAATTAAGTTTTGGATGCTAAATGCAAGAGGATCTACGAAAAGTGGCTTGAATGGTAGTTAAAAACCCATTTTAAGCCTCTACTTCCTAAGGTATGACTTCCTCCTAATGAACCATAAGGAGTCTGTACGAGTCGTATCATAGATAGACCATACAAGTTTTACCTAGGACAGATTCGACAGCTTCAGCAGTGGTTTAATATTTTTTCCATAACTTTTCACCCTGATATTGGATTAAGGTAAAATTCCTATCATTGAAAAGATAATTCAATTTTCTATCTGTTGGTGGGTCTTGAGATAAAAAAATACTAAGTACACAAAAAGGTATGTGCGGTTGAAGATCACGATAGCTAAATTCTTCACAAGAACTTAATTGTTAATGGACGTTTTCACCTGCCTATAAGCAAAGAGCCATTTGTGATCTTAATATGCATCTAAATCCAAAGTTGAAGTCTTAAAAGTATACAAGTTCGAAGTCAGAGTACGACTAATATAAGAAAGTCAAACACAAACCAATGTTCAAAACTTGGAAAGACAAAATCCCAGGTGGATACGAGTGAAGGACACGAGTTGTATATTCAGGTATAACTCGTAAGTAGAAGTTGTAAGCTGAACAAAAAGTTAAAGCCTTGGGAGATTTGACACTGGGATAGATACGGGAAGGCAGGGTACGACTCGTATGATGCTGGTACGTGTTGACGACCTAGTCATACTGAGTGCCGACATAATGTCACCTTTCCTATTTTAGTTGGGATTTGATTCCTAGAGTTTCCATATATCCGAATTACACTCCTAGTATGTTTTTAAGTCCTATTATGTATGGGTAATTGTGTTATCCTATTTTATTTAGAATTTGATTTATATTGTTTTCCTATTTTATTTAGGAGTTGATTTCTAGAGTTTTCCTACTTTAATTAGGATTTGTTTTCTGTAATCTCTAAATACTCTTTATGCTTTGTTTTAATTATTCATCATTCATTCAATAAAACATTCACCAATTTTGAAATTCAATGTATTGATTATTATTCTTGGTTTGTTCTTGGTTTGTTATTCAATTTAAGACTTTGAGATTTATCCCTCATTATTTGGAGATTGATTTTGTAATTTTGTCTGTGGATTCCATGATTGATCTCATAAATATGAGCAGATAAGTCCCTTAGATAGGGTAGTGGGAACCCTAGCAGATTAGCTACATAGAGGAAGTGTGGCATTCATCTATTCTAGGGCTGTATATATCTTAATCTTCTTCACAATAATTAATCTTAAGTATCAAACTTACCTTGAGATAACATGTATTTTCATTTGTTCGATTACCAAGAAGATTGTAAATAGGAAAATAAGTTAAGACAATGATTTGGGATTTGATATCCAAAGGTCTTATCTAATTACTTGATCCGATAACCAATGAGCTCGTGAATTGAGGTCGTAGCGAGGAGAAAAAAGATAACACCTAAAGAGGATAACCAAGTCAAAGGGTGAAATTTATCTTCTAGCTTACCCGGCTATTGATAAGACTTATCTTGTAGGCTTTGCATGCAGAACAATAACGTAGTTGGGTTGATCACGGGAAATTTACTGTGTTAAGATGACAGGGGGAACATAAGCCTTGTGTTCGTCTTCTATTGTTTACAACCAAGAACAACCAATTATTTTTCTTTTTTCTATTTTAACTAATCCCCCATTTTACTTTCTTGAACTACCTATTAATTGTAATAAATTCGAGAGATATTTTCGACGTATTCCCATTGGGATTCGATCCCAACCTAGTTGGGTTACTATATTTGAAAATGATCGCTTTATACTTCAATTGGAGATGTATTTTGGGAGACATTAGTCACACAGTCTCCTTACCTTGAATATTCTGAATTCTGCAATGTATTGCCTTGTTTGAGGTTATTCCTCATGCTATTTCATCTACAAAAAAGAAAAATAATGTGAACACTAAAATAGTGGGTTGCCTCTCACCCAACACTTGATTTACCATCTCAACACGATGAGGCTAAGTTGGTTACTCAGACTTTACCAACAATCTCATGGGTTGCCTCCCATGCAATGCTTGATTTATGTTGCAACACAACACTGGTGACTTGATTACTCAGAATTCATCAAGGTACCCAAAGGAGTAGCCTCCTCGGTCATCAACACAATGAATAAACAACAACACACTTATGTTGGTTGGCTGCTTTATAGTCCTGTGATGTTGAATATGACTTTCTCATTTTCTTACTCTGAACTTGAGCTCCCCCTTCTACATATAATCCATCGCTCTACCTCTGGCCATGAATGGTCTTCCTAATATGATAGGAATCTTTAAGTCAACCTCACAATCCAAGATAACAAAGTTAGTCAAAAAACTAAAGTTGTCAACTTTAACCAAAATATCAAATTATATGCCCATGGGTTCCTTTACTGTACAATCTGCCATCAATAACCATATAATCATTGGTTTTGGAGGGCTTAAGCCCAAATTTTTGAACACTGCCAGTGGCATGGAATTAATTCTAGCTCCCAAGTCACACAATGCTCTGTAAAACTCGGATGTACAAATAGTGTATGGGACCGTGAATGCTTCGGAATCACCCTTATTTTGGGTTAGAGATCTAAATTTAACTTCACTATAGTGGTGCAATCTACCAACATCCTTAAAACTCAACTCTCTTATTTGTCACCAACTTATTCATAAAATTTCCATAACTAGGTATCTGCTCAAAATCCTCAAGAAGAGTTTCTTCAAGATCAACTCTTTTAGTATATTAATTAAGTTCTTAAACTCTCCTTATTCTTTATTCTTCTTCATCCTTTTAGGAAAAAGTAAGGGGGGGGGGGGTCATGGGATTATCTTTACTACAGGCTCATCAACCTCGTCTTTACCTTTGTCCTTGTTATCCCTAACATCAATATGTAACACCCTACATTTTTTAGCTAGAAATTGAACCGTCGTCCTACATGTATAAACTCTAATCCCATGATTTACATTTGAATACATGTGTTATGATAATTATACTAATGAGAATAGTTCATATGAGGTGAAAAATGTTCATAGGAATCACTTAGAGCAAAGTTGAGCTAAGAACCTTTGATTCGAAAAAAATTTTGTATTCGATTCTACAAGGGTCAAATTTGAATGTATATAATTTTTAACATATATGTAATTTTTCAGATCATGATCCACCAAATGATAGATAATTGAGTTAGCTTTCAAACAATACAAAATTTGCCTTAATCCGATACCCGAGCAAAAAGTTATGACCATTTTCGTGAGAAACAGTAAGGGGCCACGATAGCCCCACGCCACTAGGCCTGTTCCACTGGACTAGGGGTTGAATAGTGAGGGCTATTCCACTAGAATAGGGATCTCTATAGGAGGTTCATTCCCATGGGAAAAAGAGGCCAAAGGGTAATTGGGTCCTTTTCCCTCAACCCCAATCGTCCAAAACATAATTTTTAACATTCCAAGGGGCATTATTTTCCCATTACCTCAAAATTTCTCACTACAAACCCTTACCCTTCCTAAGAACAAAATTCAAGCTCCCTTTCCCTAAGAATCCAAGAGTTCAAGCATCCAAGTTCAAGCAATCTTCAAGAATCTAGCTATTCAGGTATGTGGGGTTATGAACAAGGACATTCTTCCATCCTTGTGCCCAAAACTATTTTAAAAGTTTAAGTCGTATGATTTAAAATTAGGGTTCAAACCCAATTTACCTTATTTTGAGTTTATGATATTGTTATGTGATTAAAGTATTAAAGAGTATACTTGCGCTTGTCTATTTACGTCTTGACTAGAAGAATTCTCTATTATGACTTAAATACCATGAGTTTGAATTGAAACATTAATTAAGGATTTCCAATTGAGTTTTAAGCATAATATTGTATTACAATCTATATGAAAGAAAGTATGAGATTTAAAATCTTAAGTTTAAGAACTACGTTTACAAGAAAAGTTTGATCTTTTGATTCAATGATAAGGCTTGAAATCCACAATCATTTACCATCCTTATGATTTAAAGCAAAGAAAACCATAATTGGTTTCTATTATACCAACCCTTATTTTATTTTAATGTGGATTTCCTAAAGTATGAGCCTATAAGTAATATGGGAGTAGTATTTATCACCGAGAAGGGAATGCGGATAAGCGTATACTTAATTCCTAGAAACTACGAGCCACCGTAGATTATGTATGACAATATATGATCTAGAGTTAGAAGCATGAACCCAAAAAATTTAGAGAAGTAAAGTGGGAATAGTGTTTATCTAGATTTAGTATATTATGTAGCCATGGGACTAGTTGTATGAAAGGTGAACCAGTAGGCTAGAAATAGTGTATGAAAGAATTTAAGTATGTTGATTTGAAATTATATGTTGTTGATGTAGGGTATGTTGGTGTAATAGTAATTCTAATGGTTTAAGGGAAAATATAAGTTTAGAGATATGATATTAGTAGGATATGAAGGAAGTTAGTATGGTTCATTAAAAGTTTGGGAATATCCATGTTAAATGTTAGGATCTAAGTTTGATTCTTGGAGGATTAAACTAATAGAAAGAAGAGTTGAAATTCTAGTACTCCTGAAGATTTTAATTCAGTAAGTGTTTAAGTTATTATATGATGACTATTGGGGCTATAAAAATTTAAGAGTTATGTCTCAGAAGGAAGTACTAACAGTTGGCTTTGCACTTTTAGGTGTAGTCTTTTAGGGTTAATTTATTATTGATATGTATTGTTATATCCCAGACTATAGAGTAGAGTGGGTCCAGTTCTGTTTAGAGTTTATTAAAAGATTCCGCAGACTTAGAATAATGGCTTAAAGCTAAAGGGAATATGATAGAATAAGGAACTAAGTCAGGCTCTCATATTCTAGTAGTGATGTCAGTGTATTATAGAACATTAGTAAGGGAGAAAGATGCCTGCCCCATTCTTATCTCAGTGCAAAGTTTTACACTTCAGTCATCACGACATCTACTCATACCTTACACGTCATCTCCATGATCATAGTTCATGTTCATTCACATCATAGAGAATCATATGGCTTCCAGTTCCTAGTATAAGGAGTTCCAGTTCACTCAGCAGTACGAATCATATTCCATGAATTTATGAACTCCAACATCAAGTCATACGACTCATGACTCATGCACTCATGCTTTAGAGTATACTCAGTACCCATAACTCATGGTGCACTCTTAATGACCAGTGAAAATTCAAATTTATGGCATGTATTCCCTCAGTTTAGATCTCTTTAATGAATCCATGCCATGGATACTCTATTCTTTAGGCCTCAGTTAAGTGTCCAAGTTATTCATAGTATTCTTTCATGTTTCAAGTACTCATTTTCTAACCTTTCAGTGACCTCTCCTTATGAAATGATAGTGGTGATGAGCAATGGTTTAGATGGGAGAGAGTAAATATTCTGTATTAGAAAAAGATCGTTGTATGCTTGTTGTATGTAAGGCTATAAGTTTGAAGGACTATTGAGGTAAAGATTTTGATATATATCATGGTTAGTTGAAATTTCTTTTTTGTTTTCTTAAGAATGGAAGTTGATTATTGATAGAGGTATTAGAGAATATGGAAAGGATGCTTTGATGGGTTATTTGCATAGAAGTGAATATGTGGTTATTATGATAGGCTTGAATGTCATATTGGTATAGAGTGGATAAATGCATTGTGCATTAGTGAATTCCTAGTAAGAGGTTGAAGTTAGTTGTTGAAGTGGTAAGAAGTATTATTCTAGAGATTAGATCTGCGAAAACACATAGGATATTGAATCTATGGTTTGTACTAGTGTTATGGTTTTATGTTTTATACCTTGTAATTTAGAGTTAGGCTTGAACATGGTGAGAGCATGTAGTTCAACTCAGACATTGGCTGGAGTGGTTATATGTTTACATATGAGAACTATAAGTTGAATAAAATGAGCATAGTATTTAAGGGGAAAAGTATAGTTGAGTAAGTGTTTTAGAAGTGTGGATAAGCTTGAAAGTTAGCAGTTGCATTGCCTAAGGCTTAGTAATTCCATCCTATCTTATGTTTCATAGGTCTATGTTCCATGTTACAGAGTTATAGCCATATTAATATTCCTTACTCAGCTATCTTATTCATATCATGCCCAAGATTCTTTGCACCCTAATGTTATTAGAAATTCTTGCAAAGAGTGTTGAAGAAATACTCCAGTTGAGGGTAAACTTTTAGTATGATTTAGTCCATATATACAACAATTCTGCTTAGCAGTCAGAAAAATAAGCTCCCATGGTTTTCCAACTTTCTATCTAGTCTTACTATCCAAAGTTTCATGAATATGACTATTTGATGAGGTAATTTGTTCGCATACATGTATGTTGTGAATCTACTTCAGTCCTAGCATTATGTTTCAGATTCGGCTATTTAGTCATGACTCAGTACATAAGTGTCCAGTGCATCATCATAGTTTTCCAAGTATTCCAACCCAAATGGTGTATTACCCCTTGTATGATCTCAGTCTCGTCGTCTCATGATTTGTGCTAACATAATGTACTTGGCGGTGCCATAAAGCCCTTTTCTTTTGATTCCTATACGTGTTTTGTTAAGGGACATTTCCTAATGAGAAGTTACATACTTTATTCCTTCCTTAGTAACTCTTGAAATTTTATTGCATCAGTTATTACTTCACGATTCTATATGTAAGTTCGTATTATGACATTTCAAGTGAGTTCAAAACTCTCAGCATGAATAAGCTCCTTATAGTCAATAGAGTCAAGTCAGCTCAGAAATTAGTTTCATGATAAATGTTTTAATGTTTCAGCTTAGCCATATCCTTCATTGCCATACATGTCATGTGTACATTATTCCTCATTTATAATACTTCAACAAATTCCTATCCATTATTTGAGGATGAATGATTCCAAGGGGGAGATAATATAACACCCCACTCTTTTAAGCTAGAAATTAAACCATCATTCCTACGTGTGTAAACTTGAGTCCTAAGATTTACATTTGAATACATGTGTCATGATTATTATCCTAGTGAGAATAGTGCTTATGAGGTGAAACATTTTTAAAGAAATCACTTAGAGAAAAGTGAGCTAAGAGCCTTTGATTCAGCCAAATTTTTGTATTCGATTCTACAATGGTCAACTTTGAACGTATATAACTTTTGACATATATGAAATTTTTCATATCATGACCACTAAATGATATATAATTAAGTTATCTTTCCAATGATACAAATTTTGCCTTAATCTAATACCTGAGAGAAAAGTTATGGCCATTTCTGTGAGAAATAGTAAGGGGTCGCAATAGCCCCACGCCGCTAGGGCTATTCCACCAGACTAATGGTCGTGTCATGAGTTCTATTCCGCTAGAATAGGGGTCGCGCTGCAAGGGCCATTCCCACAAGAAAAAGAGGTCAAAGGGCAATTGAATCCTTTCTCCTCAACCCCAATCATCCAAAACACAATTTTTAACATTCCAAGGGGTATTATTTGCCCATTACCTCAAAATTTCTTTGTATAAACCCTTCCCCTTCCCAAGAACAAAATTCAAGCTCTCTTTCCCTAAGAATCTAAGAGTTCAAGATTTGAAGTTCAAGCAAACTTCAAGAATCTAGCTATTAAGATATGTGGAGTTATGAACAAGGACATTCTTCCATTCTTGTGCCCAAGCCTTGTTTGAAAGTTTAAGTCATATGATTTGAAATTAAGGTTCATGCACAAGTTACCTTGTTTTGAGTTTATGAAATTATTATGCGATTGAAGTATTAAAGTGTATACTTGCTCTCATCTATTTATGTCTTGACTTGAAGAATTCTCTATTATGACTTGAATACCATGAGTTTGATTTGAAACATTGATTAAGGATTTCCAATTGAGTTTTAAGCATGTTATAGTATTACAATCTATATAAAAGAAAGTATGAGATTTAAAAGCTTAAGTTTAAGAACTATGATATTGTATTCTCTATGCAAGTATCATGGATTAGCTTAGGATCATTTGTGGTTCTAACCACCGTATGACATCCAGGGGATAGTCTCGGGGTGTTACACAATACTTGTCACCTTTTCTGACTCCACGTTAGGTGTCTCATCAACCACAACACTCTCATTCTCTGACTCATCAACACTAGACAAAGGGGGATCAACAGTAGACTAACCACTCCAAATGGTGATAGCTAGACACTGATCATCATTATTTGGATTCTGGATTATGTTGCTTGAAAGAGTACCCGATTTCCTTTGATTCAAAGTTGCAGACATTTTCCCAAACTGTTACTCTAATTGCTTTATCACAGTAGGATGGAATTCCATATTTTATGTCAATCTTGAGATATCTACCCTAATCTCCCTAAGGCAAGTTTCCTGACATTCCTGACCCATAAAAATCCTGGACAACATGGCCTCTATCCTCAAATTAGTATCACGACTTTCTAGTGGAACATACTGATGTGCTATGGATTTATAGCACTTTCGACACTTAAAATGATGTAAATATATAAGTTACTTAGGTTATTTTTTAAATATGATGTATTTTTGTTATGGTTTTGTAGGAAATCAGGTTTTAAAAATATTCTAGAAAGAGTGAAAGTTAAAGATTTTGGTCACAGAAGTAGGAACCTATGGCCCGTATGTGCTACCTATGGTCCATAGGATCCAAAGTAGGTGTCAGAACTTGGTGATCCAGAGACTCAGAAGTGCAGGAAAAAGACTGTCAATTATAGAGAGGCACCTATGATCCGTAGGTGCCACCTATGGTCCATAGGTGATAAATTAGATTATGGAGAGGCCAATTCCAGAGAGTTCAGGAGCTGAAGGAGAAAGGGGCCACCTATGTAGACCACCTACAGACCGTCGGTGCCATCTACGTCCTGTAGGTGACCTAGTAAGTGGCCACTGACCTTGATTTTCCTTCTTGTTCGGGAGTTATTTCCTAGGGTTTACTTGTAACCTATATATATACACTTTTGACATTTTTAGTTAGTTTATGCACTCTTTATACTTACAAATATATTGGATTCCATGATTCAAATTTGATCTTGGAATTACTTTGTTCTTGATTTTGGTTGATAATTCAGTTAAAGACTTTGGGTTTTATTCATCGATTATTATGATATTGTTTGAATGTCTTCTACTTTGTTCAATTCACAATAATGAGCAGCTAAATCCCTTATCTAGGGTCGTAGGAATCCTGACAAATTGAAGAAGTAGGGGAAGTTCTATATTGTTTTAAATCGATATTCTTGCATGTATTGTGATTGTCTTCAGTTTAATGGATTTCTTAGCAATAGAAAATACTAAGATCCCACCTAGTATATCACTACGTACTTCATAAGAGGATCAGGGATTAGGAAAAGATAATCACAACAGTAATTTGAAGATTAATTATTAATCTAGGCCAATCAGTACTATCTTCGTAAGATAGTTATCTGTCAGCTAATAACTTAAGACTCAAAAGGTAATAGTTAACAGGGATCTAGGCTAAGGGTTAGTAATGCAACATCCTGAGACTTAAAAGGTAAAGGGTAAAATTTATCAATGAGTCCAAAATACTATTGATGGTACATAACTTATTAGATTCTACATACAAGGTATCAGGTTGGTTCAAAAAAGCTCGATAAACCTACTGAGTTGAGAAGCCAGGGGAACACAATACTAGTGTTTATCTCGAACTGATTACAACCAAAGTTGAGTTCTGTTACTTGTTTGAGATTACTACTAGAAACCCGCATTTACTTTCTGCTGTGTGCGTCAGTTACAACAAATGAAAGATATAATTCCACGTATTCCCTTGGGTTAGACCACAAACTGAGTTGGGTTACTTTACTTGACAATGACGGCTTTAGCTTTGATTTGAAGTTTAGTTTGGGTATTGATCACATACCTGTCCCTCTTCTCTTTGTAATCACCTTTCTTTTCTAGTCACCATCATGATCTCTACTTCGATCTCTATACCTATCTTTATAGTAGTTTTGACCTTGGTTTCCTTTCTCCTTGTCTCAAAAACCCACTAAATCGCAATCTAGATACTTGGCCTTCTCTTCTAAATTAGAATCATAAGATTTAGGGGCCTTGCCTTGTGAATCTACTACATTTAACTTCTCAGAATTCATTTTTGCAAACTGTTTCATTAGTATCCCAATTTCAGTTCTAAGCTACACAATCTCTTGTGCCATAAAATCATCCACAACTCTATGCTCTCTATAAGCCCCAATGGCATAAGTGCAAGCACTTCTCTCTGACTCCCGAGTAAACCATCCTCGATTGGTGAGAGAGATCTGGTCTAGAATATCTGATGCTACTTCCTAGTGTAGATGCATGAATGCTCCACCAGGGAATGTATCTTCCATGGCTCTAGAACTAATAGTCAGGGCTCGATTAAATATCTCAAGCAAGTTTGTCCCTGAAATATGTTGATCGGGTACCATGCTCAACTTCTTCTTAACCGAAACCATGCCTCATACATCAACTTAGAATGTAGCTTCTTGATGTTATATATCTTATCTTTCAATTGTACCATTTTGGTCGGAGGTAAAAAATGGTCTAAAACTACCAGCGCAACTCATTCCAAGTAGTAACCGATCCTCAAGGAATTTCCCACAGCAACAATAAAGCTCACTAGTTAGTGAAAAAGGGAACAACCTGAGCCTGAGCTTTTCCTGATCTACCCCAGGTATAATGTATGAAGTGAATATCCCAATAAATTTTACAAGATATATATTTGTTTCATCCATAGACAAGCCCGCAAACACAACTTTCAGATTTAAGAGTTGGATCATAGCACTGGTAATGTCAAACTTAACACCTGGTGGCAAAGAAAGAGGAATGATGGCTCCTGTATCGGCAGGCTCAACGTAACCAATACCCTTCTCTATATTATCATATGGAAGTAAGTACTTATAGTCTGAGTTTGGGATTACTTGAGCTCTACCAAATCTAGCTCTATCTCAATTTTGCTGAGTGCTGCTCGATGATCTACTTCTTATCTCTTTCTTTCTAGATCTACCTCTTGAGCACCTACTTCTCTCCTCTGATTAGCATCTTGTTCTAATAACTTCTCATCTCTCTTATCAATAATGTTTTGAACATTCCCAAGAAGAAGAGGCACAATATTAGGATCATCCCAAATCCCTTCAAGATGGTCTTCACATATGTATTCTATCATTATACGATTCGACTGTAGAATTCTCTATAGGTTAGGATGTAGTGAGAGTAATGTATTGCCTTTACTCCTGGTGTTAGGAACACACTAGCAAACACCCAACTAAAAATAGAAAACAAAAACCTGAAAGCTTCAACAACATCTATCAATAATTATTGTAATCCCTGGCAACGATGCCAAAATTTTGATATCTCCCAAAGCTACACCTCTATTCAAGGATAAAGCGATTGACACAAATAATAGTAACCCAACTCAGGTTGGGGTTGAACCCACTGAGACTATGTGAATTATCTCTCTAGTTTGTTGAAGTCAACTGACAATACTAAAAAAAGTAAATGGGGGGATTTTTGTTGTAACCGTGAAAAGTAACAAGGTGAGTGTTTAAAATGTGATCAATCAGAAATGAACACTAGAACTGTGTTACCCTTTGATTCTCAACTATGTAGGTTTATCGTACTTTTTTGAACCTACCGGATATCTTGCATGTAGAATCTAATTAATTATGTACCACTAATTATCTTGTGGAATCATTGAAGAATTTCACCCTTTACCTTTTGAGTCTCAGGATGTCTCCTTAATAACCCTTATCCTATATCCCAGTTAACTATTACCTTTTAAGTCTCAAGTTATTAGATGGAACATAATTATCTTAAGTAAATAATGCTAATTAGCCTAGATCAATAATTAATCTTCAAATTACTGTTGTGGTTATCTTTTCCTCATCTCTACTCCTCTTGTGAGGTAAGTAGTGATATATTAGGTGGGATCTTAACATTTTCAACTTATAAGAAAGCTAATAAACTGAATAAAACCACAATACATGCAAGACTATCGGTTCAGAATAACATTGCACTTCCCTTACTTCATCAATCTGCCAGGGTTCCCACAACCCTAGCTAAGGGAATTATCCAATTATCATTGTCAAAAAATCAATGGAATTCATGTTTGAAAGAATTAAATTAATATCACAACGAATACAACCCAAAGCATCGAATTGAATTATTAGCCAAACTCAAAAGCAAAGCAATCCTAAGATCAAAATCGAATCCTGGAATCAAATATATGTTTGTAAGTATCAAGAGTGTGTAACCTGACTAAAAATGTCAAAAAGGTATATATAGAGTACAAGGAAACCCTAGGAAACAACTCTTAAACAACAAAGGAAAACTGAGGTCGGTGGCCACTTACTAGGCCACCTATGGGTCGTAGGTTCCACGTAGGTGCTAGGCCTCAAAAACTTATGAATACTCTTTGGACTTTTAATCTTCTGAGATAGCCTATGGAACCTACTAACCATAGGTTCCCTCCATAGGTGGAAGGTTCAACTTTGCTGCTTCTAATTCTCTGTTTCTCAGTTTCTCTGACACATACTCTGGCAGCTACATCCCATCGATAGTACATATGGGACCTAGGTTCCCACTTCGGTGGTCTAAAACTTCAATTTTCCCTCTTTTTCTTCAAAATAGTTCTGAAACCTGATTTCCTGCAAAACACAACACAAGCCACATTATATCTAACAAAAATACCTAAGTAACTTGCATATTTTCATCATTTTAAGTATCGAAAGTTCTATTAAACCATAACACATAACTTACGCCCTCATAAGTACCACCTATGAGGTTTGTAAGTACTTGTGTAGGCACTCTCCTGAGAGTACTTCAACGTTTTTCTAAAACTTTCATCCCCACAGTGTATATTGCAATTTTAAGTCCAAATTCGTACACTACAACATTTATCAATTTTCGTTCACAGATACTTCACAATTTTTTTTTGGTTTTTCCTTCACTATTCAACTTCTACTTCCATATATGATATGATCACAAGTATTCTTAAACATAAATCATACAGACTATCAATTTTTGCCAATTTAGGCTACATAAATTTCAGAGTTCATCATAAAGAATCTAATTAAGGATATATAAAGCATTTACTTTCAACTTCAATCATCAAGAACATGTTTTTACTAGAGTTGGAGCCAAAATTGATACCTAGATTTGAAGAGACTTGGAGGTAGTAGAAGAACAATATGAATGTTTTCCCTACTTTGATGAATATGCATGCAAGTACTGTGATTTTGAGGAATTCTTTCCTTTTATAGATTAAGAGGGAGGTGGAGAGTTTGAATTAAAGTAGGAAGTTAGAAAATCTTAGGAAGTAGGGTATCTGGATCGAGTTTGGGCTTTTCAAACATGGGGGTATGTTGAATCGAGTCGAAACCACTTAGGTCTGACCCAGATGTCAAAAATATTAAACCCACGAATTTGGTCAACTTATGAGGCCACTTACAACCAGTAAATGGTAATACAATGATCGTAAGTCCCTCCGTAAGTGAGCCTTCAGTCATTGTTTGTGCTCTGATTTCTATGACCCCACTTATGGGGTCGTAGGTTGTACTTATGACCCCTGTAAGTAGGTTTGCAAGTACAACTTCAGAGATCCCAAAATCCTCAGATATTCACTCTAACACTTAAGACACCACTTACCTGGCGTAGGTGGGACTTACGACCCCCGTAAGTGGGTCCATAAGTCCACTTACCTAGACTTGTCTGAATTTTGCAATTTTTACCGACTTTCAAGTGTTTTCCCATGCTTTAAACCTACAAGTATGAAAAACAAAGTGAACACTAAAATATTAAGTTGCCTTTCAACCAACGCTTGATTTAATGTTGCAGCACGATGTGGCTATGTTGTATACTCAAACTTCACCAATAAAGCCCATGGGTAGCCTCCCATGAAGCACCTAATTTAACGTTGTTGCATGACTCAATTACGTTGGCTACTCAGACATTGCCAAGGCTTTCATCAACACAAACCTTTACTTCTTCAATATCTCACATATAGTGCTTAACACATTGCCCATTCACCTTTAATGAGGCTTCTCCATCTCGATTTAACTCAAGTGCACCATACAGGAACACTCTAACTATAGTGAATGGTCCATGACACCTCGAATTAACTTTCCAGAAAATAAGCAAAGTATAAAATTATACAACAACACCATATAACCAGGCTCGAACACCTTTTTCTCATTTTTTTTATCATGATACAACTTTATATTCTTCTTGTACAAGGCTGAACTCTCATAAGCTTGGAGCCAAAATTAATCTAACTCATTACCTTACTCATCCTCAAATTTTTTCCACCACTCCACTCAAAATTTATCCTTTTCAATGCCCATAATGTCTTGTTCTCAAGATCGACTGGAAAGTAGCATGTATTTCCATACACCAATTGATAAGGAAAGACACTTATAGGGGTTTTAAAAATTGTCCAGTAAGACCAAAGTGCACCATCAAACTTCTTTGACCAGTCAGTCTGGTTGGCATTCACAGTCTTCACCAATATGGACTTGATCTTACGATTGGAGACCTCAACCTGCCCACTCGTCTGTGGATGGTAAGGTGTTGCCACCTTTTGTTTCACACCATATTTGTAGAGCAGTGCCTTAGATAGACAATTACATAAGTAAGACCCATCTTTACTAATAATAGCATGTGGATGGCCAAACTGAGAAAAGATGTTCTTCTTTAAGAATACAATGATATTTCGACCCTCAATTTTGGGACGTGTAACCGCCTCCACCCACTTTGAAACAAAGTCGACTGGCACCAGTATATACTTTAGCCCATAAGAACTCACAAATGATCCAATGAAATCAATTCCCCCACACATCAAACAGCTCTAATTCAAAGATACGTGTCATGAGGAACTCATGTTTTAGTGAAATATTACTTGTCAGTGACACTAATCACAGGACCGTGCATAATTATAAGCATCTTTGTAGATAGTCAGCCAATTGTACCAATACTACAGAATATTATGGGTTGAATGGATACCACCATGATGATCCCAACTGGTGATGAATGGAAAGCCTCAAGAATGATCATCATCCCCACCTTAGGAATACACCTCCGAATAACTCCATCTATACACACCAAAAATAGATCAGGTTCTTCCTAGAAAAACTTGCGCACTTCATCATGAATTATTTGAGTTATTAAAACAACCAGTGTTTTGTGATAAGGTCACTTTCCAAATAGTTGGAAAATCAGCAAACTCAAGGATTAAGTCTTGAGATGCTGCCAAGACCCTCTCATCTAAAAAAGAATCATCAATTTCAATCTCATCCCCTAATTTCAGCATTGTTTCCTCTTCGAGGCAGGATTGGTAGTCTGTAACCTGGTTTTCACTGCCTTTTTGGTCTTTTACCTATAAGTCAAATTCCTGCCTCAATAATTGCTAATGAATCATCCTCGAATTAACATCTTTTTTGACATTAGATACCTCAAAGCTGCATGATCGGTGTGAACAATGACTTTGGTCCCCTATCAAATAGGACCAAAAATTCCTAAAAGCAAAAACCACCACGAGTAACTCCTACTCAATAACTGTATAATTTTTATGTGTGGGGTTTAATACTTTGTTGGCATAGTAGATATGGTGAAGGATTTTCTCACATCTTTGGCCTAGGATATCACCCAAAGCCACACCACTAGCATAACACATCACCTCAAATTGAAAGGACCAATCTAGAGCCACAATGATGGGAGAAGAAATCACCTTCTCTTTTAGGAATTTAAAGTCCTTGAGACACGCATCATTAAATACAAACTTCACCTTTTTCTCTAAAAACTTGAACAATGGGTTTGCGATTTTGGAGAAGTCCTTGATGATCTTCCTATGAAACCCTATATGATCCAAAAAGATTCAAATACCTTTGACTGAAATAGGAAGAGGCAATTTTTCAATCACCTCAATTTTATCTCTGTCAACCCCTATTCCCTTCTTTGAAATCTTGTGCCCTAAGACTATGCCCTCTTTTACCGTAAAGTGATACTTCTCCCCATTTAACACTAGGTTGTACTCCTCACATCGCTAAAGTACATTGGTCAAATGGGCCAAATAATCATCAAAGGAATCACCAACAACCAAAAAATCATCCATGAAGACCTCTATAGTATCCTCGACCATATTCAAAAATATCGACATCATACAACATTGAAAGGTGGTAGGAGCATTACAAAGTCTGAACGCCATCCTCTTGAATGCAAAAGTACCATGTAGGCATGTAAAACTAGTCTTCTATGGTCTTTAGGGATAATATAAATCTTATTATACCTCTAATAACCATCAAGAAAATAGTACCAACCTCTGTCTACAAATCTTTCTAGCATCTGATCCATAAACGACATAGGAAAATGGTCATTTTATGTCCAAGTGTTCAACTTTCAGTAATCCAAGCACACCCTCCATCCAGTAATCGCTCTCATGGGAACTAATTCATTCTTATAGTTTATCACCACAGTAATCCAACCCTTCTTAGGTACACATTGAACTGAGCTCACCCATTTGTTGTCTGTAATAGGATAACCTACACCTGCATCTAACCATTTTATAATCTTTTTTTCACCACTTCTTGTATAGGTGGTTCAAACGATGCTAGTGCTCTATGTTGGGTACAAAATTTGGTTTAAGATAAATTTTATGAGTACAAATCCTGAGTGAAATCCCCATAATATCTTCAATAATGCATCCTATTGCCTTTTTAAATCTCTGAAAAATTGAAATCAATGCTGGACCTATGTATTCAATAAATCAGCACCAATAATAATTGGTAAGGTATTGTCAGCCCCCAAAAATGCATATCACAAGTGAGATAAGAGTGCCTTCAATTCTAAGATCTGTGGCACTTCAATAGATTGTCGACATAGCAGAGTCACACTATTCTTTAATTCAAGATCTAATTTTTTGTGCATAAGAATAAGAACTTCTTCAATAGAGTGCGCTCACCATCTTATCATATTCATCAATGTTGCACTGTCAAAGTTCATTATCATCGCCATTAGTGCCTCGACTCCAAGTCTCTCCTTAATAAGGTCAGTCAATGCATCTTCATCCACAGTATCTATCATAGACACCACTCTTACATCTTTTAACTGTCGCCTTGACTGACCTTCATTAAAAGTAACATGTTCATCATTGAGCTTGAATTTCAAATGTCCCATTCTATGTCAACCAGTTCCCTACCTATGGCTAGGAAGAACCTTCCTAAAATAATAGAAACATTAAAATCCACTTCTCAGTCAAGAATCACAAAATCTATCGGGAATAAGAAGGATGCTACCTTCACCAAGAGATTACATAGAATACCAACCAGTTTCTTCACAGTTCGGTCGGTAATCAATAATCTCATCGATGTCGGCGTACGTGTCCCCAACCCCAACTACTTGTATACCACTAGCGGCATCAAATTTATGATAGCTCCCAAGTCACACAATGCTCATGAAAAATTAGAGATCTAATAGTGCAAGGAATAGTGAAAGCTCTGGAATCCTCCTCCTTCTCAGGTAGAGATCGGGAAGAAATAGCACTAAGATGGTGCATATTATTAGCGGGCTCAAAACTTACCATTCGATTTTTAGTAAAAAAAAAATTCATGAACTTTGTATAGTCAGGCCTCTGCTCTAAAGCATCTACAAGAGGAATATTCACAGACATCTTCTTTAAAATTGACATAAACTTCTTATATTTCCCTTTCTCTTGATTCTTCTTTAATCTCTACGAAAAAGAAGGGATTCATGGAATAGTCTTCACTACATGCTCGACTTTCTTTCCCTTTCCTTTTTCCTTATCAACTTGTTTATCAACACCCATTAATTTTTGTGATGACTTACCACTAGTCACCAAATTTTCAGAATCTTCTTTGGGTGCCTCAATAATATCAACAACATAATCCCTTGCCTTATCAACCACAGGCATATAAGGATCAATAGTAGCTTAACTAATCCGAGTGGTTATAACTAGATAGTGATTGTCATTCTTCAGATTCTACGCAGTGTTGCTTGAAAGAGTGCTCGGTTAACATTTATTTAGAGTAGATGACATTTGACCAAATTGTTGCTCAAGTTGCTTGATCGTGTTAGCATGCGATTCCACTTTGTGGCTCCAACCTAAAATATCTTCCATAATCTCCTTAAGGCAACTCTCTTGATTTTCCAAACCTTTAACCATATTTGCAAGAAATTCTTCCATCCTTGAATTAGAGTCATGATTCTCTAGCAGAATATACACACCACTCTTTTCCTTATAATCATCCTTTACCCTCCAGCTACCATCTCTCTTTCGACTCCAATCCCTATACATGTCCTTAAAGTAGTTCCAATCTTTGTTACCTTTCCTCGAGTTCCAAGAGTCCAGAATGGCATCATTAGTCGATAGACAAACAAACACACCTTTCAGATTCAGCAACTGAATCATAGCACTCATAATATCAAACTTTACCCCTTAAGGAAACTCAGGATAAATGATAGCTCCTGTCTCGATAGACTTAACATACCCTGAATTTTTCTCTGAACTATTATATATTAGCAAATACTGAACACCAGGGGTCAGTTGAGATCTATATCTCCTAGCTCTATCGGCTTCTACTCGACGCTCATCTTTTTGTCTAATTCTGGCCTCTTGATCTACTCGACGAGAAAAATCATCCCTCTTTGCATTCCTTTCATCTAATAATCAAGCAGTGATTTCCTCAGATGTATCTTGCACACCATGCAGGGAAGGGTTATTCAAAGGCAAGTGGATCATCTTAACGCTCCTAATAATGAGATTCATGACCATGTTCTGACATTCTATGATTCTGTTGTAGGGTTTGTTCAAGATATGGATTATGTGGGATCAAGGTATTGCCTTAAATTTGAGTTCTGGGCGAACACCAGCGTACGCCCCAAGAATAACAGAAAAGTAAAAACCAACAACCTCAACAACTTCAGTCAATCAATCCATAACCATATGCCCCGACAATGATGCTAAAATTTGATTTCGCCCAAATGGTACCCCTAAGAAATATAACATGGTCACTGTCAAATATATAACCCAACAAAGGTCAAAACATGCCCGGGTGTCAAAATATCATGTCAAACTAGCTGGTCAGCTAAAGAGTGGACGTCTAAGGCTAAAAGTCACTCTCGTACCAATAGATGAGCCAAACTCCCCATACTTGCTGCCTTTTGACTTAAGGCATCCATTACTACATTAGCCTTGATTGGATGAACAAAATAGTGAAATGATAATCTTTACAACTTTAACCATCTACATTGTCTCATATTAAGATCTTTTCGAGTGAAAAATTATTGAAGGCTATGATGATTTGAACAAAATATCATAATGAACAACATACAAGTAGTGTCACCACAATTTCAACACAAACATAAATTTGGTTAACCTCGAATCATATGTAGGGTAGTTCTTCTCATAAGGATTCAACTGTCGAGAAGTATAAGATAACACCTTACCCATTTGCATTAATACACCACCCAAGATAACACCAAAAGTATCATAAAATATTGTATACACTATGCCCTCCTCAGGCGAAGTCAAAATAAGAGTCAAAGTCAAAAACTCAAACTTTTGAAAGCTCTCCTATACATATCCGACCATTAAAAACAATCTTTTTCTAAGTCATCTTTGTCAAAGGGGTCACACTGGAAGAGAAAACCTACACAAAGAGCTGGTAATAGCCTGCTAACCCAATAAAACTTCAAATCTCAATAGAAGAATCAGGTCTAGCTCAATCACAAACTGCTGCTACATTCACCTGATCTACCATAATACTATTTTTGGTCACAATATGACCAAAGAAAGAAACAAAATACAACCAAAGCTCGTAATTAGAGAACTTTGCATATAACTTCTCATCATGCAATCTCTAAAGTAAAGTCCTCAAATGTCTTACATGGTCAACCTTATTCTTTGAAAAAACTAAGATATCATAGATGAACATAATCACACAAAAAAAATAAGGTTGGAGTACCCTATTCATCAACTCCATAAATAGCACAAAAGAAGTAGATAGTACGAAACACATAACCAAGAACTCATAATGTCCATATTGTGTCCAAAAAGCCATCTTTGAGACGTTTGAATCTCTAATCTGCATTCCAGATCTAAAATCAATCTTAGAAAACATAGAAGCACCCTGAAGATGATAAAATAAGTCATCAATGCGAGAAAGAGGATACTTATTCTTCAGAGTCACCTTATTCAATTGTTCATAATCAATAACACATGCACATGAATCCATATTTCTTTTCGCAAATAAGAGAAGAGCACCCTAACGAGACACATTCAATCTACGAAAATTGTTATCCAATAATTCTTTTAGTTTCTTCTCCAATTTCTTTAATTCTATAGGGGTTATCCTATAAGGAGGAATGGGAATAGGCTTAGAGCCTTGCTCAACATCAATGATAAAATCAATACCTCAGTTTGGAGGCATGCCAAGTAAGTATATAGGTAACATATCCACAAACTCCCTAACAACTCGCATAGAATCCAAAAAAGTTAGTGAAGCAACACTAGTATTGCGAATATAGGCCAAATAGGAAAAATGTCCTATTCCTACCCTACGTTAGGCACATAAAAAAGACATAACACCCTTCAAACATGATCTAAAAGCATTCTTCCATTCTAATCTCAAAATACCAGAAATGGATAAAGTCATAATCTTGAAAAAAAAAACAATCTAAAACTGCATGATAAGGAGACAACCAATCCATACCCATGATAATATAAAAAATCAACCATGTCAAGGATAATCATGTCTACCTAAATCTTATGCCACAAAATGGTAACAACATAAGATAGGTACACCTGATCCACCATAGCGGAATCACCTAGGGGTAGATATAAGTAAGAGAATCACACATAACATCAGTAATAGTAGACAAATATACAGATATATAATAGAAGATAGAACCAGAATCAAATAATATTATAGTAAGATAATGGAAAACTGGGAAGATACTTGTACTCACTAAATAAGAGGCCTCTAGCTCTAGTATCTAAGAAAAGAAAGCATTGTCCATGTCTACTACCAGACTGAGTGACTCCTTGTCCACCACCTCAACTCCCTAAGATTCACCTTTGGTATTTTTAAAACTACCTCTACTACCCTGTGTACCACCTCTAGCTACTAAAATTAAGGTTTGATAAAGGTAAATCTAAGATCTCTATTGGGAAAACCAATCGCATATGCGGGATAATACCTTGTAAGTGACCATGATCATTACACAAAAAACATCCTCTACTAGAAAAATCACATCAAGAGGGCCCAAAAGAACCAAACCGCCCTCCATTACTTGATGAACTAGAATTAGACTCTCAACCTGTATGGACCAATCTCTGACTACTAGAAGTGTCAAAACCCTCAAACTTACCCTCTAAACTCTGTAATGCTAGATGAAATAGTCTTTTATGATAACCATCAGAGCCTCTGCCCATGAAATCCCTACCTTGGGATGCATGGCCACTAAAATCACCTTGTCGATGAACCGTCTTAGCACCACCACCCTACATACCCTAGTCCATAGTCTCAATTATCTTTCCATAATCTGCTATACTCTAAAAAAAAACAACCAAAAACCACTAACTGAGCCATTGCAAACTAGTAATAACTAGAAAAACCCTTAAGAATATCCTGATCCTCTCAGACTCAAAGGAGATACTAGTAATAACATATCTAGACAAGGCAAAAAATGAGTCTCATACTCAGAAATAGTCATGGATCCCTTATCTAAATGATCAAACTCATCCCTCTTTTATCCCCTCAAGATAAAGGGTACAAATCACTCTAGAAAAGCCTTGGAAAATTGAGTCTAAGTCAATTGAGCGGAACCTTCTGATATAAATTAAACAAGAGACCTTCATCACTACCTAGCCATATTAGTTAACTGGTAAATAGTGTAAGCAACACCATGAGACTTAATCAAACTAAGGTTATTATCATGCCTCAAAATGATAATGACAGACAAGAACCGTATACACCTACCATACACGCACCCTATGATGTACGCAAGATTAAGGGGTAATGATGAGTAGGATATCCAATAAGAGTTGTATATATGCATAAGGAAGTTACGTTATTAAAAACTGTACAATACAAAATTACATGATGTCTATGAAACCTCAAGTTAGTTTGACACACTGTACTACAAGTGACTAATTGCTTAGGGACCACCATACCCAACTAGAGTCTTGTACACATAATTAAAATACTAGAATGTCTCCAGAAAGAGATGGAGCTCACAAAAATATCAACTTAAAACGACAACAGGGACTAATGTGGACGTTTGCTATCCTGAGGATCTGAGCCTGCATCAATAAAATATGGTGCCCCCAAAATGTCAGTACATAAATAACCTATACTGGTATAAAAGCAGACAGAATAACAGTTGGACAAGTACAAAAGCTCATATGAATCAAATATTAAAGTGAAAATGTATGAGCCAATAGTAACATGTAGAAGATATAAACTAGTAACCTATGCACTGTCTTACTAGCATCTTATGTAATATTTAGAAAGGTATTCATTATAATATATGGCCTATAATTTTCCTAGGTGATGTATTCATCCTATAAGTAATACAAATTATCACCAATTTGGTTACTGAAGGCAATCTGAAGCAGTATAAAGCATATGTTGATTAAAAACTTGTTGCTATGATCCCATATGTATAATAGTAATGGCAGTCTGTAACCAGGTATGCCCCACCTAGGGGATCACTACGAGGGTCTACCCGTAGGACATATATGCCATATGTTGGATCTAGTCAAGGGAAACCGATACATGACGTTCCAGCTGACTTCAAATAAAAATGATGCCACAAAGGTGGGTACACTCAATTTTTGAGATAACTATAGTGGTATGGTCTCGATTCTATGCACAGAATCATGTCAAGCGATATACCAAGACAAACCTATATACCCTCCCACCGTTAATGTTTATCAAATGATGCCTTGAAGGCCAATGACATGTGAATTATGATAATGATCATTTTGCTGCCATTTATAAGTGAAACTATGCTATTATTATTTACCCCTATCGTGTAAGGACTTTAAGTATAGAAACTTATGGTAATATGGAAGTATCATAGAAATTTAATACAAAGAGGGAAAGATAGATACTTATAAGCTTGATGGTAGAGCAAGGGAATAATATGTAAGGAAATATAAAGATTCCACTTTCGTATTTCATAAGAATTATATAACATCAAATAGGAAAGAGCATGTGATGTAGGGTGGTGCCTTAGCGGCGAAGGAAGGTTTAACTTTACATACTTTAATGCTTTACTAGCTACGACAGTATCCCAAACATTTATCCTTCTAATCAACAGTTTATGTTATCCGTTAGCCAATCTACTAACTACAAGGATAACATATATATCCATTAATGAGTCGTATGCATATTTAACAATTTATTCCAATAATCCTCGAATATGCCCGAAACCAATTGAATTTGTTAACAATAATTTGGAATGGATTCTAAATTTTCCAACATGTACAATTCAACAGTAAATTCATCCAATTGATAGAAATTCCTAAAACTTCACTTTACCAAAGTTCCATCTCTTTCAAAAATCTTAGTTGCAAACCCACCTCAAGAAGTAGTGCAAAGATTCAAATTAAATGATAATTAAAAACTTATACTACACCCCAATATATTCTATGATTAAATTCAAGTATAAGGTAAAGAAATTAACTTTTTGAAATTAATTCCCAATTCGAGTTCTTGAGAATTCTTGATAAAAATAGTAGTTTCTAGAAACTAAGGATCATGGAACGTCTCTTCTTGAAGGAATTTTCTTATACGCCTTACGATCTTTTGAATTTTCTTATCATTTTGCTAAACAAAAATGAGGGACAGGGAACTCTTTGGGTTCAACTTACGTTCTGGGAGCTTTTCCCAGGGAAAAGAATGAAAATCTTTCCTTAAGATTACTTTACCTATTATTATTATTCAAAAAAAGAAAGAATAGAAAAAGTCAAAGTGCCCCACACCTTGAACATTTAACACATGTATAACAATACTCCCAAGTCCTCATCTTAACAGCAACAACATACAAATACCTTGTATAAATATATTCTACTCCATTTGATTTTCTTTTGTACCACAATTTTTTTATAGATCAAAGTTGTACTTAATTTAAGTTGTTAACTTAATTCAAAATTTTCTAGAGGTTCTACAAGCTCCCCAACTTAGGATCATTCGAATGATGCTTGTACCTTAATTTCTATTCCATAACTATCCATGACATCCATAAGATTGTTTAATCAACTTCGGTCTCATTTTATCCCATCATAAGGCCTTAAAATTTGATTAACTCTTCAAATTTCCAAAAATTTTGCCAGAGTTTTCTTTGTAAAATGCTTCATAGAGCGTCACAACACATATAATACTCAACAAATAACATTTGAGGCTCCTCATTAGCCTTAAACTCACGAATAGTACATGAGGTTCCTCTTGTCCTTACACATAATTAAAAGTGATAACCAACCATGTAACTTACCTAATACTTTGCATCTACATGTTGTTTCCATGTAAATCTCAAGACTCATAGGCATAAATCATGTACTTAAACATATCAGGTAAGAATCAGATATCAACAAAACAAAATATAGTAGAAACTAATGATCATATAAAGGGACAAGTAGTTCAAGAACCTTCTGGTAGTTTTAGAACAAATATGGGTAGTTATTTTTCATATCTGCTTCTGTTTCTCAGGTGGCTTCTTCTACGTTCTGGTTCCTCTAAAGCACCTTTACTGAAGCTTTGTCTTTAGTTCTTAACCTTCTAATCTTCCAATCTAATATGGACATGGGGAATTCCTCAAATGATAAGTCTCTAGAAAACTCAATACCCTCTATAGGGACGACTCAGGATGGCTCTCCTAAGCATTTACATAGCATAGACACGTGAAAGACAGGATGCACTACAGCTAACTCTGAAGGTAATTCTAGCTCATAGGCTATCTGGCCAATTTTGTGCATAACTCTATAGGGCCCTATATACTTGGGACTCAACTTACCATTCTTACCAAATCGCATAATGCCTTTCATAGGTGACACCTTCAAGAATACAAAATCATCAATTTGAAATTCTGAATCTCTACATCGCATATCTGCATATGATTTTTGCCTACTCTGGGCAGTCTTCAACTGCTCTCGTATCAACTTAACCTTTTTGACAACTTGATGGACTAGATCCAGACCCAATACTTGTGTCTCGCCTACTTCAAACCAACCAATAGGTGATTTACATCACCTCCATATAGAGCTTCAAATAGAGCCATGCCAATCTGGAGTGACAACTATTATTATAAGCAAATTCTATTAAAGGAAAATGATCATCCCAATTAACTTTAAAATATAGCACGCATGCTCTCAACATGTCTTCGACCATCTGGATGGTGCGCTCGGCTTGGCCATCTGTCTATGGATGAAATATAGTAATAAGGTTCACCTGCGTACCCAATATCCTATGGAATAATTTCCACAACTGAGCTTTAAATGAGGAACCTCTATCTAAAATAATGGACATCAGGGTCCCATGTAGGCGAACAATATCTTTTACATAAATCTTGGCATAATCTTCAACTGAGCTGGTAGATTTAACAGGAAAAAAGTGGGATGATTTTATCAACTGATCAACTATTACCCAAATAGAGTCATTCCTCTGATAAGAAAAAGGTAAGCCTACAATGAAGTCCATATTAATAGCATCCCATTATTTTGAGCTAGGCCACCGGTTCTTTGATGTTTTGCTTTCACTTGCTGACAATTAGAGCATCATGCCACATATTCTGCTATATCTTTCTTCATATCGTTCCACCAGTAGATCTCTTTAAGATAATAATACATTTTTATAGAGCCAAGATGGATTTTATTACGAGAGCAATGTGCCTCAGTCATAATTTGTTGTTGCAACCCATCTACATCAGGCACACATAATCTACCTCGATACCTCAAGGTGTCATCACCTTCTAGTTCAAATGTCATGATTTGATGTTGCTAAATTCCCTCTTTGTACTAAAGCAATAAGGGGTCATAATACTACCTCTGTTTAAATAATGCCACAAGTGATGACTCCACCGTATTGAGTACCACAACGCCACCATATTTGAAATACATAAGGCGAATGCTAAGATTGGCCAATTTGTGAACATCTCTTGATACTTCCTGCTGAACAGTGATAGGTGTGCTAGACTAACCATGGATAGTCGACTAAGACCATCATCTACAATGTTACCTTTACCAGGATGATAGAGAATATTGATATCATAATCCTTCAGTAACTCTAGCCACCTTTTTTGCCTCAAGTTCAGCTCTTTCTGCTTAAATAGATATTGCAGACTCTTATGATCAGTATAGATATCAACATGCACTCCATATTAATAATGGGGACATATTTTAAGCGTGAAAACCATAGCTAGAAACTCTAAGTCATGAGTGGGATAATTTTGTTCGTGATTCTTTAATTGTTGAGAAGCATACACTATAACTCTTCCATGCTGCATTAGGACACAACCCAAACCAACACCTGAAGCATCACAGTACACCACATATCCTTTGGTGCACTCTGGTAAGGCTAATACTAGCGTTGTAGTCAATCTATATTTCAACTCTTGAAAACTTCTTTCACAAGCATCTGACCACTGGTACTTAACAATTTTCTGCATCAACTTGGTCAATAGGGCAAAAGTAGAGGGAAATCCCTCTACAAATCCCCTATAATAACCATCTAGCACTAAGAAACTACGCACCTTAGTATGAGTAGTTTTTTTAGGCCAATCCTTCATAGCTTCTATCTTCTGAAAATTTATTCTGATGCCTTCCCCAGATACCACATGACCAAGAAAGGCTACCGAGGTCAACCAAAACTCACACTTAGAGAACTTACCATACAACTGGAGCTCTCTAAGCGTCTATAATACTAACCTCAAATGATCTGCATGCTCAAATTCATTACATAAATATATCAAAATACCATCTATAAATACAATCACGTACATATCAAGAAAAGGTTTGAAAATCCTATTCATCATGTCCATGAAGGTTTTTGGAGCATTCGTTAGTCCAAATAACATGACAACAAACTCAAAGTTCCCATATCTTGTCTGAAAGGTTGTTTTGGGAGTATCTTCTTCACGAATTCTTAAATGGTGATAATCATACCTCAAATCGATCTTTGAAAAGCATTTAGCTCCCTGTAATCAATGGAATAAATCATTTATTCAGGGGAGAGGGTACTTATTCTTTATTGTCACTTTGTTCAGCTACCTGTAATCTATATATATTCACAATGTGCCATTTTTTTGCACACAAAAAGCACTGGTGCACCCCAAGGTGATATACTGGGTCAAATAAAACCCTTATCAAGTAAGTCTTTTAACTTGTTTTTTAGCTCTCTCAATTCTGCAGATGACATTCTATAAGGTGGAATTGATATCGGCCGGGTACCGGGTACCGGGATCCACGTCAATACCAAAATCGATCCCTCTGACGGGGGGGTAATCTTGGAAGTTCATAAGGAAACACATCTGAGTACTTGTTCACCACTGGTATAGATTTTATAGTTGGTGCCTGCTTTTTGGCCTCATTGTCTTTCACTTGGACTAGGTGATACAAACACCCCTTTGCGATAAACTTATGTGCCTTAAGAATAGAAATAAACCTCTCTCTAGGCATCATAGAAGCACCCCTCTACTCTAAGACTGGCTCTCATAGAAAGTGGAAATGGTCTATTTTGGCTCGACAACCAATTATATCAAAATAAGAGGATAACCAATCCATACCCATAATAGCATTAAAGTCGACCATTTCAAGTTCAATAAGATTAGCCAATGTAACACGACCACATACTGTCACCACATAATCATAATAGACCCGTCTAGCTATAATAAAATCTCCTACTAGAGTCGATAATGGAAATGGTTAACATAGAAACACCGGGTCCATTCCAAACTTCTTAGAAAAAAATAGGGTAACATATGACAAGGTAGATCCTAGGTCTATCAAGGAATATATGTCATGTGAAAAAGTGATTAAGGTACCTGTGACTATATCTGGAGGTGCCTCTTAATCTTGTCGACTAGCTAGTGTATATATACGGTTTGGACCAGCACTCAAACTGGGCCCTTTGACCCTACCAGATCCTCTACCTTTTGGTGCATGAGGACAACGAGAAGAAGAAGGGACTAATAAAGATAAAGCTGATGCAAACCTTGTAGGCTATGATCGATCACCTCTATCTTTAACTCTGAGTTGTAGACAATAATGTACCATATGACCCTCTATACCACAGCAGTAATACACATTTGAACTATGCCGACACTCTCCTCTATATGGTTGGACATACTACCTGCATGTAGGTCGAAGTGGTAACCCTCGACTAGAGCCCCTCTGAGGTAGTAAAGTTGGTTCTCTAGAAGTCTAAATCTACTCATACTTGTGCTTCAAGAACTGAGTTGGAGCAATAGATGTGGAGCGTATAGCTGAATAGGTCTGCCTAGGTGGCCCTCTACTAGTGAAAGATCCACTGCTTCGCTGATACTAGCTGGCTGTCCTAGCCCTATTACTCTGCTCCCTATTGTTATCTACCTTACAATTATGTTGATCCTTCTCCAAATGTTGAGCATGTGTCATGATTCTTGCTATATCTAAATCTTTATTCATTGCAGTAACAGAAAGAAGGCCCTTTAAGGGACCATAAGGCCATTCACAAAGCGATGAATCCATTTTACTTGTGTTATAACCACCTCTGGAGCATATTTGGACAATTGTGTAAACTGCAAACAATACTCCTTGAAACTAAGATTACCCTACTTTAAGGATAGAAATTCATCCATTTTTGCCTCTCTAAGCTCTAATGTCATGAAATAATCCATAAAGGCTTTTGGAAATTTTGTCCAAACCACTGGGGGAGCTTCCAGACCTCTCGAGGCAAACCATGTATCATACCAATAAACAGAAACATATTTCAATCGATGGGCGGCCAATTCAACTGCATCTGTATCCGAGACCCGTATCACTTTATAAATTCTATAAGACTTATCAATGAATTATTGAGGGTCCTCTACAAGCTTAGAACCTGTGAATTCTGGTGGATTCATATGAAGGAATTCTTTGATCTAAGATTCGGCTATCCCTCCCTGAGTAGCAACAGGTACGCCTACATTTTTTCTTTGGGCCTGAGCGGCGACCAACTGTGTAAGAAAATATATTGCTCCCTTAAGATTTGGGTCTGAGATACTTGGGGGCGGAATAGAAACAACCGTTGGCACCACTAGAGGTGAAGAAGCCTCTATAGGTCCTTCCGTTTTGAGCATTTGAGAACCTGAAGGTATAGAACCCAACAAACTTTCTTGAGTTCTATTCATATCCACCAATACGGGAGATTTCCCAGTAGTGGTTGCCTTCTGATTAGTGCTAGTAGTGGCCTGCAGGGCTGCTTTATACTTTTCTATAATAGACATAGTCTGTAGCACAAATAAGTAGAACAGGAGTCAGAAGTAACTTTCTATGACTTAATCCTATTGCACGATCTAGATTATAAATGAAGGTCAAATTCTTAATTGTCCATATAGTTCCTTAATTATTAATGTGGTGTGCAACATATCGATAAGTAAGGTCTTACTAGACATGGCTTCATAGACTCCCTAGGACAAGTGAACCTGGGCTCTGATCCCATGTTTGTCACGCCTCAAAATGATAATGATGGATAAGAACTGTATACACCTACCTTACACACACTCTATGACGTATGGAAGATTAAGGGGTAATGATGAGCAAGATATCTAATAAGAATTGTATATATGCATGAGGAAGTTACATTATCAAAAACTGTACAATACAAAATTATATGATGTCTATGAAGCCTCTAGTCAGTTTGACACACTGTACTACAAGTGACTAGTTGTTTAGGGCCCAACATACCCAACTAGAGTCCTGTACACATAATCAAAATACTAGACTGGATCCAAAAATAGATGGAGCTCACCAAAATATCAGTTGAAAACAGCAACAGGGCCTAATGTGGACGTCTACTATCTTGAAGAATTGAGCCTACATCAATAAAATGTGGTGCCCCCAGAACGTCGGTACATAAATAACTTGTACTGGTATGAAAGAAAATAGAATAACAGAAGGACAAGTACAAAATCTCATACGAGTCAAATATTAAAGTAAAAATGTATGAGCCAACAGTAACATATATAAGATATGAACTAGTAACCTATGTACCGATCTTACTAACATTTTCTATAATGTTTAGAAAGGTGTTTATTATAATATATGGCCTATAATTTTCCTAGGTGATGTATTCATCCTATAAGTAGTACAAATGATCACAAAATGGCTTACCAAAGGCAATCTGAAGCAGTATAAAACATATGTTGCTCAAATACTTGTTGCAATGATCCCATATGTATAACTCTAATAGCAGTATGTAACTAGGTATGCCCTACCTAGGGGATCACTATGAGGGTCTTCCCGTACGCCATATATGCCATATGTTGGCTCGAGTCAGGGAAAACCAATACACGACGTTCCAGCTGACTTCATAAACAAATGATGCCACAAAGGCGGGTATGCCCAATTTTTGAGCTCACTATAGTGATTTGGTCTCGATCCTGTGCACAAAATCACGGCGAGCGATATGCCAAGACAAACCTATGTACCCTTCCACGTTAATGTTTATCAAATAATGCCTTGAAGGCCTATGTCATGTGAATTACGATAATGATTGTTTATCTACCATATATAAGTGAAACTATGCTATTATTATTTACCCCTAACATATAAGGTCTTCAATTATAGAAACTTATGATAATATGGAAGTATCATAGAAATTTAATACAAAGAGGGAAAGATAGATACTTATAATCTTGATGGTAGAGCTAGGGAATGATATGTAAGGAAATATAAACATTCTACTTTTGTATTTCATGAAAATTATACTAACATCAAATAGGAAAGAGCATGTGATGTATGGAGGTGCCTTAGCGGTGAAGAAAAGTTTATCTTTACATACCTTAATGCTTTACTAGCTACAATAGTATCCCAAACCTTTATCCTTCCAATCACCAGTTTAAGATATCTGATAGCCAATCCACTAACTACAAGGATAACATTTATGTTCATTAATGACTCGTATGCATATTCAATAATTTATTCCAATAATCCTCGATTATGCCCGAAACCAATTGAATTTTATTAACAATAATCCGAAATGGATTCCAACTTATCCAATTCAATGGTAAATTCACCCAATTTATAGAAATTCCTAAAAATTCACTTTACCAAAATTCCATCTCTTGCAAAAATCTTAGTTGCAGACCCATCTCAAGAAGTAGTGCAAAGATTCAAATTAAACGATAATTAACAACTTATACTGCTCCCCAACTTATTGTATTATTAAATTCAAGTATAAGGTGAAGAAATTACCTTTTTTAAATTAATCCCCAATTCAAGTTCTTAAGAATTTTTGATAAAACTAGTAGTTTCTAGAAACTAAGGACCGTTGAACGTCTCTTCTTGAAGGAATTTTCTTATACGCCTTACGATCTTTTGAATTTTCATATCAATTTGCTAAACAAAAGAGAGGCATTGAGAACCCTTTGGGTTCAACTTACGTTCTGGGATCTTTTCCGAGGGAAAAGAGTGAAAAATTTTCCTTAAGGTCATTTAACCTATTATTATTATTATTGTTCAAAAAAAGAAAGAATAGAAAAAGTCAAGGGGCCCCATACCTTGAACATTTAACACATGTATAACAATACTCCCAAGTCCTCATCTTAATAGCAACAACATACAAATACCTTGTATAAATATACTATACTCCATTTTATTTTGTTTTGTACCGGAATTTTCCTTATGGATCAAAGTTGTACTTAATTTAAGTTGTTAACTTAATTCATAATTTTCTCGAGGTGCTACAGTTATGCAACCTCTCTGTCCATCAATAAAAAACTCATAAGTTTTCTCACTAATGGCACTATTGAACTTGGGAGGAACAATTTGATGAATCTCTTTAATATATTCTACTCATCAACAAACTTAATAAGATTTGGAGTAGCAGGCAAAATAACTAATCTAGTAGGCGAAGCATCAATACATGGGGCTACTACAACAGCTGGTTGTGCTGTAAAAGTATGAAAACCATGAGTAGTAGCCTGCATTAGCGGTTGTACTACTAGTATAGTCTAACAACCATCTTGCATACCCAGTAGAATACCATCCTAGGGAATGTCATCCAAATAGTGTAAAGGACTAACCAACAAATCCTACAACAATAGAATGACCATAAGACCCTTAAGGGCCTAAGCTGGTTCCATATCCTCTAGGTAATAAATCTCCTCAATTGGCTTAGGAGAGGCCATTATACCTCATTCTCTAGTTGGAGTAGCACCTCATGCCTAACCTCTATCGCTATCTTGGGTATGACCCCTACCTCGTCCCCCCGACTAGGGCTCCAATAACGGGTGTTGGTTCAACATCCTTAATAACTCTTGGTTTGTCCTTACAATATATGAAAAAGTAATAAAATAATAGTTTAGAATATGAAAGATGAACAATATACATGATATGGAATCAAAATTACAGTAGTTTTCTTAAAAATATCATATAGCCTCTCCAAGATAGATACGAACATTAACGTACCAATCCCCTGGACTCTATTAGACATCATGCTATTTTACTTATAAGATTGGTAAATCTAGTACTTTGATACCAATTTGTCATGGACCAAAAAACTGAGGTTGTAATGGCACTTACTTTAACCTAACCTTGGTAGATAAGCCAAAAATCTACAAGAAAATTGAAATATGAAAAAGAGAAGAAATGAAGCAATACCAAACATCTTAAATGAAGTCAAGCCACAATAAACATAAGTCTAAAATATGTGAATAAAAATACAATCAAATCCCAAAACCTAGTATTATAGGTATAAAGAGCGTCTAAGACAATATCAAAATTGAAAAATATATCGCATCCTCCAAAATACAAGATATAAATAATAAAGAGAGGTTGGAAAAAGGATCCTGATGGGGATCTCACCAATACTCCAAATTAACACTCCCATCACAAATCATCTACCATGGGTCGCACTCATAGTGGGATCTTCACCAAAAGGGCATAGAAGTAGGAGTGAGTATGGTCCGCTTATACTCAATAGGTATCATAGCCAACTATGAAAAGAATGAAACTAAAAAAGTAAAGATACTATGAGAACACTTCCACCTGCATGTAAAAAAGTTCCCAACAGTGGCTCAAACTACCTCACCTAACAATTTAACAAGTATAATATCCATATAAGGATAACTACATATGAATATATAAAATAAGGAAAAATACACAACATTAGACACATAAATAGAAGTGTAAATAATGTTATGAAATGTAATAAAGTGGGATGATGATTGATGTGCCATAGTTTTATGGAACTTTAGATGCTTACAACCAGAAACTATGCAAGTACTTAGGTCCTTTTTGTTAGATGGGATATGTTTTTATGTTTGGCTTGTAGGAAAATAGGGTTGGAAATGAGTATTATGTAAATGGGAGGAAAAAGATCTAAAATTGAAGTCTCTGCTTGGAAAACGAGTCATTGAGTGATGCTATAACTCATCATCAGGTTGTTGGCTAAATAAAAAAGAAATAAGAAAGAATATTGAAGGCAACACTGGATACGACTCACAGGATCTGACTAAGAGTCATAATGGAGGTCATTCTAAGAAAAATATGACAAAGTCCTGAAAGAATATAGGTCTAATTCCAATAGAAATGAGGCCGGTGATGAATCATAGGATCTGACTACGACTCATAGGAAAGGTCATTCTGAGCATAAAAGATTAAAGTCATTGGAGAGACAATGATTCCATGAGTCTTCACCAAAGAGCCATAAGGCAAGGATACGAAGACAACAATGAGTCGTTATCAGTCCAAATGACTTGTTGTATAACACATTACCACTGTCGACCTTATTCTCCTATTTCATTTGGATAGTATTTGTAATTTTTTTTGAGTAACTATAAATACCCCTTTGATGTTCTAGTATTTTTTTCACACACTCTTCATACTTATAATATTATATTGAGTTTTGAGATATGATTTTGATCTTGGAATTCCTTTTCTTGGTTTTATAGGTTGAGATTAATTTGAGATTCTGGTTTTCATTTTTAATTTATCGTAAGAGTATTCATATGCTTTCTGTAATAAATTCTATAGGTTATTTTGCAAACATGAGCAGCTAAACCTACTAACTAGGGTTGTGGGAACCCTGATACAGTAAAAAAGTAGAGGAAGTACAAAGTCTTTTTGATTGATATTCTTACGTGTATTGTAATTTTCTTTGGTTTGATTGTTATCTTAATGACTACAAACATTATGATCCCACTTGTATTTAATACTAACTTGAGAGAAAAGTTGAGATTAGGAAAAGAAGATCACAACAGTAATTTGAAGCTATCAACCTTAATCTAATTAACTTGAGACCCAAAAGGAGATAGTTAATCTGGGATCTAGGATAAAGGTTATTAAAGAGACACTCTGATACCCAAAAGAAGATAAGTAAAATTTACCAAAGGCTGTTGAACGACGATGGGTGACTGTAACGCCCCAAATTCTGAACCCTGAATGCTACACGGTGCTTATGACCTCGAAAGACCACAAGCTGACCCATGACTGATATCTGTAACTAAGCACAGAATAATATACTGTAAAATTGTGGAAAACTAGCGGAAACTTTCCATAAGGTTCAATACTTAAACAAAACTGAATAAAGTATAATAATACCAAAACTAAAACAACTATCTAAAAATACTATAGTCTAAAAAAGCCTCTAAACTATCTAAATAAGGAGTTGACGGTACAAACCCCCAACTAACTCCGTCTACTGAAATACTGAATCTAAAAAAATACTGAAATAAGTAATATCCTTGAATGATAAGGACTCACTGCTAAGTCTACAACTGCTAGATGAGTCTGAACTGCTAAGGATACTCTGAAGCTCATCCTTCTAAATCTATGGTATAAGACACCATAGCGCAAGAGAAAAATATGTGTCAGTACTTTGAAATTACTGGTACACTAGATGAGGTAAGGATAAATACAAGGTTTTACATGGATGAACAATACTGACTAAATATCATGAAACTACTGAATGAGGATACATGCATAAGTGCATAAACTATAACTAAAATTGTAGTAACACTGAATACTGAATTCAAATAACTGGATTTCTGATTACTGAGTCTACTGATACTGATATTTGATTGGCTAAGGTTCAGATCGATCCTATCTAGTAGGCGATCTTTGAATATACTGATACTGAAAATGATTAACTAAATCTGAGATCAGCCCTATATAGCGGGTGATCTCTAAATCTAATGGTACTTTATACTAATTAACTTTATTTGAGATTAGTCCTCTCTAACGGGTGATCTCTGAATCTATTGGTACTGATACTAAAACTTCTTGACTAAATATGAGATCAGTCCTATCTAGCGGGTGATCTCTAAATCCATTGATAATACTATTGAGTGACTGTATCTAACAGTCTTGAATCTGTGCTACTGAGCTGAGTTCTTTTACTGAAACTGATTCTAAAACTGAGACTGTGGGAGTAGTCATCTAACTGACATGCCCCTTCTAGCTACTTTGGGGTCCAACCTGTAACCCCAGTTAGAAGGATATTAGTACCGTGCCACGGCTAAAGACATTACTGCTGTGGAGTCAGTCCTATCTAATGGGTGACCCCTGGGATGAGTCTTATACTAACGGGTGACCTCTGAGTATGTTAGTCCTATCTAGAGGGTGACATCTCATACCTACCCTGGCTACGTAGTTTTAGAACTTAGGGATTGCTTCGAGGGATCTCATTTCTCTCTAACGGGTGATCCCCCATCCCTAGGTTCGCTCGGTTCTGAATCCTACTCCCAACTGAAAGACTCTAAACTGATTCTTATTCTTAAACTGTACTAGATCGAGCTGAATCTGTTACTGATCATGTTACTTGACTGGTCTAGCTAAGTTCACTTATGTTTGAAGACTGATGGAATACTACTGAATTTTGTTATCTTACTGAATGCTACTAAGTTCTAAATTGAATACTTGAATACTACTAAGATCTGAGCTTAGTATTGAACAGAAGCTTGAATGCTAATGATACTGAGATTTCCTACGTTCTATAACTGTCTGAGAGTACTGAGTTTTGTTGATCATGGAACGACTGAGATTATCTTGAAAACTGACATTGGCTCTAGAAAATCAGCTAATTTGTCGGGTATAAATACCCCCAGGACTCAATAACATAAATAATACAAGGCCTGACCACTCTTGAACAACATAACAATAGACTATCATTCACCATACACTCAATAAAGCATATCTTCAAGCACTTGGAAATATTAACATGTGGTTACATAGGGAATGCATACCAATATCTCATAATTCATCCAACAAGGCCTTGCATCAAACACTTAACATGCATTAAAGTGTACATAATTAGGGATTTCATGCTAACATGTCACAACACATTTACTAAGGCTTTTCAACAAACACTTGGCATGTATGAACTTATACATAATTGGGGAATTCTTGTCAACATGCTATAATGACCCTACTTCCTTCACACAAGAATTTTATCAAACATATGGGGAGCATTCTTTTGTTATACAACAAATACTACACCTAAGTATCATGATTTCATCAACCAACATGCAACTTGAAGGGGGTTTATCATGAACATCACACAATTCATCACATGCTAGAATAAATTCTTAAAACTTGAAGCCTAAATCATGAATTAAAACTCACCGACACATAATCATGAACTTCAATACTCATAAATCATGAAATATCATAAATACATAAACTTCATAATTTTGAAAAAGATTCTTGGACTCCTTGGGTGGAAGGTGTCACGACCCGAACGAGGTCCTGGCCGTGACAGATATCCCAAACCATGAAGGTCGGAATGCCCTTCTCTATCTGGTAATCATGCACAACATTCATATAATAAAAGAAGATGCGGAAATATAATCTGATACAGAAATATGGTCATACTCTTGTTTTAGTTTAACAATAAGGAATGAAATCCAAAATCAACTAAACAATATCTGGAACAGTTTGCAAAATCTCTACTACATAATCAAATGACAACTGTCTGAAACTGGGACAAGGCCCCCAGTGGACCAAAACCAAAATAAGTAACATAATCTGAAAGACATAGGCCTTCTGGAATTAAGAAGGCTCACCAACTGCACACTTCACTGATGTCTGAAAACTCTACTGTTTAGTAGGACCTCTGAATTGAGCTTTAGACCCTGAGAGGTAGGGGTAAATACAAATGTACTGGTATGCAGAACAAACCCAAAATAATAATTTATATTCAACATATATGAGAGAAATTTAAAATAATTCATAAATATATCATATGGTAAGAAATCACATAGGCACTTTCGAAAGACTCTGTAAAATCATATGAACTCTGAGACATTCTTTGTTTTACTTCTACGTTAGGTGGTATACCCTACAACTCTGAAATTTCATGGTCCATATGGAAGTTTTCATTAACTTGGCAGCCAAGCCCCCAACCCAAGTGTGCTACAAAGGTCAGAGTCTTTGAATCTACTACGCCACACGGTCATCACCAGCGTACAATAATAATCTAACCATATCGGCAAATACGGTTTCAAGCTAAGAGTTATTTGAACTCAAGCCCATTTTGGGTAACCACCTAACCCTCTTTAAGACCATTTTTAACTGTTTTAAAATCATGCATCTTCTGAAAACATACTCTGAAATCTCTTATCTGTTATGGCATACATACTTATGGTATCGTCATACCATTGACTTACAAATCACATCTCTAAGACATTAATAACATATTATAATCTTTGTTTTCAAAACATAAGTTTGGCACCACCATATCAATAAATCAATTCAAAGAAACTCTTTCTCAAACCTCATGTAAACACATGCAAGGAAGTCTCTTTGTCAAGCATTTCAATAATACAAGGTGGTCATATCAAATTTATCAATCACATGCAAATCTTTCTCATTTAAAACAAGGATGTAATTATATAAAGAAGCTCCCTCTCATCATCTTTAAATCATGCTCAGACACTAAGGTATTGAGAAAACTAATTTCAAACCATAAATCATGCATTTCAAATCATTCACAATAAGATTATAAACTTGAATTTATCACAAGAGAGGGACTTCATAATCTGTGCTCTCAAATACATATACATATATTTGTAAATCAATTTGAGGGGATAAGGCCTAAAGTCCAAAACAAGAACATCAATAACATGCATAAAGCATAATAAAAATCAAGGATTTCAAACCCCTTTAACAAATTCATGTTTTATAATCTTTAAATCATAATTGAGTATTTTCAACAAGCCCATGTATTTTTAAGATAAACCCCACATACCTCAAATAGGAAATTAGAGACTGATTCTTGAAGCCTACGGTTCGGGGATTCCAAATCTTTAACCAATTTTGAAAACCCACGGTTGAATCTTAAGATTCTTGGAAGAGGTTTTGGGATGCTTAGGATTTTTGCTTTGAAGAGAATGAAGATTTGGGCATAAGTATAAAGTGCTTTTGTTATGCCATTGATTGTATGTTTATAGACGGATTGGGGGTAGGGTAATTTCCCAAAATACCCCCCTTTTAACCCTTAACATAATCGAAAAAATATAACTAGGATTCTGATTTAATGGGCCGCCGCGACGCGCCACTATCGCGGTGGCTCACTAAAAATTGACGAAAAAGAATTTGGCCTACTCCATGACGTGCCACCATCGCGGAGTCCCACTAGAAATTCACCATCGTTATTTATACCCTCTTCACGATGCGCCAAGGACAGGAATGACGGTGTTTTACGACTAGGACTTAAATTAACCATAACTCCTTCACCGAGTGTCCGTTTTGGACGCATCTTATGTCGACGAAAAACTTATTCAATCATCTAAAAAATGAAAAGTTGAAATCTAAGGGATTCCACTAGGAAAAAGTATAAATCATTCTAGAAGCCAATTCTTGACATTTTAGGGACAAAAATTTATCTAAGAAAAACATTAGGGTGTTACAATATCCCCCCTTGGGAAAATTCATCCCCGAATGTTGGGTAGGAAAATTGAAACTTAAAGGTATGGAATAACGCGGACCTGATGTGTATTCTAAGAAAGGATATAACTGATCTAAAACATTTAAACTTCTATCATGAAACTGAATTCTGAGATGACTTGCCCTTACTTATTTTAAGGAGCTGATTCATGCTGAGAGTTTCGGATTCCCCCCGAAGTGTTTATGCTCAAATCACACACATTAGATTTAAAAGTGATAACTTATGTAAGTATGAATGATCAGGCAACAAGATTTAGATCTTACAAAGGTATTACACTATCTGAGGTAAAATAGCTGGAAAAAATTGAGATTATGTGCTAAACTCTTATGAACTGAGTCACGACTAAATAACCGAATCTAAAACATGATGCTTGGACTGAACTGAGTTCTCAACTTACACAGATGGAATAGATTATATTTTGGGATGGTTATACGCATTGGACTTTAGATAGTAGGACTGGGTGAAAAGGTGGAAAAACCACAGTAAGTTGTCTGCCTGACTGTTAAGCTAAATTGCTGGCTACATAGACTGAATTATATTGGACTCTTATACTTAACTGGAGTATCTCTTCAACACTCTTTCTAAAGAAGTCCTAGTAGCATTAGGGAGCAAGGAATCTTAGGCATGATTTACACAAGACATCCAACTAAGGAATCACAACCTTGGCACTACTCTATTGCATGGAACATAGACATTTAACTCATAAGCTAGGATAGAATTTTCGGGCCTTAGGAAATGCAACTTCTTACTTTCAAGGTTAGCCACACTTCTAAAATACTCTCTCTGTTATATTTTCCCCTTAAACACTATGCTCATTGATTCTACTTATTTTTCTCACATGGCCGCTGCTATTTCCATCTACTAATGTCTAAAGCGAACTAAATCCCCTTACCATCTTCAAGCCTAACTCAAAATCACAAGACGCACCACATATACTGTAGTACTAGTCTGAATCATGAATTCAGTACACCCTGCCTTTCACAATTCCTCATCTCATGCATAATTCTTATTGGCACTCCAACAATCACCTTCAACTTCATATTAGACATTCACAAACACTCAAGGCATCCATCCATATGCACATAAACATGACATTCAAGCCTATCTTCATTCCTACATATGCACTCCTAAACAACCACTCATAAAGCATATTTCTCATATTCTCTAATACTTCTATCCATAATAACTTCCCTGCACAATTTAGATTACACACATAAAATATTCTCAACTAACCAAGCCATACACGAAACTTCACCTAAAAATTCTTTCAACTTATGGACTTACATAAAACAAGCACACAACAATTTTTCCAAAATATAACACGTAAAACTTCAACTTACCTTGACACGTATCAAAGACTCGGCCTCAAAATTACTCCACAATTACCGCCTTAACTCAAATAAGCATACAACCATCTTTCATTAATAAGAAATGTTTACTCTTTCCCTTCTAAGCAATTGTTCATCATCACTATCTCCACCTAAGGGAAAAGATCACTGAAAAATTGGAATACCGGAATCCGAAACATGAGGAGAGTACTAAGAGTAACTTGATACCCTACTGAGGTGTGAGGAATAGAGAACTCACGGGATGGACTCATTGAAGAGATCTAATATGAGGACATACTTGATATATAAATCTGAATTTTCACTGATCTTTAAGAGTATCACATGTGCACAATAGTCATGAACTGCATGATCTGAATTTTTTTGAAATTCATAACTTACGGAAAGCGATTCTGACTGCTAAACAAACTGGGAACTCATCATACTAGGAGCTAGGAGAGTACATAATTCCTTATCATATGCCTGAACACGAGCTATGATCATGAAGCTGGACATACAACATGAGTATATATCGGAATAACTGAAGTAAACTGCTGAAATAACAATAGATTGAGCATCATTCTTTCTCACGACCAATTTCACAACTTACTGGCACATCTATTATCATCTGAAAACTTGACTTGGTTACTCTTTCTAACATCTCACCCTTAGATTTAAGTCACTACTCTAAGTCTTTGAACCACTATATACACTCTGGTATAAACTGAAATTACTTTACTCTAGAGTCGGGGATATAACAATACACATAAAACTAAACTTACCCTGTAAGACGGTATCTTCATGTATAACAATCAATTCTAATACCTAGTTCTAAGATTCAACCCTTAGGTTTCTATATCCCCAAAAGTCATCATATAACAGCTTAAACACTCACCAACTCAGATTCTTCTAACACTAAACATGGATATCTCCAAACCTTTGTCGGACCATACCACTTTTGTCATAGTCTACCAGCATCATGACTCCAAACTTATATCTCTCTACTATGAGAATCAAGATCATATCAAAAGGCTTAACATTATCTATCAAAACTCCTTAACTTGGCTATTTAGAACACCATATACCATTTAACTAGTCTTTCTCCATCTAGAAACTCAACGGCACCACTAGCCACACACAACATGTAATAGCCTTAGAAAAATACTGCAACCTCATATCACCTTGGCATACTTTTACTTCATACATACAACATCATACTTCATTACAAACCAAATAAACTTAAGCACTTGCATGCACTGTTCAAGCCTATTAGATTGCTTCCATAAAACTAGTATCATTAACCAAGAAATAATCATATCCACCTTCATGACATCACTGCTATGCCTCAAAATATACTACATACCTTCTCACAAGTAGTACTAGTCTACAACTACCAAATAAAAGAAAGTCAAGGGGGTAGAGCCACATAATAGACATGGTTAGCCTTATCTTATATTATCACCCTATATAATCTTATCTACTTATACGGCTTTCTCACATCAAACTTACCCAAGCGTACATTTAGACTACCTTCAAATTCCACAAATAGCCTTGTGTCTATAATTATAACTTACTGGATAATCTAGCCATTTTCATACTTCGAGAAAACAACAACTCACCTTAGCTAATAACTCCTTCTCTAGCTTCTACTAAACTAACACACAAGGACGTATCACTTTAATACCAACTCAATCTCATGCCAAAAGATTTGGCTATACATATATTTACTAAATCGCCCTTACCACCTTTATTGCCATTACGCCTCTAAACCCCCAGTTCATCCAATACAAGAACTAACAAAATGAACAATAAGTTGCTAGTGAATCGAAATAGGCCTAACACAGCTTCACTAGACTTTGAGTTTTCAACAACACAATGATAACAAGATTACAAAAGATAGAAACTTGACACACAATAATCAATGATCTAAGGATACATATCTTACTCTGTATAAATAAAACAACTGAGTCAAACACTTCCCCCACAAACTACCAATAAGTCATGACACCGACACTTAACTTATACTACTACTCGGGTGGAAATACAGTTCTAACATTTTGCTACACATCATCCCCTTTAAGCGTGAAGTCAGCAACATAAATTCTGAAAAGGACTGAATACACTCAATACCGCAGGCTGAAAAGCATGATTTCATCAGAATCAAAGTTCACACTAGAATCAATACACTCTAAGGCACTAACGGACTCTTCCCAAGTCCTTGCAAAATTTCAAAAACTTATATGGATAAATCAGAAAGAACCATGTCATTTAGAATCTAAACTTCTGTAATTGAATCACCCCAATAATGAGACATATCCTAGAACATCAGAGTAAGAAAAGAATTGGGATGACTATTACTTTCGTATGGGCGACACCATAGCATGAATTAGAGTATGAAAGAGGAATATTTCGAATCTATTGCATGAACTAGAACATGAAGAAAGAGAGACATTCCTAAATGCCTTGTAGCCTCCTGTTTATAAGTGTGGCGCGCTACACACCCATAATCAAGACTCTACCTGACGCAATTTCGCAGACACCCTAGGACCATGAACTGTGCTATGATACCAAGTAGCTCACGACCCAAACGAGGTCCTGGCCGTGATGGACATCCCAAACTATGAAGGCCCAAAATACCCATCTCTATCTGGTAATCATGCACAACATTTATATAATAAAAAAAGATGCGGAAATATAATCTAATATGGAAACATGGTCATACTCTAGATTTAGTTTAAAAATAAGGAATGAAATCCAAAATCAACTAAACAACATCTAGAATAGTCTGTGAAATCTCTACAACATAATCAAATAACAACTGTCTGAAACTGGGGCAAGGCTCCCAGTGGACCTAAACCAAAATAAATAACATAATCTGAAAGACACAAGCCTTCTGGAATTAAGAAGGCTCACCAACTACATACTTCACTGTTATCTGAAAACTCTACTGTTTAACAGGACCTCTGAACTGAGCTTTAGACCCTGGGAGGTAGGGGGTCAATACAAATGTACTGGTATGCAGAGAAAACCCAAAAAAATAATTTATATTCAACATATATGATAGCAATTTAAAACAGTTCATAAACATATCATATAGTAAGAAATTACATGGGCCTTTTCGAAAGACTCTGTAAAATCATCTGAACTCTGAGATATTCTTTGTTTTACTTCTGCGCTAGGTGGTATACCCTACAACTCTGAAATTCCATGGGCTATATGGAAGCTGCCATTAACTCAGCAGTCAAGTCCCTAACCCAAGTGTGCCGCAAGGGTTGGAGTCTCTGAATCTACTATGCCACACGTCGTCACCAGCGTACAATAATAATCTACCCATATTGGTAAATACGGTTTCAGGCTAAGAGTTACTTCAACTCAATTCCTTTTCGGGTAACCACCTAACCCTCTTTAAGACCATTTTTAACTTTTTAAAAATTATGCATCTTTTGAAAACATACTCTAAAATATCTTATCTGTTATGGTATACATACTTATGGTATCGTCATACCATTGACTTACAAGTCACATCTCTAAGCCATTAATAGCATATTATAATCTCTGTTTTCAAAACATAAGTTTGGGACCACCATATCAATAAATCAATTCAAAGAAACTCTTTCTCAAACCTTATGTAAACACATGTAAGGAACTCTCTTTGTCAAGCATTTCAATAATACAAGGTGGTCATGTCTAATTTTTAAATCACATGCAACTCTTTCTTATTTAAAACAAGGATGTAATTATATCAAGAAGATCCCTCTCATCATCTCTAAATCATGCTCAGACGCTAAGGTATTGAGAAAACTAATTTCAAATCATTCACACTAAGATCATAAACTTGAATTTATCACAAGAGAGGGACTTCATAATTTGTGCTCTCAAACAAATCTTAAATTTCAATTTCATACGTATACATATACTTGTAAATCAATTTGAGGGGATGAGGCCTAAAGGCCAAACCAACAATATCAATAACATGCATAAAGCATAATAAAAATCATGGACTTCAAAATCCTTTAACAAATTCATGCTTTATAATCTTTAAATCATAATTGAGTATTTTCAACAAGCCCATGTATTTTTATGATAAACCCCACGCACGTCAAATAGGAAATTAGAGACAGATTCTTGAAGCCTACGGTTTGGGGATTCCAAATCTTTAATCAATTTTGAAAACCCACGGTTGAATCTTGAGATTCTTGGAAGAGGTTTTGGGATGCTTAGGGTTTTTGCTTTCTAGAGAATGAAGATTTGGGAATAAAGTACTTTTGTTATGACATTGATTGTATGTTTATATATGAATTGGGGGTAGGGTAATTTCCCAAAATACCCCTTTTTAACCTTAACATAACCAGAAAAATATAAATGGGAGTCCGATTTAATGGGCCACCGTGACGCGCCACTATCGCGGTGGCTCACTAGAAATTCAAGAATCATAATTTGGCCCACTCCGCAATGCGCTACCATCACGGAGTCCCACTAGAAATTGACCATCATCATTTACACCCTCTCCGTGATGCGTCAAGGATAGGAATGATGGTGTTTTATGTCTAGGACTTAAATTAACCATAACTCCTTCACCCAGTGTCCATTTTGGACTCATCTTATTTCGACGAAAAATTTATTCAATCATCTACGAAATGAAAAGTTAAAATCTAAGGGATTCCACCGGGAAAAAGTATAAATCATTCTAGAAGCCAATGCTTGATATTTTAGGGACAAAAATTTAGCTAAGATAAACTTTGGGGCGTTACAGAAGGAACCCAAGAATCAACATCTAACATACCTAGAAATCTAGATTCTTGAAGTTCTTGAAGACTCTTGGAGGGATTCTTGAGATTGTTTTTGAAACTTGGGGGCTAGGGTTTTCTATCTTTGAGAGAGAATGCTTTTGTTCTTGAGGAATAGTGAAAATAAATGAGTAATTTTGGCTATTAAGGGTTTAAATCCTGTATATAGGCTGATTAGGGGCTTTAAGAAATTATCAATTGGTCCTTGGGATTAAATAACAAAATTTGAAAATCCTGATTTTTCATGTTGGCATGATGAGGTGAAATCGCGCCAGCTTACTTGAAACTGGACAATTGGGAAACTGTTTGGTGGTGCGACGCGGTGGACATCGCGTTGCCACCTTGGTTGTGAAATGGAAAGGCACCGCGACACGGTGGAATCGCGTTGGTGCATTGGAATTTGACAACTTTGAAATTGAGCCTTGGTGCAACGCACCATAATCGCGGAGGCTCACTGGATTTTGATGATTTCCATTTTGGCTGACTCCACGACGCGCTAAAGTACTAGGTAGTACACTATCTTGCAAAAATGTCTCTAACTCTTTGCCCGAGTGTCGGATTTAGACGAATTTAGTGTCGATGGAAAGATTATTCAATGTCCTACATGATAAAAAGTCAAATTCTTGAAAATACCACAGGAAAAAAAAGGGTATTCATCTATGAAGAAAGGTCTTTGATGTTCTAGGGACGAATCGAAGATAGATAGAAATATGGGGTATTACAATATCTCTCCCTTGGGAACATTCGTCCTCGAATGAGACTGATTAAGCTGAGAATACTAGCAGGATAAACTTACTTACTGGACATGAGCATGTGAAATATGACTATATGACTGGAACTACTTGATATACTGAGATTTCATATTGAACATGCATATCTGATGCATGGATATCTGACTGAACTGACTCTCGAATGCATGACTGAATATGCAATGATAATTGATACTAACTTTGTAAGGAACAATTGAACATGCAATTCAATGGGCTTAAGGACATGAAAGCATCGAGGAATTTATGGGGTACCTCCCCCTTGGGACTCTATGTCCCTCTAAGAACGCTTACTTTACTGAGATAGTGGGAAAACTGAGGTGATACATAAGGCACCTAGGGACTAAATCATAACTGAACCTCGTAAGTCTGAAACTAATGCATGATTCATGAACTGAACTGAACTCACAACTACTGGGACTCTCTATCTTGGAATAGTTACATTCTCGAGATTTCTGATAGAATGATTAGATGAAAAGATGAGAATACAAACTATACGGATCTGACTGTCTGACTGCTAAACTAACTGGCTAGCCTTACTGACTAACTCATGCCGAATACTTAAGCTCAAATGTGAGAAAGATATCTAACAAAGCATATCATGAATATGAAGGACTTATAACGTACCCGAATCTATGTTAGGGAAACTTTCGAATCATGATGGGTCTGGAGTGCATAAAATCTATTCTGACTCTAACAACTACTGGCGCCCTGCTGACGCAAATCTTTACCCCTTTGTTCTAGAACTCTACACTCTTACATCCTTTGGCCAGGTTTACCATATCCAAAACATACCTCTCTGCCTGCTCTACACACACCTAGGTGAGTCTTGCCCCATTCTTCACAAAGTGGATAAGTACGCTCACATCTCATATTACTCAGGGCTTTGGAGCCTGGTGCACTAGCTGAGGATAGAGCTAGGATAGAAAATTCTAAATATTCTGAGAACGATTTCCACCCTAGGACCCTGGTTGAGAAAAACTATAACTACCTATTCTGGCTTTCTTATTCACTCTCTCCCTATCCTTCATCTTATCTGCCTCAATCTGCTAAGCATGCATCATTAGTCTAGCAAGGTTCATATATCTATTGAGCATAGAAATCCTACACTTCTTCAACACCAACCTGGACACACCAGTCACAAACTTACTCATGTTAAATCTAGGTTTAGCCATTAAATCAGGAGCATACATAGCTAACTAGTTGAAATTAAGGTAATACTCTTTCACTATCATGGATCCTTGCCTTAGGTTCATGAACTCTTCTACCTTATCTTCCCTTATCTCTAGTGGGAAAAACTTATATAGAAAAGCATCCTGAAACACCTGTCAAGTCATAGGAGTTGCATCCTCCTCTCTACCCTTCTTCTACATCACTACCCAATCATTAGCAACATCCTTCAACCTATAGGATGCCAATTATATACTCTCTTCCTCAGAAAAATACATAATCTGGGTGATCTTCTTTACCTAATCAAGATAAAGTTATGGGTCCTCACCTTCTACTGACCTAAAGAATTTTGGCGAGTTTATTTTTATGAAATCTATGATTTTGGCTGCAGCTGAACCCCCATCTTGCTGAGGTAGGGCTGCAGCCTGGTGGTTACCTTAAACACTAGTTATCATAGCTTGGGCTAGCGCCTGAAAAGCTACCCAAAACTCTGCATGTGACACATTCTCATTCTCACAAACTATGGGATGAGGTGGTTGGTCATTATTCCTACGAGCATTTGCTTTGCGAGGAGGCATATTCTATAAATGAAAGGAAGAATGAATTAGACTTAGAAATAACTGGAACTTATGCATAATCGCATGACCTGAATACTAAAAGAAGGGAAACTGTTCCTAAAACATCTTATAGCCTCATGTACATAAATGTGGCGTGCAATACACCTATGCATAAAATTCTACTAAATACGGTCTTTTAGACTTCCTAGGATACTGTTGAACCTTAGGCTCTAATATCAAGTTTGTAACACCTCGAATTCTGAACCCCGAATGTTACATGGTGCTTATGACCCCGAAGGACCACAAGCTAACCCATGACTAATATCTATAACTGAGCACTGAATAATATACTATAAAATTATGAAAAACTGGTGGAAAATTTCCATAAGGTTAAATACTTAAATAAAACTGAATAAAGTATAATAATACCAAAATTAAAATAACTATCTGAAAATACTCTAGTCTGAAAAAGCCTCTAAACTATCTGAATAAAGAGTTGATGGGACAAACCCCCAATTAACTCCGTCTACTGAAATACTGAATCTAATGCAATACTAAAATAATGAACATCCTCGAATAATGAGGACTCACTGCTAAGTCTACTACTACTGGATGAGTCTGCACTGCTAAGGATGCTCTGGAACTCATACTTCTAAACCTATGGAATAAGATACCATAGCGCAAGAGAAAAGTATACGTCAGTACTTTGAATGTACTAGTATGCTAGATTAGGTAAGGCTGAATACAAGGGTTTACATACATGAACAATACTGACTAAATATCATGAGACTATTGAATGAGGATGCATGCATGAGTGCATAAACTATAACTAAAATCATAGTAACACTGAATATTGAATTCTAATAACTGGATTTTTTATTACTGAGTCTACTGATATTGATATCTGATTGGTTGTGGTTGAGATCGGTCATATCTAGTAGGTGATCTCTGAATATACTGATAATGAAGATGATTAACTGAATCTGAGATCAGTCCTATCTAGTGGGTGATCTCTGAATCTAATGGTACTTGATACAAATTAACTGTATTTGAGATCAGTCTTATCTAACGGGTGATCTCTGAATCTGTTGGTATAAATATTGATACTGCTTGACTAAATCTAAGATCAATCCTATCTAGCCGATGATCTCTAAATCCATTGATAATACTATTGAGTAGATGTATCTAACAGTCCTAAATCTGTGCTACTGAGCTGAGTTCTTTTACTGAGACTGATTCTGAAATTGGGATTGGGGGAAGTAGTCATCTAACCAACATGACCCTTCTAGCTACTTTGGGGTCAAACTTGTAACCCCAGTTGGAAGGGTGTCAGTACTATGCCACAGGTAAAGACACTACTGTTGTAGAGTCAGTCCTATGTAACGGGTGACCCCTGGGATTAGTCCTATAATAACGGGTGACCCCTGAGTATGTCAGTCCTATTTAGAGGGTGGCATCTCATACCTATGCTGGCTACATAGTTCTAGAACTTAGGGATTACTTCTAGGGATCTCATTCCTCTCTAATGGGTGATCCCCCATCCCTAGGTTCACTCGGTGCTGAATCCTACTCCCAACTGAAAGACACTGAACTGATTCTTGATCTTAAACTATACTAGACTGAGTTGAATCTGTTACTGATCATGTTACTTGACTGGTCTAGCTGAGTTTACTTGGTTTCAAAGACTGATGGAATACTATTGGATTTCATTATCTGACAGAATGCTACTAAGTTCTGAATTGAATATTTGAATACTACTAAGATCTGAGATGAGTACTGAACAAAAGATGGAATGCTAATGATACTGAGATTTTCTATGTTCTGTAACTTTCTGAGAGTACTGAGTTATGTTGATCATGGAATAACTGAGATTATCTTGAAAACTAACACTGTCTCTAGACAATCAGCTAACTTTTCGGGTATAAATACCTCCAAGACTTGATAACATAAATAATACAAGACCTGACCATTCTTGAACAACATAACAATAGACTATCATTCGCCATACACTCAATAAAGCATCTTTTCAAGCACTTGGAAATATTAACATGTGGTTGCATAAGGAATGCATACCAATATATCATGATTCATCCAAAAAAGTCTTGCATCAAACACTTAACATGCATTAAAGTGTACATAATTGGGGATTTCATGCTAACATGTCATAGTGCATTTACTAAGGCTTTTCAACAAACACTTGGCATGCATGAACTTATACATAATTGGGAAATTCTTGTCAACATGCTATAATGACCCTACTTCCTTCACACAAGCATTTTATCAAACATATGGGGAGCAAGCTTTGGTTATACAATAAATACTACACCTAAGTATCATGATTTCATGAACCAACATGCAACTTGAAGGGGGTTTATCATGAACATCACACAATTCATCGCATGCTAGAATTAATTCTTAAAACTTGTAGCCTAAATCATGAATTAAAACTCAACGACACATAATCATGAACTTCATACACATAAATCATGAAATCTCATAATTACATAAACTTTGTAAATTTGAAAAGGATTCTTGGACTTCTTGGGTGGAAGGAACTCAAGAATCAACATCTAACATACCTGAAAATCTAGGTTCTTGAAGTTTTTAAAGACTCTTGGAGGGATTCTTGAGATTACTTTTAAAACTTAGGGGCTAGGGTTTTCTATTTTTTAGAGAGAATGCTTTTGTTCTTTAGGAATAGTGAAAATAAATAAGCAATTTTGGCTATTGAGGGTTTAAATCCTATATATAGCCTGATTATGGGCTTTAGGAAATTACCAATTGGTCCTTAGGATTAAATAACGGAATCTAAAAATCCCAATTTTTCATGTTGGCGCGATGCGGTAAAATCGCACCAGCTTACTGGAAACTGGACAACTGGGAAACCGGTTGGTGGCGTGACGTGGTGGAAATCGCGTTGCCACCTTGGTTGCGAATTGGAAAAGCACACGACGTGGTGGAATCGCGTTGGTGCACTAGAATTTGACAACTCTAAAATTGAACCTTGGCACGACGTGCCATAATCGCGGAGGTTCACTAAATTTTGACGATTGCCATTTTGGCTGACTCCACGATGCGCTAAAGTACCAGGTGGTACACTGTCTTACTAAAATAGCTCTAACTCTTTGCCCGAGTATCGAATTTGGGAGAATTTGGTGTCGATGGAAAGCTTATTCAATTTCCTACATGATAAGAAGTCAAAATCTTGAAAATACCACAGGGGGAAAAATGGTATTTATCTATGAAGCAAGGTCTTTGATGTTCTAGGGATGAATCGAAGCTATATAAAAATATGGGGTATTACAGTGACACCTAACTTGTCAGATTCTATATACAAGTCATTGAGATAGTTTGACGAAGAATGATAAGTGTACGGAGTTAGGAAGTCAGGGGAAACATAGTCCTAGTATTCATCTCATGTTAATTTCAACCTAAAGTGATTAAGATTTGTTACTTTACTACTAATCTAGCTAACCTCCCCCCCCCCCCATTTGCTTTCTGTGCTTTTCGACTACATCAATAAATTCGTGATAGAGGTTCATCATATTCCTTGTGGGTTTGAACCCAAACATTATTGGGTTTTTTATTTGAAAACGACTGCATTATACTTTATAGAAGGTGTAATTTTAGTCGACATAAAATTTTGGTGCAGTTGTCGAGGAATATGATTCTGAATTGATTGATTGAGGTTGTTAGTTTTTGTTTTTCTGTTGTTCTTAGGGCGTACGTTGGCTTATACCAGTTCTTAGAGTCAATTCAATCCATTAATCCTACTTGATATTGAGCTAGAGTAGACCTTATGACAAAATCATATTATGGAATAACATGAGTGTTGGGTTCAAGATGAACCAAATCTCTTGAATCCACAACCTCCGCATAGTGTTCAAGAAATATTTGCACAAATCACAGCATGGTTATTGGATGAAGTGGAATTGAGGAAGGAAAATTCTCATCATGTATCTCAAGAGGACGATCAAGAAAGGAGGAAGATCATCGATCAACACTCGAATAAGATAGATCTAGAAGAGATAGATCTTAACCACCCACAGCTTATCAGCATTTACCAGTTTTTTATGATCTGAAAGTTGATTTAGGGTATGTTGATCATATTAGGGTAGGAACTATAATTCTTCCTGAGTTTCCAGCAGGGGTGAAGTTTGACATTACAAGTTCTATGATTCAGTTTCTCAAAGGACGTGTTTGTTGGTTTGCCAACTGATGACGTAACTATGCACATCATAAATTTCATTAGGATTTGTACTTTGTATAATTTACCTGGGGTGAGTTAGGATGATTTGAGACTTAGGTTGCTCCCATTCTCTCGTACAGGCGAAGCGACATTATGGATAGGGTAACTACCTTGTGGGTCATCACTACTTGAAATGAGTTGCAAAAATAATTCTTAAATTTAACCTTCCCACCCTTTAGAATACTACAGTTGAAGAATGAGATTTATAATTTCAAGAAATTGCATTTAGAAGCATTGTACGAGACATCGTTGAGGTTCAAGAAAATATTGATGACTATGCCCAATCACAGAATTTTGGGGAGGAATTTGCTTGAGATATTCTATAGAGCCTTGAATGCATACACCAAAGTTGTTGCTAACACTATTATTGGTAGGGCTTTCATAAGCCTTCATTGGGAATTAGCTTTGGAAATCTTAGAACTGGTCTCTAATACCAATCGAGGATAGCATACTCAAAAGGCAGAAAAACGAGTCGACACTTATGTTATTGGTGTTTTTAGTGAGCAGAGATCCCTAGATGATACAGTATCTCAAGATGTTTCATAACTGAGTATGGAGATTGGGTTACTTACAAAGTAATTTTCAACTATGAATGCTGAAAAGGTGAATGCATTGTGCCCGCTAGGTAAATCTTTTAGGCATTATGAATTAGATGCTGAGAAGGAGGTTAAGTATTTGGATAGATAGGTAGAGGGTTTCTGAGCCAAGGGTCTGGTCATGACACTTGGAATTTGAGGCAAAGGAATTAAGTTAGAACTATTGTGGGGACAGGCATAGGGACCAAAGCAGAGAGAGAGACGGTGACTGGCGGAGGAAGAATGATTATAAGGAGAAAAGTGGTTTATATATTCCACTGGGGAACCGTGATGCTGAATCATGGATGGAACCATTTCTTGCTAAGATGGTTAAGGGTCAAGAGATTCAAGAGAATTGCCTTAAGGATTTTAACCAAACATATCGAGATTGACCCAAAAGGTAGAATCGCATGCCACAGTGATTAAGAAACTTGAGAAATAATTTGGTTAGATATCAGCTACATTAAATCAACATCAACTAGGCACTCTTCCGAGCAACACAATGCAAAATTCAAAGAATGACAATCATTATTTAGCTTTTACTACTAAATGTGATAAGTCCAATATCGATCCACCCATGCCTATTATTGATGGTGTGATCAATGACCTTGTGGATGTTGATGAGGCACCCAAAGTAGAATCAGAAAAGTTGGTAACTAGTGGTGAGTCGGCACAAAGATTGATGGGTGTAGAAAAATGAGCTGAGAAGGATAAAGGAAAGGGTAAGGAGGTTAAGCCATTCTTGAAAGCTATTCCTCATCCTCCCCAACCTTTTCTCTAGAAGTTGAAATATAAAAAAGAGGAAGGGACGTATAAGATGTTTACTGCTATGTTGAAGGAGTTGAGTGTGAACATCGCTCTTCTTGAAGCTCTTGAGCAGATGCCTAACTATGCAAAATTAATGAAGGATTTGGTGTCAAAGAAAAGAACAACCAATTATAAGGATGTTGGTGGTTTGTATCATTGTAGTTCTTACAACTTGATCTCTTGTGCAAAAGAAAAGTGACCCCGGTGCTTTAACAATTCCTTTTACGATTGGGTCATCTAGATTTTCTATAGCTTTGTGTAACTTAGGTGCAAGAATTAGCTTGATGACACTGGAAGTTTTTAAAAAATTGGGCTTGAGACCTCTCTAACCCATGATTATGCGATTATTGATGGCAGATCATACAGTTAAGAAATTTGTGGACATATCATTTGATGTTTTGGTCAAAGTGGAAAACTTTATCTTTCCATTCGACTTTCTTGTCTTAAATTGTGAGGTTGATTTTTAGATGTACATAATCTTGGGGATACCACTTTTATCCACGGGTAGAGCATTGGTAGATATGGAAAGATGTGAACTTAAGTTCAGGATGAATAATAAGGAAGTCACGTTTAATGTGCGAAAAGCTATGAAGTAGTCAACTGAAATAAGGGTGGTTTAGGTAATAAACCGTGTTGTTGAACCTAGAGGATGACTCTATGTATACCTTGATGAAGTTTGAGTAATCAAGGTCCCTACATCGTGCCGCGATATTACTTCAGTCGTTGCTTGGGAGGAAACCCAAGGTATTTTGTTATTTTTGCATGTGTGCTAATTTCTATTTATTTTGATTGACATTAGATCTTCGTACCTAATGTACCATGGGTATGTTCCAAACTCTCTGGATTTATTGTGGCCTAATGCATTAGGGATAATGCATGCTTCTTTGACGGGGTTGGGCTACTTGTGGGTCTAGATGTCCTCCTAGGGTTTTTCTTGCTATGTATCTTTTCCCCAGACTTTATTATCGTGGTAGATCCGACATGTTTAGTTATAATATGTTTTATGTTTTTTTTGTGTTTAATTAGAAAAAAATAAGGAACCTAAGGGCTATTGACATGATTTGTTTGTTCTTATGTATTTTAAAGAAAATGAGACCCCTCCTAAATTTTTGTTAATTGTGTGATATAAATATCAGTGTGACCATTGTGTAAATATTGTCATGGCATTAGGATTAGAGATAAAATAATCATAGTTAGCATTGCATGAACTAGATATGTAATAGTTCGTGATATAACCCTGTACCATGAGGGTGTGAAGTAATTACACAGTTCCATTTATGCCTTTAATCCAGAATTTACCCAGTTAGTCTTGCCTAGGTTGTAGGATAGTTGGTTAGGACATGATGATTGGCCATTCTTGACTTAGTCCACTCTTATCCTAAATTATCATCCAAAAATAATTAAGTATCCCTTGAACCTTGATTTGAGCCTACATTGATCTATCTTCTTATTTCCACCTTTTCACCTTCTCAGTTGATTACAATGGACCTATTTTGAACCTAGTCGCCCCTCCTTGGATACTGTGCACCTCAACTCAGGCAAATCACCTAAGTTGAGGGTAGCTATCATAGGGGTGTGTAATTAAAACTAGGTATGCAGAACGGTTGTAATGTAAAAAAAATAAGGTGAGTGTTCTAGAAAAAAAACAAAAAAAATGATGAAAAACTTGAAAAGAAAAGAGAATAAATGAAAAGTAGAAAGTAAGCCACACTCAATCCCCAAAAAAATAAATAAAAGAGAAAATGGTGGAATAAAATGAAAAATAGTTGAGAAGTGGATCCAAAATGTAAGTGTAGTATTGAGGAGGGTGAGTCATTACATCCCAAATGTACCATACCTTCCCCCAATCCTACATTACAAGTCGAGTAAAGTCCTATAGTGATCCTAGTCCAACTGTCCGAAAAACCAAGGTATAGAAAATAAAGGTAAGTCTATGGTATTCTGTGCACATTGATTGGAACTTCATTTGTGAGTGTAAGTGTATTTACATAGTCCCTTGTATTGACATGCATAATGATACTGTGAGAATTAGGACTTCTTTATTATGAGGATACATGGATTTTGTTGCTAACTTTTTATTTGTTCGGGTAGTGTAACTTGCATATCTGCTTGACTATTTGTTTCTAATGTAATGCCATTACTTGATTCCTTTGTGTCATACAGTTATGCTACATGTATCCACACAATGATCTAGAAAAAATTTGAAATAGGAGGTGGTAAAAATTATTGAGTTAAAATTGAGTCGTCTGTAAGACATCAAGATTCAATTCAAGCCTCCACTCGAGCATAACAATAAAGAAAGATGACAATTTATGCTCGAACAAGATCAATATCAACCCTCACTTAGGTATTACCCTAATAATCATCTCTCATGTCAGATATAACATTCACATAAGCCCTCAACCAGGCATTACAACAATAATAATCTCTCTAGTCAACTATAATACTCAATAGGACCATACACATGCAACAAGATAAAATAATTATCTCAAAATAAGATAAGTAATCCTCAATTCATACCATACTTTGCATGAATGGTTAACTACCCAGCCCAGTTTGAAGAAAGTTAAGTCATAACCTATCTCAAAAACTCAAAATAAGAGCCTGGACCCTTCAACATAAGGTTTTTTCTTTGCGAGCGGCTTTGAAATGAAAAAGATCTATCAAAAATATAATATATAATTTAGAAGGAATCTAATGATACCACATAGAGGTTACTTTGTTCAAGGTCCAAAAATTGACCTCGGCGGAAAAATGATAAAATCAAAATTTTATTTAAGAACAATGTTCCCCATAGTAAGAGAGTTCTAAATGTAAAAACCTAATGAAAATGAGGTGAAATTAAAGAAAAATCAATTTTATACTTTACTGGGTAAAAACCCTAAAATCCAAGTTTGAAATCAAAATTTTAAAGTAATTTGGAAGTTGAAATCAATGGTAATTGATGAAAATAGAAGTCTAGAGTTTAACCACACAATACGAATGAGTTTTTCTTTAAAATCGCGAAGAACCGAGCTTTCAAAGTCTAAAAATGGTGAAAATGGGGTTTGTGACAAAACAATATTTTAAATTTTGTCTAGGCATATCTTTTTCTTCGTAAATGTGATCCCTAGGTTGCAAATGCGATGACCAACTCAATCCAAGTCCCATGATCATGATCAATCCATCACGATCTTGATGAATACCGACTCAAACTCAGGCCATTTATCCCTTCACAAACATGGTCACTATCCTGTAATTGCAATGAACGAACTAGGAGACCCTTCACTACATAGTCTCATAATCACATTCATGACAAATATTATTTCCATGTTCATGAATTCATCCAAGGGTCCCATAAGCACAAAAAATATTTTATTGGGTTCTAGATATTACCAAAACTAGCAACCAAGGAAATGATAAAATCCTCTGAATGGACTATCCAGATTCATTTGGAACCCCACAAAAAAAAATAACACTATTAGACTAATTTCAATGTTCCAAACTCAATGAAACCATCAAATTTGTCAAAAAAGTTCTTTTCAACAAATAAACCCCTGGGACACCTTTAGGTTAAATTTAGTAAGTTGCTCGTCTAATAGGTCAAAACTAAATGTAAATGCTTGGAACCTGAAACAACTATGGTACTAATCCAAAATCGACATTCCAAAATCGATGAAGCTAACAAAATCACCATCTGACACTCAAATCACCAAATGTTGACCAAAGTTAAACTAAACAAGGTTTCTCAAAAGCTCAAACTTACTCAAATCATCCCCGAATGCTTTGACGATCATGTCATCCAACCCTACTACTCATAATATCATATAGTAACTATAAAGAAGTCTAAAATTAAAAAATAGCAAAATATAAAAATCACAACATGGGTTATTATAGAAATCTAAGTCAGTTATCGGGATCGATCTCGAGTCGGGTCGACAATCAAGGTTGGGTGTTAGTATCAGGTATCATATCAAAAGAGAGGGTCAAGTTCTAGGTTGACTACGATCAGATCTCGAATCGAGGTCGGTCAGTCTCAGATTGGTAGCTAAGGTAGGTTGGGAACAAGGTCAGTGTTGAGGTCGGATGCAAGGATGAATTCCCAGATTGAGTGTCAAAGTCTAGTATCGGGGTCAGGTCTTGGGTCAAGAGTTTGGATGAGGTTTAAGGTTGAGTTTTGTGTTCAAAAATTAAGGTAGGGTGTCGAGTTTGGAATTGAGTTCAGGTCTAGGATCAGGAATGATGGAAGTGTCCTCGATTAGAACTTAGGGTCATTCCTCGAGTAGAAATTGAGGTTGAGTCTTGGGTTAAGAGTCGGGGTCAGGTATTAGGGTCGGGTCCTAGTTTGAGTTTAGAGAGTTAGGGTCAGGTCTTAAATCATTAGTCGAGCACTACTAAAAAAAAAAGCAATTTTTCGACCACAAAAAATTGACCATAGCATGTGGTCGCAAAAAAACCGACCACATGTGGTCGGTTTTATTTTTTTTGAATTAAATTTTTTAAGAAAAAAGCAACTACGTGTGGTCTCTTTTAAATTTTAAAATTCCAAAATAATCATTTCAATAATTTTTATATTAATTATTATTTATTTAAAAAAAATAAAAATACCGACCACTTATGGTCGGTTTTGGAATTAAAAAAAATAAAAAAGAAAATAATTTTAAAAAACCGACCACTTAAGGTCGGTTTTAATTAAAAAATATAATTACTTAAAAAGCGACCACTTGTGGTTGGTATTATTTTAAAACTAAATTTAAAATATTTTATAAAAGCGACCACAAATGGTCAGTTTTTATTTAAAAAATATTAAAAAAATAATTTCAAAAAACAACCACTTGTGGTTGGATTTTTTTTAAATATAATAAAAAGATAATTTTAAAAATTGACCACTTGTGGTTGGTTTTATTTTAAAAATTAAATTTAAAATATTTTATAAAAGCGACCACAAGTGGTCGGTTTTGGAATTAAAAAACTAAAAAAGAAAATAATTTTAAAAATCGACCACTTATGGTCAGTTTTATTTAAAAATACTATTAAAAAGCATTTTAAAACAGCGACCACTTGTGGTCGATTTTATTTTAAAAATTAAATTTAAAATATTTTATAAAAGTGACCATGTGATCTATTTTGAAATTAAAAAAATATAAAAAAATTATTTAGGAAACCTACCACTTGTAGTCACTTTTATATTTTAAAAATAAAATATTTTCAAAAAGAAACCACTTGTGGTCGATTTTTATTAATAAATAATTATATGTAAAATCAAATATATTACTTTTTGAAATTACACTGATCACACGTAGTCGATAACCAATATAATACTAATAAAAATTAATCAATCTTAGATTTTGTAAAAAAAATATACTAAAAAATATATCAAATAAAATAAATAAATTACATTGTACATAATTTTTATCTTTTACTTTTGTTTCAATATATAAAATAAATATTTTCGTTTGTATATACGTTAAAGGACGTTAAACATGCATAATCTTTGTATAATAAATATGTGTATGTATATCATACCGTTGAGATAATGATATTATGCTACTATTGCAGTTATAATAATGTAACGTACATATATAACCGATAATTCATCAGAATATAATGAATGTGTTCTATTATGAGGTAATATACTTGTGAATTTGATGTATAATGTACATATATATAGATATCTTTATATATATATATATATATGTATATATATGTGTGTGTATATATATATGTATATATATATGTGCATATTTATGTGTGTGTATATATATGTATATATATGTGTGTATATATATATGTGTATATATATATGATGTAGTGATTGATCGATGAATAATGTAGTCAAAAACTAGTAGAATCTATCCAAACATATTGAATACTTGATTTGAAACGATAGAAGTAATAATATACTGTATATTAAAGTTATATTAATGTAAGCTAATCAAATTAATCGATAAATCATCAAATTATGTATATGAAATACGTCGCATTAAATTATTGGATAATATACTCGTGTACGTATGTGATGTATATAGTACGTATTTAGAACTTGATATAGTCTATAGTGTGTATATGTGTGTGTATGTATAGGTATATATATAGCATATACATATTATACAGTAAAGGTATATTAATGACATAAGATAAACTAACTGATAATTCATCAGAGTATATGTGATATATGTTGTATATTATTATGGGGTAGTAAAATTGTGTATGTGATGTATATAGTATGTATTTGAAAGCTGATAGCCAATTGAATATATTTATATATACGTATATCTCGTGTAGTGGCGTATGTAGTAATCAAAAGCTAGATAACTGAATCTATATATCAAAATATTTTGAATAATACGTTGATACCATACTGTTGAGGAAATAGACATACTATTTTGTTTCAATGTAGACACGCGTATATTGTTGAAGTTGTAATAACGTAAGACAAGTAATCGATAATTTATCTGATTAACACGATTTATTACGAGGTATATATATATATATATATATAATATCGTATTTAAAAGCTAATTAACCAAAAATTTATCATAATTTGTAAAATTCATTTATATTATTATACGATCGAGGAAATATACTACTCGTGTTAATGTGATGATAAAATAACCAATTATCTGATTTATATAGATACGCATTGCATTAAATTATTTGGATGTTATTATAAATATTATACAATTTATTAAAATTTTAATTTTTTAATAAAAATCGACCACAAGTGTTCATTTTTCGAATGATATTTTTTTACAAAAATAAATCAACTGCGTATTTTGGTAATACCCGATAATAACCCGACCCAACCCAATCTTAATTGCCTTTTTCCATTTGTATATTATATATAATATCGTATTTAAAAGTCGTCTAACCAAAAATTCATCCTAATTTGTAGAATGCATTGATATTATTATATGATTGAGGAAATATACTACTCGTATTAATATGATGATAAAATAACTAATTATATGATTTAACTTTTTTACAAAAATTGACCGCATGTGATCGTTTTCCGATAATAACTTTTTAAAAACTAAATCAAAAACTTATATTTTATTTTGTCAATAATTTCGTAAAAACTGACCACATGTGGTCAGTTTTCAAAAAGATTTCCAGAAAACTAACCATATGTGGTCGGTTTTTAAAAATATTTCCAGAGAATCAACTATATGTGGTCGGTTTTTCTAAAAATTTAAAAAAATAAATTCTATTAAATAAATTTATTCTGACCCGACCCAACCCATCCAAATAACACACACACACCAACCCACCAACACACACACAAACACATCACAATACACAGCAACACATCGCAACACACCTACAACGACTCCAAATTGGCGACGGCGAACTTCAGCAGCTCAGCCTCCGGCGGCTCCACACACACATGTATGTTTTTCTATTCTTCTCAGTTAACTTCCCCTTTCCCTCTCAGTTACTAAATGACACACAACCCTACTTGAGATTTTAAGTTTTAAAAATGTGAGTGTGAGTTAATTGTTGTTCTTTTTACTTGATTCAGCTTATTTTTTGGGCCTTTTTTTACTTGATTCAACTTATTTTTTGGGCCTTTTTTTTACTTTATTCAACTTATTTGGGTGATGTAACTTTTTTCTTTTATGGGTTTTGAGTAATTTTGGTGAAGTTTGCTCAAAAATCAAGTGTGGTTTGAGCTTATTTGGGGTCTTTTTACTTGATTGATGTAAAAATTAAGTGTATTTTAGTTATTTTGTTAAACGAGTTTTGCTTAATTATTGATGAAGTTTACTTATTGTGATCCAAGATGGTGGATCTAAGTGATAAAGTTAGTGATCACCTTATAGTTACCTTCTTCTTAATTATTGTTTTTATGTCTTTATACTTGTTTGAGGTTAAAATTGAGTGTGATTGTACTGGGTATGTAATTGTTGTTGTTAGTTGAAATGGAAGTCATACATGTAATATCTTTTACTAAATTGTTGCAATTGTTTAAGCCAAAGATTATCTTTTCTAATAATTTTACTGTTTGACAGAATCCGTATTCGGAAAATGATTGTTTTGTTATTTTCCGGCGACTGCTTATCTCTTTCACTTTAATTTAGGTCAAGCAAGGGTAAGTTGATCTCTCTCTATTTTCTTATAATGATGTTTTTAAATGTAGTTTAGTTTGGAATTGTTCGTTGTAGAAGGCTTTGAAAGCCATAGGAATTTTGTGATGATTATATAGTGCAAGAGGGACATGCGACGCCTCTACTTTTTTTCTTTATTACACTTGTTCAATTATATGACTTATACTATAAATGAATATGTTACTTGAAAGTGATTAATTGTAGTTACTTGAAGATGAACTTTTATTTTGAATTTTGTTTTGAATGTAGTTTAGTTTGGTAACTTGGGAGGTGACAAGTGACTTGAAAATGCTGAAGTGTAGGGTACTTGAAATGAGAATTTTTCATTTTGAATATAGTTTAGTTTGGTAACTTGGGAGGTGACTTAGTGCCATGAAATTGATTAAGTGTACGTACTTGAAATGTGAATTTTTATTTTTGATGTAGTTTAGTTTGGTAACTTGGGAGGTGACTTAGTGACTTGAAAATGTTGAAGTAGAGGTACTTGAAATGTGAATTTTTTATTTTGAATGTAGTTTAGTTTAGTAACTTGGAAGGTGACTTAGTGACTTGAAATTGATTAAGTGTAGGTACTTGAAATGTGAATTTTTATTTTGAATGTAATTTAGTTTGGTAACTTGAGAGGTGGCTTAGTGACTTAAAAATGTTGAAGTGTATCTACTTGTAATATGAATTTTTTTATTTTAAATGTAGTTTAGTTTGGTAACTTGGGAGGTGACTTAGTGACCTGAAAATATTGAAGTGTAGGTACTTGAAATGTCAATTTTTTATTTTGAATGTAGTTTAGTTTTGTAACTGGAAATGTAAACTTTTGTGACTTGAAAATGATTAAATGTAGGTACTTGAAATGTGAATTGTTATTTTGAATGTAGTTTAGTTTGGTAACTTGGGAGGTGACTTAGTGACTTGAAAAGCTTGAAGTGTAGGTACTTGAAATGTGAATTTTTTATATTGAATCTAGTTTAGTTTGGTAACTTGGGAGGTGACTTAGTGACTTGAAAATATTGAAGTGTAGGTAGTTGAAATGTGAACTTTTGTTTTGAATGTAGTTTATTTGGTAACATGGTAGGTGACTTAGTGACTTGAAAATGTTGAAGTGTAGGTACTTGAAATGTGAATTTTTCATTGTTAATGTAGTTTAGTTTGGTAACTTGGGAGGTGACTTAGTGACTTGAAATTGAATAAGTGTAGGTACTTGAAAAGTGAAATTTTTTTTTGAATGTTGATTAATTTGGTAACTTGGGAAGTGACTTAGTGACTTGAAAATATTGAAGTGTAGGTACTTGAAATGTGAATTTTTTATTATGAATGTAGTTTAGTTTGGTAACTTGGGAGGTAACTTAGTGACTTGAAATAGATTAAGTGTAGGTACTTGAAATGTGAATTTTTGTTTTTGAATGTAATTTAGTTTGGTAACTTGAGAGGTGGCGTAGTGATTTAAAATTGATCAAGTGTAAGTACTTGAAATGTAAATTGTTATTTTGAATGTAGTTTAGTTTGGTAACTTGGAAGGTGACTTAGTGACTTGAAAATGTCGAAGTGTAGGTACTTGAAATGTAAATTTTTTATTTTAAATGTAGTTTAGTTTGGTAACTTGCAAGGTAACTTAGTGACTTAAAATTAATTAAGTGTACGCACTTGAAATATGAATTTTTGTTTTAAATTTTGTTTAGTTTGGTAACTTGGGAGGTGACTTAGTGACTTGAAAATATTGAAGTGTAGGTACTTGAAATGTGAATTTTTCATTTTGAATGTAGTTTAGTTTGGTAACTTGGGAGGTGAATTAGCGACTTGAAATTGATTAAGTGTACGTACTTGAAATGTGAATTTTTGTTTTGAATGTAATTTAGTTTGTAACTTGGGAAGTGACTTAGTCACTTGAAAATATTGAAGTGTAGTTACTTGTAATGTGAATTTTTTATTTTGAATGTAGTTTAGTTTGGTAACTTGGGAGGTGACTTAGTGACTTGAAAATACTGAAGTTTAGGTACTTAAAATGTGAATTTTTATTTTGAATGTAGTTTAGTTTTGTAACTTGAAATGTGAACTTTTGTGACTTGGAAATGATTAAGTGTAGATACTTGAAATATAAATTATTATTTTGAATGTAGTTTAGTTTGGTAACTTGAAAGGTGACTTAGTGACTTGAAAATCTTGAAGTGTAGGTACTTGAAATGTGAATTTTTAATTTTTAATGTAGTTTAGTTTGGTAACTTGGGATGTGACTTAGTGACTTGAAATTGATTAAGTGTAGGTACTTGAAATGTGAATTTTGTTTTGAATGTAGTTTAGTTTTGAAACTTGGGAGGTTACTTAGTGACTTGAAAATGTTGAAGTGTATATACTTGAAATGTGGATTTTTCATTTTGAATGTAGTTTAGTTTGGTAACTTGGGAGGTGACTTAGTGACTTGAAATTGATTAAGTGTAGGTACTTGAAATGTGAATTTTTATTTTGAATGTTTTTTAGTTTTGTAACTTGGGAGGTGACTTAGTGACTCTAAAATGGTTAAGTGTAGGTCTTTAAATGTGAATTTTTCATTTTGAATGTAGTTTAGTTTGGTAATTTAGGAGGTGACTTAGTGATTTGAAATTGATTAAGTATAGGTATTTGAAATGTGATTTTTTTTTTGAATTTGTTTAGTTTGGTAACTTGGGAGGTGACTTAGTGACTTGAAAATGATTAAGTGTAGGTACTTGAAATGTGAATTTTTGTTTTGAATTTAGTGTAGTTTGGTAACTTGGGAGGGAACTTAGTTACTTGAAAATCTTGAAGTGTGGGTACTTGAAATTTGATTTTTTATTTTTTTTGAATGTAACTTAGTTTGGTAAATTGAGAGGTGACATAGTGACTTGAAATTTATTAAGTGTAGGTACTTGAAATGTGAATTTTTTCTTTGAATGTAGTTTAGTTTGGTATCTTGGGAGGTGACTTAGTGACTGGAAAATATTGAAGTGTAGGTACTTGAAATGTGAATTTTTTATTTTGATTGTAGTTTAGTTTGGTAACTTGGGAGGTGACTTAGTGACTTGAAAATGATTTAGTGTAGGTACTTGAAATGTGAATTATTATTTTCAATGTAGTTTAGTTTGGTAACTTGGGAGGTGACTTAGTGACTTGAAATTTATTAAGTGTAGGTACTTGAAATGTGAATTTTTGTTTTGAATGTAGTTAATTTGGAAACTTCGGAGGTGACTTAGAGACATGAAAATGTTGAAGTGTAGGTACATGAAATGTGAATTTTTTTTTTGAATGTAGTTTAGTTTGGTAACTTGGGAGGTGACTTAGTGACTTGAAAATATTCAAGTGTAGGTACTTGAAATGTGTATTTTTCATTTTGAATATAGTTTAGTTTGGTAACTTGGGAGGTGACTTAGTGACTTGAAATTTATTATGTGTAGGTACTTGGAATTTAAATTTTTGTTTTGAATGTAGTTTAGTTTGGTAACTTGGGAGGTGACTTAGTGACTCGAAAATGTTGAAGTGTAGGTACCTGAAATGTGAATTTTTTATTTTGAATGTAGTTTATTTTTGTAACTTGGGAGGTGTCTTAGTGACTTGAAAATGATTAAGTATAGGTACTTGAAATATGAATTGTTATTTTAAATGTAGTTTAGTTTGGTTACTTGGGATGTGACTTAGTGACTTGAAAATGTTGAAGTGTAGGTACATGAAATATGAATTTTTAATTTTGAATGTAGTTTAGTTTTGTAACTTGGGAGGTGACTTAGTGATTTGAAATTGATTAAGTGTAGGTACTTGAAATGTGAATAGTTTATTTTGGATGTAGTTTAATTTGGTAACTCGGGAGTTGACTTGGTGTCTTGAAAATGTTGTAGTGTAGGTACTTGAAATGTGAATTTTTTATTTTGAATGTTGTTTAGTTTGGTAACTTAGGAGGTGACATAGTGACTTGAAATTTGATTAAGTGTATATTTCTTGTTTAAGATTGATTTGTAATATACTGTCTAAGATTGTGGTTGTCACTTTTTCATCTTTTATGTAGTAATATATTATTTTAATACTGATTTAGTGATTTGAAATGTGAATTAGTAACTTGAAATTAGTTACTCGGAATATTTTACCACAGGTGTTTTCTCATATTTTTTTTGTAAGGACTAACTACTTGTTAACTTTACATAATTTAGATGGGAGGTAAAGGTGACAAAGGTAAGCAAAAAGTTGATCCTACAAAGACAAAAAAAGAAAAAACAACCTCCGCCTTATAGACGACTGTCAGGTATTCATAAATCTGAGGGTCGGTTTGATGACGTGACAGCACGACTCTCTTATTCTAGGTCATCACATCATTCAATTTTTGCTCCTACGCACGTGCGCCCACTTTATGTGTCTACAGTGACTCATTCTGCTCACATTCTCATGCCACCACCTTCACATCATTCAGTTTCTGCTCCTACGCACGTGGGTCTACTTCATGGGTAGTCACATCATTCTCAGACGATCGTTGGCACATACGGTCATATACTATCGTCTGCAATACCCTCTACTAGTAGTCACCTATGTTCTCATAGTGATTCTGTTGGATCTATTGGGTTGACAGATCTTCATCTTAGAGGCACACTGTTCGGTGCTTCAGATCCACCCACGCCAGTGCATCTACCAGCACTTGTTCCGCAGCCTGGAGATAGAGATGCTTATCGGAGGCAGTATATTATTCCATATGGAGCAGGATAAGATTTCTAAATATAACAACATTATTCATTTTTTATTTACTATATTATTATGCTCTATGAAATTAATGCTTGATCTTGTGTTGTAGGTTTTTCCCCGATGATGGAATTGCAAAAATTATAACTAGGTGCATTTGTTGGAACTTCAACGGCTATTGGACCAGTTGGCAAAAGGTTTCAGAATTTGATAGAAAACAAATATTTAAAGAATTTCAGGTAAAGATTTAACTTATCGACTACTTAACACATTGTTAGAAAAAAATTTAAATATTAAACTTTTGTTTTTATTGTAGAAATATTACTAGTGGGATGAAACAAATGACGATGCTATAAGAAAGAATTTTTATAGTAAAGCCAGACTCAAAATGAACGGTCCGTTGGATTATGCCAGAACGAAGAGGGTACGATCAAAGTTTATACTCGAACCCATGTGGCAAGATTATCTTCGCTATTGGAATAGCGACGAATACCAAGTATTGAGTGACAAAGGAAAAAAAGCCAAGGGATCATCCAAGGGTGGCTCTCTACATACTGCGGGAGCATTTAGTCGGATTATCATGGAGCAAAAAATGGTATGTAACTTTTACAGGTTTAATTGTTTGTTTCTATTTAAATTTTTAATTATTTGAAGATTAATAATTTTATCATATGCAGAAAAAAATTGGGTAGGAAGATACAACAACATGAGGTATTCGAGGAGACCCATGTTAGAAACAAAAAGAACCCAACTGATAAAGATGTCTGGGTTGAGCCTCGTGTAAAAGCTACCCATGTAAGAATCAAATTTTTTATTCATAATTTCTTTTCTCAAAGTTGATATTATTCAAGTACGAGTAGTTTAATATTTTTTTACTATTAATTTTAACTTTACTTTGAATATAGGACAAATATATGCAATTGATTAATGAATATCATAGTACTCAGCCTCCTAAAAGTCAGGGTTCTGGAAAAAAACTGTGGGTTCTCCTGTTAGAGGCCAATACTACGGGTACTACAGAAAATGCTTTAGCGATAATATTAGGTCTTCGTTCGGCAATACATCTTATTCCTGATCAACTGATAGAGATACTATTGATTTACTAAAAATACGTTTTCTGAACTCACTAAAGAGCTTGTTGCATAGACTGAGAGGGCGAAGCAGAAGGAAGAGGAAACATCATAACAAATTAAAATGATGCAGGAGCAGATCAACTCTTTACTTCGATCTGCAGGGATTCTTCCTCCTTGTTTTTGTGATGCAGTTCGTGTTGCAAAAGGTCTAGGCCCACTGGATGATTATTACACCACAAAGGAGGAATCATATCCTATGTATGAGGCTAAGGATGCAGATGACGAAGAGGATGATGAGTTGTAGTTTTTAGACTTTTGTATGTTTTGTAGTTTGGATTTGGAATCTTGATAAATTTTGTAAATAACTTAATTTTAAATGTTTGTATTGTTATACTAGTTTGATTGTTATGTTGTTATTTTGATTATTATGCTGGTTTAATTGTTATGCTGGTTGATTGTTATGCTGTTATTTTTTAAAAAAAATTACCAAAAAAATCGACCATATGTGGTAGGTTTTCTGGAAAATTTTTATAAAAACGGACCATATGTGGACGGTTCTTGGGGTAATCTTTTTAAAAACCGACCACACGTGGTCGGTTTACTATAATTAATTAAAAAATATTTTATTAAATAAATTATTAAATTAAAAAACCAACCACAAGTGTCGGTTTTGAATTTAAATTAATTATTTAATTTAATAAAATCGACCATATGTGGTCAGTTTTGTATTTAAATTAATTAATTAATTTAAATATGAAACCGACCACTTGTAGTCGGTTTCTTTTGAATTTTATTTTTGTTTAAAAAAACTTTTTAAATAAAATGAATTTTAAATATATATAGTTTTAGAAAAAAAATCAACCACACGTGGTCGATTTTTAAAAAGCTACCACGCTTTTTTCGTCCACGCGTTTTGGTTATTTTTTGGTTGCAAATGCAGAAAAAACGACCACATTTGGTCGATTTTTGTGGTCGGTATTCCTATTTTTTTTAGTAGTGGAGGTAGGTTCCCAACTCAAAAGTTGAGGTTGGTTTCAGGGAAAGGAATCAAGATCGGGTCTCGTGTTTGGTTTGAAGGTCCATGGAAAATATTTTCCTTCATACCAAACAAAATCTCGAGTAGATATTGAGGTTGAGTCCTGGGTTAAGAGCCGTGGTTAAGTATTGGGGTCGAGTCCTAGTTTGAGTTTTGAAAGTTAGGGTCAGGTCCTAAATCATTAGTCGAGGTAGGTTCCCATCTCAAAAGTTGAGGTTGGGTTCAGGGAGAGAAATCAAGATCGGGTCTCGTGTTTGGTTTGAAGGTCCATGGAAAATATTTTCCTTCATACCAAACAAATTCTTGAGTAGATATTGAGGTTGAGTCCTGGGTTAAGAGTCAGGGTTAGGTATTGGGGTCGGGTCCTAGTTCGAGTTTTAAAAGTTGGGTCAGGTCCTAAATCATTAGTTGAGGTAGGTTCCCAACTCAAAAGTTGAGGTTGGGTTTAGGGAGAGGAATCAAGATTGGGTCTCGTGTTTGGTTTGAAGGTCCATGGAAAATATTTTTCTTCATACCAAACAAACCCATAATGTGTGTTGTGATGTACGATTAATAGACAGAAAAATAACATATGAGAATAAAAGAATGAAGATCTAAAAACTTTGTTGTAACACTACTAAAAAAAATGGAGAAAACTAATCAGAAAAACCGACCACAAGTGGTCGGTTTTCCCAAATTTCCGACCAAAAAACCGACCAATATTTGTGGTCGATAAGTAGTGGTGGTTTTTTAAGAACAGACCAGAAATGGTCGGTTTTCTCAAAAAAAAAAAAAAAATTTAAAATTTATTTTATTTAATTAAAAATAAAATAAATAATTTTAGGAAAAAAAACTGACCACAAGTAGTCGGTTTTTTATTAAATTAATTAATTAATTTTAATATTAATCCAACCACAAGTGGTCTGTTTTATAATAAATTAATTAATTAATTAATAGAAAAAACCGACCACTTGTGGTCGGTTTTTTGTAAAAAATTCAGAAAAACCAACCACATATGGTTGGTTTTTTTATAATTTTTTTTAAAAAAATATTGAAAATTTTCAAAATATAAACATTAAAAATCAAATTATTTACAATACAGTCCACCAATCATTTACAAACATTAAAAATCAAATCAAATTATTTACAATACAGCGCACCAATCATTTAATATACAATCAACCAAACACCATAAGAATACAAACATTAAAAAATAAATTATTTACAAAATTTATCAGAGGTTCCAAATCCAAACTATAAAATATACAAAAGACTAAAACTACAACTCACCATCCGCATCTTCATTCTCAACCTCACCCATTTTATTATCAATATTTCGTTGATATATTCAGCTACAATCATGTTCCATCTACACAATCAATCGCATTCAAGTAATTAGTTCAAGTCACAAAAGTTCACATTTCAAATACCTACACCTAAACATTTTCAACTCACTAATTCACTTCACAAGTTACTAAACTAAACTTAATTCAAAATGAAAAGTTCACGTTTCAAGTACCTACACTTAAACATTTTGAAGTAACTAATTCATTTATCAAGTGACCACACTTTAGTAAAATCAAAACGCAAGTTCACATTTTAAGTACCTAATTCAAAACAAAAGTCACTAATCCATAATTCAAGTACCTAAACATTTTCAAGTTACCAACCTAAACTAAATTCAAAATGAAAAGTTCACATTTCAAGTACCTACACCTAAACATTTCAAGTCACTAATTCACTTCACAAGTTACCAAACTAAAGTAAATTTAAAATAAAAAGTTCACATTTCAAGTAACTACACCTAAACATTTTCCAGTCACTTCACAAGTTACCAAACTAAACTAAATTCAAAATGAAAAGTTCACATTTCAAGTACCTACACCTAAACATTTTCAAGTCACTAAGTCACTTCACAAGTTACCAAACTAAACTAAATTCAAAATGAAAAGTTCACATTTCAAGTACCTACACTTAAAACATTTTGAAGTCACTAACTCACTTCTCAAGTGACCACACTTAACTATATTCAAAACACATGTCCAACTTTCAAGTAACTACACTTAAATATTTTCGACTCACTAGTGCACTTCTCAAGTGACCACACTTAACTAAATTCAAAACACAAGTCCACCTTTCAAGTAATTAAACTTAAACATTTTCTAAACTAATGCACTTCTCAAGTGACCACACTTAACTAAATTCAAAAAATAAGTTCACATTTTAAGTATCTACCCTTAAACATTTTCAAGTCACTAACTCACTTCTCAAGTGATCACACTGAACTATATTCAAAACACAAGTCCAACTTTCAAGTAACTGCCCTTAAACGTTTTCGACTCACTAATGCACTTCTCAAGTGACCATACTTAACTATATTCAAAACATAAGTACACATTTCAAATACCTACACTTAAACATTTTTGACTCAGTAACTCACTCCTCAAGTGACCACACTTAACTAAATTCAAAACACAAATCCACATTTCAAGTACCTACACTTAAACATTTTCGACTCACTTCTCTAGTGACCACACTTAGCTATATTCAAAACACAAGTCCACATTTGAAGTACCTACACTTAAAGATTTTCGACACACTAACTCACTTCTTTAGTTACCATACTTAGCTATATTCAAAACACAATTCCACCTTTCAAGTAACTATACTTAAACATTTTTGACTCACTAATTCACTTTAGTAAATTCAAAACACAAATTCACCTTACAACTACCTAAGTTTAAACATTTTCGAGTCACTAACTCACTGCTCAAGTGACCACACTTTAGTAAATTCAATTGACAAGTTCACATTTCAAGTACCTAAACTTAAAACATTTTTGAGTCACTAATTGAATACTCAAGTGACCACACTTTAGTAAATTCAATTGAGATGAGATGCACTAGAGGAAAAAGAAATATTCTAAGGAAATAAGATGTTTAACACACTAATAATGTACCTCGGACTGAAAGATAATTGCCACAAAGTTGATTAAACATAAAAAAGGTAAATATGCCATTGACCTCCCAACCAGCAGACAGAGAACTTATTCCTGAAATGGCCAAGTAAACTAAAATATGTCCACTTCCATTATCATGTGTGTTTCCATTAGGATAAATGATCATTTTCTTGTATCAAGTCAATTAATACATTCAATATTATCATTCATATCATTTAGGACAAACTTTGTTTAAAATGATCCACTATGTAGTGTCTTTACTTACACAAAAAATGTCCATAATTCCTTAATTAAGATATATACAACAGGCCACAATCTAGTCCTATTTTAATAACATAATTTGACTGGCCAGGCAGATGATAAAAATAGTGTGAATGACATGATTCAAGAAAGGAGATTTAGTATATTGACTTTAATTTCTGCACAGAACAACAAGACAAGAAAAGGTAAAGAGTAATCACTTTATTAAGCACACTTCAAAAGAAAAATAATGCATTAGTGAGGATTGAGATATGTCTTACCATTTATAGCCACTAGGTATGGGAGGTACCAGAGGAGGCTGGCGAGAGGAGATTTGTTGGTTAGTGGTGGAGCGGAGGCTGGTTCATCCAGTAGCGGAGGCTGGCGGCGCTGAAGACGAAGAGCCCTTGACGGGAAGCGGTGCGTAAACTATTTTGTTGTTCGCCGTTTGGTGGTTGCATGGAGATGATGGTGGCGACGGCTGATCAGCAGCGATGTCGCCATTGATGGTGAAGAGGTCTTAGAGAAAGAGAAGTATATAGAAAGAGAAGAGACAAATAAAATGAGGAGACTAGGGTTAGGTTTTAGGAATTTTTTATTTAAAAGGAAAGAATAGGCTCCTTTGATTTCAGCCGTCAGATCGGTTTTTGATCGACGGTTGAGATCTAGAGGTTGAGAATTTAATTAGGATTTGACTAAAATTTAAAAATTGAATCGTAAGTTGACTATGACTGTAATAAATTGGCTGCAATTGTAATGAATTAAATAAAATAGACTAAAATTGTAAGAACTTGGATAAAATTGGGTTAAACGGTAAATAAATTGAGTCTAATTAGATATAATTTGGCTAGAATTGTAATAAATCAGGTAAACTTAATTTAAAATTGTTATGAATTGGCACAATTGAGTTAGAAAATACACAAATTTAAAAAATGCCTGTTATTTCAATAATAATAGATAATATATTTTGTATAATAATTGTGAATGTGCATGTTTACAAAAAATAATAAAATATTATATTTGAATTGATAAATAGTAAAAAGTGGTAAGCTTATAACTGTAAATGTAAAATAAAATAAACATGTTTATACATGTTTACATACATATATATAAATGTAAGCTTATAACTATGCACTATGTACATCACTGCATAATATATATAGAGAGAGAGAGAGAGAGATAAAAGTGATACATACTTCTATTTTAACAACAAATTTATAGTTACATGCTTAATATCAAAAATAAGTTACAAACATAATCGAGAATTAAAAATAATTCTCTCTATATATATTATGCGTTTAAAAATGAATTAAAAAAGATTTTTAAAAACCGACCACAAGTGGTCGGTATTTATTTGCTAAATTAATGTTAATTTTGATCATAATTGACACAAATTGAGTACAATAATAACTAGAAATTAAACTACATAGGGGAGTAAATTAAAACTGACTGCTATTTTAATAAATATAACAACAACAACAACAACAACAATAATAATAATAGTCAATGTATTTATAAATTGTGAATGTCCACATGTATGTGAAAAATAATTTAATAAATATTAATAAAATTATGTAAAATATCGTATTTGGCCGACCCACAAATCAGTCCAACCCATATTGCTCAAGCCCCACGGGCCATGGGCTTATCCAGGCCAGGCTAAAAGAATCTGTTCTTAAATGGATTACAAGCAATTTTAGAGAAGTCTTTAATGAACCTCCTATAAAATCCTGCATGACCAAAAAAATTATGAACACTCTTCATCAAGATTGGTGGAGGTAGATTTTCAATAACTTCTATTTTCTCTCATTTCACTTTACTACCTTTAACTAAAATCTTGTTCCCCAACACAATGCCCTCTTTCACCATAAAGTGACATTTCTCCCAGTTGAGTATAAAATAGAACTCTTTGAATCTTTGCAAGGCATTGCTGAGATTTGACAAACAATCATCAAATGAATTGCCTACTACAAAAAAATCATCTATGAACACTTCCAAAGTATCCTTCACTATATCTGAGAAAATTGACATCATGTCTCTTTGAAAAGTATCCAGCGCATTACACAACCAACAGGCATCCGCATGAATGCAAAGGATTTGTAGGGACATGTGAATATAGTCTTTTATTAGTATTCTGGTGCAATGGAGATTTGGTTGTAGCCTGAATAACCAACCAAGAAGCAATACCAGTCCCCATGGTATTCTAAGAATTCAACTTATTGTAGTCCATGCACTCTCTCCATCCCGTGATGAGTCAAAGAAGAATTAATTTATTCTTTTCATTGGCCACTACACTCATACCTCTTTTTTTGGGACACACTAGATTGTGCTTATTGATTTGATATAAAAAATAGGTAAATAAACCACATGGAAATCCACTTTATGATCTCTTTGTTTACCACCTGTTGCATTAGGGGATTGAGTCTGCATTGTTGCTCAATAATAGGGACACAATCTTCTGATAGCTGTATTTTGTGAGTACAGTACCCGATGGTACTCCAATGATATCCACAATAGTCCACCTAATAGCCCTTTTATACCTTAATACCAATACAAGATCCTCTAATATCCATTTAACTAAGTTATCAATATTAATCACTGGTAATGTATGTTTTCACCCAAAAACACATATCTCAAGTGGCCAAGCTATTATTGTATTTCTAACGCTACTGGCTCTTTAATGGATGGCTTTGCTGGAGGAGTTATCATATTTTCCAAGTTTAGGTCCAACTTGTTTGGAGCATATAAATATGAGTCCATCCTAGTAAATGCAAAATGGTCTCATAATACTCCTCAGTGCCATCACTGTTGAAATTCATAAACATTGATGCCAATATTTCAACAATAAATCTCTCTTCAATAGGAACTCTATCTCATTTTCATCCAAAATATCAATGATAGAAACAACACTCATATATCTTGGTTTCTTCATTGATTGACATACATCAAAGTTTACCTCCTCATCATAGAGCCTAAATTTAAGCTCATTTCTCTCTATATCTACAAACACCTTTTCGGTGGCTAAAGATGGTCAACCTAAGATTATGGGTACTTTAAAGTCTACCTAAAATGAAGAATTGTGAAGTATTCAAAAATTAAAAAATTTGCCCTTTTTACCAATACATCATAGAGAATTCCAATAAGCCATTTGACTGAATGATTAGCAATCAATAGCCACATAGATGTCAGCTTGGGGGCACCCTAGTTCAATTGTTGATATATAGCCAAGGGAATCAAATGGTTCTTTCTCTAAGGTCACAAAGTACCTCGCAAAACTGAATGCACCAATTGCATATAAAATAGTAAATGCCCCGGGATTAGATTTTATTTAGACTTATGATCTCGTGGAAATTGCATGTAGTGATAGAGATTGTCCACTGGTTCATAGCTCATAATTTTCTTCTTGGTTACTAACTCCTTCATGAACTTCACATATCGTAGAATTTGTTCCAAAGCTTCTACCAAAGTAACATTTATCGACCACTGCTTTAGCATATCCATGAATTTACTAAACTTACTATTTTCTGCCTTCTTCTTCATCTTGTGTTAAAATAGAGGAGGAGGTCTAAGAATTTGGGCTAGTGATGTTTCAGCTTCTTTCCCCTTTTCTTTGCTCAAATCACCATCCTTACTCAATTTAGGAGACTTCCCAACATTAGCTTTCTTTTATCTACCTCTTCCAGCTTCTCAAACTCAACTAGACTACATTTCAAATCAACATCATCAATAATGAGTTGATCTTTGAGTGCAAAATCATCCATATTTCTTTGAACTATCAGATGCGGTTTAGCTAACACTCTACTACTTCTTATGGTGATGTCTAGAAAGGTTACGTCATTTCTCAAATTCTGCATCACGCCACTTGGCAAAGTCCTACTCTTCCGCTGGATAAAGGATGTGGATAATTGATTCATTTTATGCTCTAATAACATGATAGAAGTGAAATGAGAATAAATAGTTGACTCATAGTTGAGAATTCACTTCTTATCTCCTTGACACATGTGTTAGTAGATTCCACCCCTTTCAAAAACTATGCCATTATAGCTTTCATAGAAAGCTTTCCTGAGTCATTTGCCGCATTCTCATGATTGCCTAGTGGTACATACATCCCACTTTGGCCACCCTTTTTCTATTAATTCCCTTGCTCATAATCTCTGTAACTAGATTTCTCATAATAACTATTTTTTTGATAGTTCTAACCTTGATTTCCTTGGCCGTTATTACAGAAACCTCCCTGGTCATTAAAGTAGTTTGCTTCATCCTCAAAATTAAATTCCACTACTCTATTGTGTCAACCAACAACCTTCACTTTCTCAACACTACCAGATAACAAGTGTTTAATTATTAAATTTATATGAGTCTTCATGAGTTCCATACTTATTCACGTTCTTCTTCTCTTCAGTGATGCTCAATCGACATTCCAACTACATAAGTGTTGCTTGCTACCCCATAAACCATGGTATGCCAAGCTATGCTAATTTTGGTCAATCTATCCAATATCGTAGTTGCATTCATAAAAGTGTGAGCCGTGAAAGCGCCTCCTGATGCATAGTCAACTCTTGGCTTTGTGTTTGAATTTAGTGCCCTATGGAATGTTACCATCAAGTGCTCACCAGTCATCTTGTGATTGGGATATTGAATCAAATTCTTTTTGAATCTACCTCAATTTTCATGTAAGGCCTCATTCAGCACCTTCCTGAAGTTTCTTATATCGTCCCTCAACTGTAATATCCTGGAAGGCAAAAAAAAACTTTCTTGAAAAACTCTGTTTAACTGTCTCTAGTTTGTTATAGAATTGGGTGCCAGCTCAATTATCCACAAAGGGGTTTGGGTAAAGAATATGAAAGGTTATTTCACCATATTTTTTTCTAGGGACAGGGCCTACCATAAGAATATTTTTTATTATAGGGATATCTAGCCTCCCCAGATAGAGACAATGAAATAACCTTAACTAAATTGTATTCTGACCAACTCTAGAGTTATCAAAGGATTTGTATATGTTGATGAAGTTTACGAAGTTCATATTTAGGTCATCACTAGGTAACCCACCAAATAACCCCTTAAAGTTCAACAATTGTATCATCATTCTAGTGATATTAAACTTTACCCCAAGAGCTCATATGAGTAACACAATCACTCCATGTAATTCCCCGAGTCTGTACCTCGGACGCTACACGATGCTTATAATCCTGAGGGACCACAAGCTAACCCATGACTAGTACCTGCTCCAATAACTGAATAATAATACTGTATTATGCAGAAATTAGGCAAAAACTTGCCATAAGGTTCAAAACTTTAAATAAATACTGAGTACTAAAAACTGAATACTGATGCATCTGTCTAAAATACTCTAGTCTGATAAGCATCTACTATCTGAATAAGGGATTGATGGGACAAACCCCCAACTAACCCCGACTACTAAAAACCGATAAACTGATACACTAAAGTAATAATCATGTCCTCAAACTATGAGGAATCACCACTATTTTGATACTGATGGATCGAGCTGCTAAGTATGATCGGGAGCCCGTGCGTCTGAACATATGATATAAGAATAGCGGAAAAGAAAGGTATGTGTCAATACTTTGAATATACTGGTATGCTAAGTGAGGTAGGCTGAGATGCATGGGTTCATATGTATGAACAATACTGACTGAATAACATGAGTATAACTGAATGAAAGCACATGAATGAATACGTAAAATATAGCTGAGGTTGTGATAACACTGGATACTAAGTTCTGAATTACTGATTTACAAATATTTGAGTCTACTGATACTATATTACTATTAATTGGGTGACTGTATCAGACAGTCCTGATTTTGTGGAACTATTCTGAGTTTCGTACTAAACTGAATGATTGTATCTGACAGTCCTGATTTCTGTAGAACTAAACTGAGTTCTATTTTGAAGACTAAAACTATAAATGTGGGAGGAAATCATCTAACCGATATGCCCCTTTTCTGAATAGATTGGGGTCCAACCTATAACCTCAGTTAGAAGGGTGTCAGTACCGTGCTACGGGTAAAGATAACTATGAGTTAACCCTCTCTGATAGGAAGCTCTTTCATCAATCCTCGCTGGGAGAAAAACACATATGAGATGTATCAACCCTAGTCTGGCAGAAAGATATCTCAACCTACGCTAGCTACATAATTCTGTAATGCAGGGATTTCTACTAAGGTTCAAACCCTCTGCTGGTAGGAATGCCCCCATCCCTAGGTTAACTCGATGTTGAATCCTACTCCCAACTGAATAGACACTGAACTGATTTCCTAGTTCCTACTAGACTTTACTTAACTGTACTAATTTTTATTGAGTTTCATTGACTGACGGAATACTATTGAATTCTGTTAGCTGACTGAGTTTACTGAGGTTTGAACTGAATACTAAACTAGATGGGACTTATACTGAATCTACTGAGTTCTCCTAAGTCCTATAACTAACTAGGAGTACTAATGATCATGACGTGACTGAGATTATTCTATAACTGACACTGGCTCTAGGTAAACAACTAAATTGTCGGGTATAAATACCCCCAGGACTTGATAGCATGAAAAGTAAAGCTTCACATGATCTTGCATAGCATAGCATAAAAATGCACACTTGTTCATAATACATCTATAGAGGCATTTTATCAAACACTTGCATGGCATGAAATAGTATACATACTAGCATGATATAATCTTATCATTACATTCACATGAGTAATTCATCAAACACTTGGATTGCATAATCTATGCACATGACACTAAAACAACATGTAAGCATCATGATTTAATTCCAAATTCAAAATTCCATGGGAACATGAATTCACATGATAAATCACACATGTCAATTAATTCTACAATAATCTTGTGATAAATTATGAAATAGAAACCCAATTATAGCAATAATCATGAATACACTTTGATTTCGAATCATGAAAAGCATGAAATCAAGCTACTTTAAGTTTCAAAGAGTTTCTTAAACTCCAAGGATGGAAGGAACCCTTGGATGAAAACTTTACATACCTTGGTTGTTTAATTCTTGAAGAACAATGGCAAAATCTTAAGCCTTGGCTTTGAAATTAAATCACCTAGGGTTCTTGTTCTTGAGAAATTTGAGAGAAAGTGAGTGTATGTTGCTTAATGAGTGTTCAATATAGTGTTTTAAAGTTGAATAGGGGTGGGTAAAAAGACCTAAATACCCCAATAGATGCGGCTTTTTAATGACTAAACACGAAACTGTCAACACACAGACCGACACACCGCATCATTGGCATCAATGCGATGGCCAATGTGCCGCGTCGAGTCTGCATTGGTTCACTGGAATTTGCATTGAGCTGAGGGGAAAATTATCTATCGGCACGAGGGATGATGCGACACATCAAGATCGCGTTGACTCACTGTTTGGGTCACTTAAACATGGTCTAAACGAGGTCCCAAAAATCCAAAACTTGTCCGAAAACACCTACTAACATTTCTGATCATGAATCAATCTAAAGATCGATACTTTAAGGTCATAAGAGTCGTGAAATAGAGTTTCCAACTTACGAAGGCCAAAATAGTACTAAGTTTGAATACTTAGCTAGAATTTTCTATGTCTGGGACCCCTTAGCAAGCATAAAAGACTGAGTTAAGCTTAGGATTTGCAAGGTCTTACAATATCTTCCCCTTGGGAATATTCATCGTCAAATAAGACTAATTAAAATGAGAATACTGATATACTGGACTTAGACACTGAACATGCACAATTGAAGCATGATTTTATGATTGAAATTATTGATATACTGAATTATCATACTGAACATACATATCTGATGCATGAGTAAATAGCTGAACATGATTTAAGAATGCATAACTGGGATTATTGATAAGGTGGGATTATATACTAGACATGCATGTCTGATGCATGAGTATATGACTGAACTGATTCGTAAATACATGAATAAGTATGCAATGTTAATCGATACCAAGTTGGTAGCTATATCTGAACATGAGGATGAGTAAATTCAAAGGAAAACTATTAACTTGGGTTGAGTCTGAGCTTGCGGAGAAGAGGTGAGGATACTTGGTCCACATGTCTGTTTCTACTTCCCAAGTAGCTCCCTCTACGGATTGATTCCACCAAAGTACTTTGACTAGAGAGACCTTTTTGTTCCTCAGTCTGCGAATCTGATAATCTAGGATTTTGACTGGAATCTCTTCATAAGAGAGGTTGTTTTGAATGTCTATATTCCCTATAGGGACTACAACTGTTGGGTCACCTATGCATTTCTTTAGCAAGGAGACATGGAACATTGGATGGACGGAAGCTAAGTCTGAAGGCAACTCAAGCTCGTAAGCTACCTTTCCAAAATGGCTGAGAATTTAGTAAAGATCGACATATCAGGGACTGAGCTTTTCCTTTTTGACAAACCTCTTCACTTCTTTCATAGAAGAGAATTTCATAAACATAAAATCACCGATCTCAACTTGAGATCAGTTACTGAATACACATGAACGGGAACATGAGAACATAATTAAGCCTGAAATATAATACATAAATTGAATATCATGAACTGAACTGAGCCACTTGAATACATGGCTTACAGATGAAATTGTAACTTGAGGGTCCACTCATGAGTACCCAGTATTCAAAACTGAATTTGTTACGTAAAGAAAAATTAGGAGGTTTAGGACATGAAAGCTCGGGGGTTATGGTGCATCTCTCCCTTGGGACATTATGTCCCTTGAAGAATACTGACTTAGCTGAGATACTGAGGAAAAGCTGGGATGATGCATAGGGCACCTTCAAACTGAGTCATGACTGAATATCTGGGATCTGAAACTGGGACATGATACATGAACTGAGTTGAACACACAACTACCCGGTTGCTCTATCTTGGAATAGTTACATTCATGAGTCTTCGAATAGTGCGACTAGATAGAAAGATGGGAAACCAAACCATACGAACTTGTCTGCCTGGCTGCTAAACTAAATTATTGACTTACGGACTAACTTATGCTAAAAATTAATACCTGACTAGAGCATTTCCTTGACACTCTTTCTATGGAGTTCTAGTGAATTTAGGGAGAAAGGAATCTTGGCATGGGCTGAAAAAAACATCTGAATAAGAAATCACATCCTGGCTAAAATTTTGTAATATGAGGCGAGGCCTATGAATCATCATCTAAAATAGAGTGACTATGCCTTATGCACTGCAACTACAAATTTTCAAGCTTAGACATATTCCTCGAATACTCTCTTAACTATACTCTCCACCCCATTATGATACTTCATCTGGGACTATTATAAGTATTCATATGGGCGTTAAGTATGAATGCATAAACATACTGACTTGTTTGATTAACTAAATGGCTCATAGCTGAATACTGTTCATGTAAGATTGAACTATACTTAGTCTGGACTGAAACTGTAGAGTATTTTACGTATGAGGTAAGGGATGACTGAACAACATAAGGTACTGATCATGAATATGTGAAGACAATATTATTTGAGAATGAAGACCAAGCATATAACATAATTCCAAAATAGTATGTAAGCTGAGGTACTGAAGCACTAATAACTGAATAATTGATAACTGTACACTATGGTCAAGCAAATCTGAAACTGAACTGAGTTACTGATATGATTACTAGATTGAGACTGTAACTAAGATGGTAATTGAGATTGTAACTGAGACTCATACTGGAACTGAATGTTGGGTTCTGATAACTACGCGATAGAGACTAATATAAATTGAGGGTCTGAATAGACACTCGCACTCTGCATTTTCTCAACTTCTCATCTCATGAAAAATCTTGATACCCTCCTTCCTTTAGCAACTAAATACAACTTCTTGCTACCCATTTACCTACCCACTAACCTAATATTCAAGCCTATATTCATGACTACAGCCTCGTGTATCACAAGAATACAAAAAAATCTTTCCTTAACATGAAACATTTACTCTTTCCCATTTAAGTAATTGCTCATCACTACATCATTTCATAAGGAGAGTTTACTGAAGGGTTAAAACATGAGGACCTGAAGCATGAATAAATGTTATACAAAATTTGACACCTAACTGAGGCTTGAGGAAGAGAATGTCAACATCATATATTCACCAAGAGACCTTAACTGAGGATATGCGTGACATAATTTGAATTTAGCTAATCGTTAGGGGTATATCATGAGTCATGGGAACTGAACATGCTGTAAAGCATGACATGAGTAATGAGTTGTATGACCTAAGTCGGGAGTTTTTTCATTCATGGAACATGATTCATAACACTGAGTGAATTTGAACTCCTTATACTGGGAACTGTAAGCGTGCATGATCGCTAATGTGCATGAGTATGAGCTATGATCAAAGAGCTGACATGTAAGATATGAATAGATATTATGATAACTGATGGGTTTCGAGAGTCTACAATAAGATTCCAAAATTATCTGCATAATCATGTTCACTGCGGGAGTAGACAAGGATGTCATCTATGAAAACTATGAAGAACATTTCCAAGTACTACTTGAACACATGGTTCATCAAGTCCATGAAAGATATTGGGAATTAGTAAGACCAAATGACATGACTAAGAATTTGAAGTGACCATACCGAGTTTTGAAAGTTATTTTTGGAATGTCACATTCTCTGACTCTAAGTTTATGATAGCCTGATCTGAGGTCTATCTTAGAAAAGTAAATGGCACCTAGAAGTTGTTCAAAAAAGTTATCCATTCTGGGAAGTGAATACTTGTTCTTGAACGTGACTTTATTTAACTGACGATAGTCAATACCCATTCTGAGAGAACCATCTTTCTTACGCATGAATAGAATTGGTGCACCCCACGGGGACACACTAGGTCTGATGAATCCCTTATTTAGGAGATTTTTCAACTGTTCTTTTAATTCTTTGAGTTCTGATGGAGCCATTTTGTATGGCAGAATAGATATAGGCTGAGTATCTGGAAGAAGATCTATTCTGAAGTCGATTCTCTTTTCGGGAAGAACTCCGAAAAGATCTTCGGGAAAAACATCAGGGAATTCACATTCTACTGACACTGATTCAAGATTAGGGGTTTCTGAACTATAGTATTGGACTCAAACGAGATGGTAGACATATCCCATAGATCTCATTTTTCTTGCCCTTAGGTAGGAAATAAGCTGACCCCTAAGTGCTAATGTACTACCCCTCCACTCTTGGATGGGCTCATTCAAAAACTAAAATTGGACAATTTTGTTTCTGCATTTGACTGAGGCATAGCAGGAATGAATCCAATCAATGCCGAGAATGACATCAAAATTGGTCATCTCTAATTCGACTAAGTCTGTTGAAGTGACTTTCTGAGATATCATAATCGGATAATTCTTGTATACCTGCTGGTCTATGATAGATTTACCCACTGGGGTAGAGACTGAGAAAGGCTCTTCTAGAATTTTGGGACTGACTCTGAAATCAACAGCTATATATGGAGTTACAAAGGACAAAGAAGCTCCTGGATCTAGCAAAACATGAATATGTAAATGGTAAACTTGTAACGTACCAGTGGACACATCAGGAAAACTTTCCTTATCCTGCCAGGACTGACGTTCATAAAGCCTATTTGGGCATTGCCCACTGGTGGTACTGGAAGAGGCACCCTGCTAATTCGGGTGATCGGACTGAGCTGCGGGATGATTATGCAGACTTTGCGAACACATCTGATGACAATCTATGACTCTGTGGCCTGGCTTGCCACATCTGAAATGCACATCACTGCCAGCTCTGTAGATACTCTGGTGGTTTATATCGTACTTCTGGCAAAGAGGATTTGTTTGTCCACTTTTTGTCCTAGACATTCTGGCCCTCCTAGTTTTTCTCCCCTTTTTCCTACATCTCTTCTCCTCACTCTATGAAGTATGATCCATAAGCCTTGATAGGATAATAACCATCTGATTGTTCTAATCATCTATTGAACAAGCTAAGGCAGTGAAAGCAGCTCTAAATTTAGAGTGCGAGACATGCTCATTCAGGGGATATTCCTGAACGGGCATAGGGGCTGGCTGATTTTCATTACTTCTCTCGTTAGCTTCTTTGGAAGGTATGTTCTGGAAGCATAAGGATATAAATTAGACTGAGAGTTTAACTTGAGCTCATTCTCATCTGCACGAAATGAATACTGAAGGAAGGGAAACTTTTCCTAAAAGGACTCATAGTTTCTTGTCCATAAGTGTGGTACGCTACACATCCATGCACAATACTCTACTAGACACAACTTTTAGACTTCCTAGGACTTTTTTGAACCTTAGGCTCTGATACCAAGTTTGTAACACCCTGATTCTGAACCCCAAATACTATACGGTGCTCATGATCCTAAAGGACCACAAGCTAACCCATGATTAGTACCTGCTACAATAACTGAATAATAAAACTATATTATGCAGAAATTAGGCAGAAACTTACCAAAAGGTTCAAAACTATAATTAAATACTGAGTACTAAAAACTGAATACTGATACATCTATCTAAAATACTCTAGTCTGATAAGCCTCTACTGTATGAATAAGGGATTTATGGGGCAAACCCCAACTAATCCTGACTACTGAAAATTGATAAACAAAGATACTGAAGTAATAATCATGTCCTCGAACTATGAGGACTCACCACTAATATTTTATTAATGGATCATGCTGCTAAGTATGATCGGGAGCCCGTAAGTCTGAACCTATGATATAAGATATCATAGCGTAAAAGAAAGGTATGCATCAGTACTTTGAATATACTGGTATGCTAAGTGAGGCAGGCTGAGATGCATGGGTTCATATGCATGAACAATACTGATTGAATAACATGAGTATAACTGAATAAAAGTACATGCATGAATACGTAAGTTGTAGTTGAGGTCGTGATAACTCTGGATACTGAGTTTTGAATTACTGATTTACCAATATCTAAGTCTACTAATACTGTATTACTATTAACTAGGTGATTGTATCTGACAGTCCTGGTTTTATGGAACTATTTTGAGTTTTGTACTGAACTGAATGACTGTGTCTGACAGTCCTAATTTCTGTAGAATTGAGTTTAATTCTGCAGACTGAAACTGTAACTGTAGGAGGTAATCATCTAACCAATATGCCCCTTTCTAAATAGATTGGGGTGTAACCTGTAACCCCAGTTGAAAGGGTGTCAGTACTGTGCCATGGGTAAAGACAACTGTGAGTTAACCCTCTCTGAAAGAAAGATCTTTCGTCAACCCTCGTTGGCAGAAAAACTCATATGTGATGTATCAACCCTAGTCTAGTAGGAAGATATCTCAACCTATACTGGTTATGTAGTTCTATAACGTAGGGATTGCTACTAAGGGTCAAACCCTCTGCTGGCAAGAATGCCCCCATCCCTGGGTTAACTCAGTAATGAATCCTGCTCCCAACTGAATAGACACTGAACTTATTTACTAGTTCCTACTAGGCTTGACTGAACTGTACTGATTTTTATTGAATTCCGTTGTCTGACAGAATACTACTGAATTCTATTAGCTGACTGAGTTTACTGAGGTCTGAACTGAATACTAAACTAGATGTGACTAATACTGAATCTACTGAGTTCTCCTGGGTCCTGTAACTGAGTGAGAGTACTACTAATCGCGAGGTGATTGATATTATTTTGTAACTGACACTGGATCTAGGTAAACAACTAAATTTTTGGGTATAAATACCCCCAGGACTAGATAGCATGAAAAGTAAAGCTTCACATGATCTTGCATAGCATAGCATAAAAATGCACACTTGTTTATAATGCATCTATAGAGGCATTATATCAAACACTTGCATGGCATGAAACAATATACATACTAGCATGATATAATCCTATCATTACATTCACATGAGCAATTCATCAAACACTTGGATAGCATAATCTATGCATATGGAACAAAAACAACATGTGAGCATCATGATTCAATTCCAAATTCACAATTCCATGGGTTTCAACATGAATTCACATGATAAATCACACACATAAATTAATTCTACATCAATCTTATGACAAATCATAAAATAAAAACCCAATTATAGAAATAATCATGAATACACTGTGATTTAAAATCATAGAAAGCATGAAATCAAGCTACTTAAAGTTTAAAAGAGTTTCTTGGACTCCAAGGGTGGAAGGAACCCTTAGATTAACACTTCATATACCTTGGGTGTTTAATTCTTGAAGAAAAATGGCGAAATCTTTAGCCTTGGCTTTGAAATTAAATCACCTAGGGTTCTTATTCTTGAAAAATTTGAGAGAAAATGGGTGTATGTTTCTTAATGAGGGCTAAATCTCATGTTTTAGGGTTGAATAGGGGTGGGGAAAAAGACCTAAATACCCCTATGGCTGCAGCTTTTTAATGACTGAAAACCAAATTATCGATACGCAGACTAATGCACTGCATCATTGGCATCAACGTGATGGCCAATGCACCGCGTCGAGTGCACTTTGGTTCTCTGGAATTTTCACCTAGCTGAGCGAAAAATTATCTGTCGGCGCAAGGGACGATGCAACGCGTTGAGATTGCGTTGACTCACTATTTGGGTCACTGAAACATGGTCTAAACGAGGTCTGAAAAATCCAAAACTTGTCCGAAAACACCTACTGATATACTTGATAATGAATCAATCTAAAGATCGATACTTTAAGGTCGTAAGAGTCATGAAATAGATTTTCCAACTTACAAAGCCCAAAATAATACTAAGTCTAAATACTTAGCTAGAATTTTCTAAGTCTAGGACCCCTTAGAAAGCTTAAAAGACTGAGTTGAGCTTAGGATTTTGTGGGGTATTACACTCCAACAGAACAAGCCTATTCAAAGTTAGAATCATCATCATCATCCAAGGAAAAATTAACCAAAGGATGTTGGCTTCCTATGCCACTGGATTACTAATTTTGATTGGTTAGGGAAACATTATTAACACATCACCCATTCATAGGATCAACCAACTCATTATCATCCAGATCCTCATTTTTATTTTTTTGTACACGATCGAGTGTGTCAGCATTCTATTGGTACAATTACGTAGAGGTAAGTGCAACCAGTATTTCTACTTTTTTTTGTGCTTCTATATTTCTCCTCATTATTTTATTGAGTTTAGGGTTGTAAGGAAATAGTGGTTCACCCAAATGACCAGTACATGGCATGCATAACTAATAGCCTACAAATACAAGAACAACAAATAAAAGTAAAATAAGAAAATGAGATAAAAGTCAAATAACATAGATAAACTTAATTTACAATCATAATTATCAGCAACGACACAAAAATTTGATATGCCCAAACTACAACTCCCTTATAAAAATTATAAGTGATCGTTGTCAAATATATTACCCAACATAGATTGGGGTCAAATACCGTAAGGAATAAGGTGTTAACTAAGTTGCATGTAGTTTAAATGACTATATTCGACAATTTTCATGGAATAGGGGGTTTTGCATTGAACGGTGATTGAACAATTTTACTTGTGTTAAACTGTAACAGTTAATCTTGCGATGTATAAATCAACATAGAGAAAAGAACTAGGATTGTGTTCACCTTAGTGTTCCATCACTCTCAAGTCATGTAAAGTATGAGTTTGTAACAATATATGTAATTGTAAGGCTATCAATTTCAACTCTTCATCTAAGTGTTTTCCATCCTAAGTAGATGAATTTCACTTTAATTCTCTCAAACTTAAAGTGATGAAATTCTGATTTGGTTTAATCCTCAAGAGATTAATTTTGTCAAAGCATCGATCTTTGTTCAGAGGTTAGAAACTCCAAATTCTTGTTACTAAATTCTTTTTCTTTTGTTTACCTCTTTATTCAAGTAAATTAAACTAAGGACTTGTTTTAATGTTTTCAACCATTAGAAATCAGTTAACCAGAGGAATTAGCAATATAATCACAAGCTAAATACAAATTCAACAATACATGAATTCTAGAAGTAATTTTCCACCAAGGATCCCTCAACCCTAGTTATATGGTTTTTAGCCATTCATGACAATAAAAGAGATAAAACAAATAATTTTTATAATGTAAGAGTAAATCTTACAAAGGAGAAATTAAGAATTCCAATCTATACTCAAAACCAAAGTCTTGTGCTTTCGCCTTATAAAAGTTGCTTCTTCAAGGAAAATATGCGTTACAAAAATATCCCAGTATGGAAAATACATATTCTAAACCCTAGACTAGGTATTTATAGGCTCCAATAAAGTGGAAATTTAAAATTCAACTCTGGGATGTCGCTTCACCCTTGATGGGTCGTTTGACTGATCATCGAAGAGGTGATAGTTCATCACCTAATCATCACAAGATACTAATTTAGATTATCTTCTGCTTGACACTAACAGTTAGGGCGACAGTACATCGAGGACCTGACGGTCTATCAACTGGATCGGCACAGATCTTGAATTCTTTGGGTGGATCTATTTTCGTGCGAAGGGAAGGGGTGACAGTCCATCGAGGACCCCAACTTTAGTTTTCCATCCATTATGCTTTAACTTAAAGAAAGATGAGTTAACTCATTAGGACACTAATGGTCCATCCAAAGAGTCGTCACACTCTATTTTGCAGCATAATTTTCTTTATTTTTGGTCATTGGACTCTTTTCCTGAAAGTAAACACCAAAAACATTAAAAACACTAATGGTTGTTTGAAAACTTGAAATTATCCTTGGTTAAAGATGCAAAATATGCCATCGTAAGATGGAACATCACTTTCCAAAATTTCATCCTCTGTTCATGTCTTTATATCCTATTACAGATGTCCTCTGTATTGTTGTTGATTGGTGCTCTTTGATAGAAATATTCCATGGACCAAATTTGTAGAAACAAGTTACACCCACCAAAGAAATCATTCCCCCTAGATCAAGTGGAAAAAGCACAGAATAAATTCTTCAAGCAATATTAGTACTAACGTCAAACTTTCAGGGCTAGTAAATATGGTAATGTCCAGGGCCATCAAGTTGACATTGATGTGGACCATTCTTCTAAGAAAGATCATGATACCTAGGAATGTGAGCACAAAAGTCATGGGATGAACACTCTTTCATTTTTCTATATTACAGGTGAAGTCATTTTGATAATTGTCATAGCTCTTTTGACGCCCAAATCTTTAAAATAGATAGCTCAAATTAGCCCAACCACCTTTGATATTCCTTGGGACTTGGGCTACAGTTAAACCCAAAGCATGTAAGAAACCCTTTTTGGACATGACAGATGGTACCAATGGTATTCTTTCTTCAAGAGCCAAGTTTATGAGGCTACTAACATCTTATAAAGTAGGTATTATTTCAAAATTAGTAAAATGAAAAAACACAGTGGCTGGGTCCCAAAAATCGACTAATAGTATCTCGTTGGCCTAAATACCCATGAGTGATAGCAACAAACCCAAGTGATCTCTAACCTCACCCCAGTGCACTACACGAATGTTCCAACACCAGTTTGGTAGACTTTGGGGAACCAAGACTACCATTTAGATATTTTGTAGGTTTTGATTAATATTCATTTGAAAGAAAAGTAAAGGGTAAGATAAGTTTGTTTGCTCCAAATCAATCAAATGTTTTAGTTTGGATCGTTTATATCAATCTTCACATAAAAAGTATGTTGTTAGGTTTGTAACCTTTGACAAAAGGGTGGATTTTTAACTGCAGAGACGATGCCTTGGAAAGTCCCTCCTAAGGTATTTAAAACATGACCATGACCTATTTCTAGAGTAATAATGTTTCCTAGATGTTTAAGAATATGATTAAATAACTGCAAAAAGGCACACTAACATAATTGTACTGACTTTGAGACTAAGGAATCCAAAAAATAGGTTTGGGAAAGTATATTACATACCTCGTGTGAATCATAATGTGTGAAGTGTGTATGGCCAAAAACTAGATAGAAAAATGTAAATGATAAAGCAGTAAAAAGTAAAGTATATCAGACAAATAAGGAACGCAAGTTTGGATTTGGCTTGCGTCCTGTCAAACAAAGCAAAATATAAGCTTGAATAAAACAAATAATGTAGTAAGAAATAAATAATCCAAAAAAATTCCTAGACTAAGTCTGCTAAGGTCAAAACCTATGTAAAGTTGCGAGCAGAGTCATCATGTTGTCGCGTCCTATTTCAAATCAGTCGAAATAGTGTATAACATATGGTGGTCGTTGGGACTCTAGAATTTTGAAAAATTATAATTGGAATTGAATTATCTGGCCCAAATACTCTTTTTTCACTAAAATTTATTTTAACAATGCTTCTTTTTGTCCTAATTTTTTAAAAATATATACGTTTATAAATTATATAAATAATTTAGTCTACAAATTTAAATTTAATAATATATATTTATATATAGTATGAAAATATAATTAAAATAAAAATACAAATGCGAGTATCAAAATATTTGTGAGATTTTTAATATTAAATAACTAATTATATTTAATTAAAATATTTTAAAATGTGATAGGGGAAAAATAAATTATTTTTCATTCTTTCAAAAATTCATAGAAATTAAAATAAAAATTTATTTAGAAAATTATTTAGGACCAAGAAGCATAAAAATAATTAAAGAAAAAAAAATAGTCAAAATTGGGTGTTAACTGGTACAGATTTCGCTTGTCCACTTCTATCTCCCATGTAGCCTCTTTTATAGTACCATTCCTTCACTGAACCTTCACAAAAGGAATAATTCATGTCCTCAACTTCCTCATATCTTTAGAAAGAATAGTAATCAGTTCCTCTTCATAGGATAGTTCCAGGTCCCAATAAATAATATACTCACCATCTCCATGGTAGGTTTTTAACATTATACATGGAATACGGGGTGAACCCTGGATATACTAGGGGAAAAGACCAGCCTATATGCTACCAACCCCACTTTGTTCAACACCTCAAAACATCTTATATTCCTTGGGCTCAACTTACCCTTCTTGCCGAATCGCATCACACCATTCATGGGTGACGCCTTCAAGAGTACCTTCTCTCCCTTCTCATTTATCTCTCTTTTTTGTTGGCATATTTCTTATGTTTTCTATAAGCTTCTATGAGCTTATCTTGTATGAATCTTATCTTCTCCATAGACTCCTTGATCACACAGGTTCCTCAAGGCCTTACCTCAAACATGTTGAACCACCTAATTGGGGACCTATATCGTCTACTATATAAGGCCTAAAAATGAACCATGTCTATCTAGAGTGGTAGTTATTGTTGTTAGAAAATTTGCACAACGGTAAGTATTGGTCCCATTGACTCTCGCAATCTATAACACACACCCAAAGTAAGTCTTCAAGAACTTGGATAGTCCATTCGGATTGACTGTCGATCCATGGATGAAAAGTCATGCTCAGGTCTTATCTAGAACACAACTCAAACTGAAACCTTTTCCAAAAATTATAAATACATTGAGTACCCTGATCTGACACAATGGGCACTGATACCCCATTTAGCCATACAATTTTCTTCACATAAATCTTGTCCAACTTGGCCATAATATAATCAACTCTAATAGAAATAGAGGAAGTTGACTTAGTCAACCGGTCAATAATACCCCAAATAGAGTTTCATTTCCTCAAGGTTTTCAAAAGACCAACTACAAAATCCATCATTATCCATTTCCACATCCACTTCAAAATAGACATCTGGTGAAAAGCAAAACTAGGCTTTCAATATTTGTATTTGACTTGCTAGCAGTTTGCCACCTCACCAGAAAATTTATAGTATAAGGTTTCATCCTTCGCCACCAATAGAATTGATTCAAGTCTCTATACATCTTGTTGGCACCCTAATGTATGGAGTACTTAGAGTTATGGGCCTCTACAATAATGGATGGAATAAAATTATTTATTTGAGGTACACAAAACCGATCTTAATGCCCTGAATCTAGTACCAGGAATGCTACATGGTGCTCATGATGCCGAAGAACCATAAGCTAATTCATGACTAATATCTGTACCTGAGCATTGCATAATATACTGTATAAATATAGAATAAAAGGATGAAAGGCCATAAGGTTCAAATATCTGATAAAACATAACATTTGGAAATATAGTATACCAATACCAAAACAAAACTGAAATAACTGTCTGAACATGCTATAGTCTGGAAGCCTCTAAACTGTCTAAAAATTGAGAAGTTGATGGGACTTGTCCCCAACTAACTTTGGACTACTGAAATAATAAAGTAATAAAATAATTAAGCTATCCTCAAATTATGAGGACTTACTGCTAGTCTAGGATGCTCTAGAGCTCGTACTTCTAAACCTATGGTATAAAACACCATAGCTCAAATGCGTCAGTACGTTTGAATATACTGGTATGCAAGTGAGGTAGGCTGAATGCAAGAGTTTTATATGGATGAACAATACTAACTGACTGAATAACATGAATGTGAGCATACATATATGAATACGTGAACTGTAACTGAGATCATGACATCACTGAATCTGAATACTAATAACATAAGTTTCGTATAACTAATATACTATTATATGAATGATTGTGTCTAAAAGTCCTATTTTTGATGGAACTAACTGAGTTCTGTACTGAACTGGGTGACTGTATCTGACAGTCCTAAATTTTATAAAACTATCTGAGTTCTCTTACTGAGACTGTAACTGTGGGAAGTAGTCATATAACCGACATGCCCAACATAAGATAATATAATTGAGTTGGGGTACAATCTGTAACCCCAATTGGAAGAGTGTCAATACCGAGCCACTAGTAAGGACAAGATATGAGTAATCCCTTATCTAACAGGTACTCTAAGGAGAATGGTGGAACTCTCATATAATAGGTTAAACCACCTCATCTACCCTCAACTATCAGGTTTGATTTCTCGACCTACATAGGCTACGTAGTTCTAGAGCACAAGGATTGCTTCTAAGAATTACACCCTCTAATAACAGGTGAGCTCCCATCCTTGGGCTCACTCGATGTTGAATACTACTCTCATCTGAATAGATACTGGACATGATTAACTACTGAACTGTGTTCATTGAGTTCCGCTGACTGACGAAATATTACTGAGATCTGATAACTGACTAAGATACTGAGTTTTTCTGAGTCATGTCACTGGCTGAATTCTACTGAGTTCTGAAACTGACTGAGAATACTACTGATCATGGCTTGATTGAGATTATCATAAAACTGACACTGGCTCTAGGCACACAGCTAAATTATCGGGTACAAGTATCCCCAGGACTCGATAGCATGAAACTGATAAGACATAACACTTTTTGACACATGACAATAGTCAACAATTCATAGTACAATCATTGGGGATTTTCATGAAGTATTCACATGCTATAAGATTACACATGAATTGGAATGCATGTAAATATATCATAATTTCATAAGCCTAATCTCATGAGCATTACGTGAATCCATTACAAAGCATAACAATAACGTGGGAGTCATATCAAACATAAGGGAGAAACATGGATTCATTAATTTTGGTCACAAATGAGTCATAAGGCATAATTCCTATTCTCTTAGGCATTTTATCAAACACCTTGCATGCATATCTTTAGGCTTAGGCATGAATATTGAAATAATACATCATGGCAACATTTTACACTTCCAATGCAAGAATTTCAACCACATACTAACATATTTTCATGATAATCATTAAAGACTTCAACTTGGAAATCAAACAACAACATAAACATGGATATAATTTAATTCATACCATGGAATCCAAAGTTTCTATTTCAAATAGGGTTTCTTGAGCTTCATGGGTGAAAGGAACCCATGAATCAACACTTGACATACCTGGGTGGATGATTTCTTGAAGATTGGTGGAGGAAAGCGTGAATTTTTGCCTTTGGATTAGACACCTAGGGTTTCTTATTCTTGGGGATTGATCTTTGAGAGAAACCCTAATTTTGTATTGTGGATGAATAATGAAGTTATGAGCTCTGGTCTGGTATAATTAGGGGTTAAAATGGGTGGAAAAAAACCAAATACCCTATTAAAAATAGCGTAAAATCATTGATCGGAAATGGTGATGGTTTGGGCGATGGTCCATCGCTGGCTCGATGGTCCGTCGGTCCATCCCATCGTACTTGGCCAGAACCTGAACTTTCTACCTCGTCTTTGATGGTTTGGTGATGGTCCATCAGTCTTAACCGTCGCACTTGGCCAGAAGATGGCTTCACTACCTTAGTTGCGACGGCTTGGGTGACGGTCCATCGCTAGCTCGATGGTCCGTCGGCCTGACCGTCGCTTCTGGGCGGTTCCGACAGTTCTCTGTAAAACATCCATAACTTTTTACTCTGATATCGTATTTGGACGAAATTGGTATCGTTGGAAAGATAATTCAATTTACCACATGATAAAAAGTCAAAATTAGGGATATTCTATCTTATTTAAACATTAATCATTTAGGAAGTCATCACTAACTCTTTTGGAGACTATATTTGACTTAAAAAAAGTTTGGGATATTACAGATCTCAGATTCTCAAGGCCCCCTCATCATCTAGAATGGCCTCCTTCGCCGCCCCTTCTAACACTTTTTCTCTGAGGTTGTTCAATTTTTATCTTCAAATTGTCTACTATTAATCTGATCATAGAATGTGGAGTTAGCTTCCATATGTGTCAAGACCTTTCCTTCACTAGTTTCCTGCAATCTTAGAAAATCATTAGCCAAAGCCTGTAACTCTCTCATAAATGGACGGTTGGATACCTCAAGAAATAATAAGCTCCCCATGATCACTAGATTTTGGTTTAGTGCATTTTCCTCCACATTAGATTTACTTGGGTGATGAAAGATTTAGATGTCATAATCTTTAATCAATTCCATTCATGTCCTTTTTCTAAAATTCAATTCCTTCTAGGTGAACACGTATTGTAGGTTACGGTGGTCTATGAACACCTTACACTTTTCCCTATAAATATAGTATCTCTAAATTTTTAAAGCGCACACCATGAATAACAATTCCAAGTAATGCATGGGTAGCTCCTCATAGGGATTTAGTTGTTTTGAAGTAAAAGCAAACATGAGGCATCTCAAAATACAATAAAATCCTTACCTTCGATAGGTTCGGTGAGTACTGGGGTTGAAGTGAAAAAAGTTTTGTGCTTCTGGAAGCTCTCCTCACACTTGTCATCCCATTCAAATAGAACTTTATTATGAGTCAGGCGGGTCATCTATGAAGTAATGGCAGCAAACCCTTTAACAAAACTAGCAATAGTAATTGGCCAATTCCATAAGAATAAAAATTTCTGTCACGTTCATCATTTTGGCCTAATTTTTAATCGCCCCAACCTTCTGTGTGTCTACCATAACTTCTTCTTTAGAAAATAGGTTCCTCAAAAAGGACATCAAAGAGATCCAGAATTGGCAAATAGATTACTTAGCATACGATTATTTCTCTCTCAACAACTTCAACATAGTACATAAATAAACTTCATGCTCTTCTTCACTCTTAGGATAAACATGTATATCATTAATAAACACAATAACACATGAACCCAAAAGGGACTTAAACACTCTATTTATCAAGATCACAAATACAACTAGAGAATTGGTCAAGCCAAAAGACATAACGATGATAACCCAACCTCAAATCAATCTTAGAGAACACTGCAACTCTTTGTAAATGGTCAAACATGTCATCTATTCTAGGTAAGGGATATTTTTTCTGAATGTTTACCTTATTTAACTGGCAGTCGTTTATGCACATGCTCATACTACCATCCTTCTTTTTCATAAACAACACTGATGCGCCCTAAAGAGAGACACTTGAGTGAATAATTCCCTTTTCTAACAATTCTTGCAATTGGGATTTCAACCCTCTCATCTCTATAGGTTCCATATAGTATGGATGATAGTAATGGGTCTAGTCCTGATACAGGTATCAAGGGCTCAAAACCTCTAAGTAGGAGCCAAGCTCGGGAGCTACAACGTCTTCAAGGCACCTTCATGAAGATAGATATGTTGGAACATGTCTTGAACCCTCCCAAAGGAATGTATGCATTGATATGTGAAGACTTACCATAGGTGTTTTAAAAATACACCAAATCTTTCCAAATTGCACTCCAAACCTGCCCCCTTTCATTAAGGGTTGAGGGGTCTTTTCCCCTCTCTTTTGTAATAGACTGTAAGTAGGAATCCCTTAGTCATATTTTGGTAGTTAGTTAATTTTTATCAAGTTGTAATATATTGAAACCATTCCTCTCAAGAGAGAGTAGACCACCCAAAACCTTGGTTTCACAAGTGAAGGTTCCACTTGTGTTGTGTATTGGCTAGAAACGTAAGTTCTTGAGTGAATCGAGTTCCTCTTGGGTTTACGTAAGAACTTGGTGTTTTTTTACATTTTTTTAAGGGTTTGTGATTTTAATTTACTCTTTAGTTCCTATCTATATGTTCTCTTTATGTCGAGTTAGTTATCTCTCTTCTCTTAAGTTTGTTTTGCTATCTTGTTGTCGATTGTGTCTAGTTTTTGTGTGGACTGTTTTTAGAAGTTGTGGACTGTTTTCACCTATTTTAGATACCTTTTAGTATAATTTGGTATAATATATAAGGCTGATTGTGTTCTTACACTACTAATCTTGGGATCTCTTAGTCGAAAAATAAAAATAAAAAGTTGAAGTGTTCTTGTTCTTGGCCGAAGTGTCTTGTTGTTGTTGTTGTGTTTGGCTGAGAATAGTGTCTAGATTTAGGTGTGTTTTTTGTTTTAATTAGTATTTTATTGTGTTAGAATATTTTTCAATAACACTTATTGAGTCTTAGTCCAAGATTTGAGTTCTTGACAAGTTGTTGTTGAAGGTTGGGCGGCTAGAAAGTTATTTTTGTTCTTATTGTTCTTGAAGTGGTGTTCAACAAAAGGTGTTGTTTGATTTTTGAAAGAGAAAAGATAGATAAGACTTTATGTTTGTCTTGGAAACACTTTCAATACAACACCAAAGTGAAAAAAAGAAAAGAGGTGTTCAAAAAGTATAGTTACCAAAAGGGAGTAACAACATTTTTCAAGAATAGACAAAAGAGGAAAGAGACAAGGCTACTCTAAAAAGATGTTTTGCCAAAAGAGTGCAAGTTGGTGAAAAGTTTATAGAAGACTCTTTGACTCTTGAAAATAGAGTCTAAAATCTTGTCCACCTACACCCTAACCGAATTTTCTTCATCAAAGGAGTGAGATTGAACAACTAAAGTCTTGAACTATTATTCTTCAACTTCAACAACAATAATCAAAGGCCAATCATTGTAGTCCATGTCATCAACAAGACTCAAGTTCTTGGAACTCCTAGTTTCTTTTTTTGTCTCCATTTGTTTCATTTTATTGACTCCAATACTAGTTGGCAACTAGTAAGAATCTACTAAGTTGTGAACTAGTTGTTGAGTACTTCTTTCGTGTTAGATTTCCTTGTGGTACTTTGTTCATTTATAACTTGTAGTTGTTCTAGGTTCAAATGCTTGCAAAACTTCTTCGAGTCTTCAAACAAAATATCCATTCTGACCCAAAGAGTAGACTCATTCCCAAGTTTTCACAAGTTGATAGCCGGTTTACAACACTTGAAAAAACAAGTGTGAAGAGACCGAGTGTGAAGAGTGTGGTGAGAGTGTTTTAAACTAACGTGTGTTTGTTTTGTAGGTACAAGTGAAAATGGAACCCAAAACTTCCAATTCTCCAACCGTGGACAATAATGTCGTAAATATTATCTTCACTAGTCTTGAAACCTTGTCTCGAGACGTGGATAGGGTGAATGCAAATGTCAAAAAGTTGGGATCGGATATGACCTCCATAAGTGAAAGGTTGGAGAGGGTGGAAAGCCAAAGGAGTTCTCGACTATCTACCCCTCAAAACACCACACCTACTATTACTCTCGAGACCATGAACCAAAGATTGTATCCACTAAGTGCTACGAACCAAGTCAATCTATACTCCCAAATCCGAGAACAAGGTGGACCTAGTCATTTCTCACTCTACAAAGTCCCACAAGAAGGACTTGGAACCCAAATGCCACCCCTAAACCCGAACCCTCCACTCTAAAATCCTCCAATTCAAAGACCTCCTTCACTAAATGCAAACCCACCATACCAAATTCCACTTGTCCAAAATCCACCCGTTCAAGAAGAGTGATATGGTACGGAGAACCATAGGGAAGGGTATGGAGTATATGATAACCCTTACTTTATGGAAGATGGGATTAAAGGTAGAAGGATGGAGCCAAGAGAAAAACATGGACTTAAAGGTAGAGTTGGCCAAGGTGTTAGAGATAGGGAGGTAGGCCTTAACACTGTCAAAATGGGACTTCCAATCTTTAAAAGTGAGAGTGATCCCGAAGAGTTTCTTGCATGGGAATCCGTATATGAGAGGGTCTTGCATGGGAATCCACATGTGAGAGGGTCTTCTAAGTAAATGATCTCATGGAGGAGAAGAAGAGTCATAATGCAATTGCTCATTTTGAGGGATACGCTACCACATGATGGGAGTATGTTAAATGCTTTGGCAATGTCTTGATTGAAGGCCAACCCCCTTCTTAGTTTCGGCTAAGGTGTCTTATGGGGCAAAGATATCTTCCTGAAAGCTATCAATATGAACTTCTTACTAAATTGTACAACTTGAAGCAAGGAAACAAAAGTGTAGTGGCTTACTATGATGATTTTCAACAACTCATTTTGAAACTTGACATAGAGGGGATCAAGTGAGCCACGCCATCATCCAATTAAAGGTCGTCTTAAACAAAGAAATCTCTACGCATACGACACTTTATAAGTTTGAAACTATTGAAGGGATCTTTCAAGAAACTTTGGAGATTGAAAGAGAAAATAAAGAGAGGTCTACATAGAAAATAAAGAGTTATCAAGGGTCCACGGGTTGGACCAAGAACATGGAAGTGGTTCCATCTACTTCGGAGTGGAACAAGTCCAAAACTCCTCCAACAAATGCTTCTCAACCCATGCATAAGGATGCCCAACATCAACCTCTAAGACATAAAGGTAAAACGGGTACTACTTTCATGTCCAAGGGATTCCAATGTTTAAAATGCCATGGGTGGGGACACAAAGCTAATGAGTGTCCTAATCAGAGAAATATGATCCTAAGGGAGGGAAAATTATATTTCTTGGGGGAACAAGTGGGAATTGAAATGGTTGAGAATGATGAAGCCTTTCAAGATGGAGAGAGAGGAGAGGCCAAAAGGCCTAGTAGTGATCATGGGGAAGATATGTGTCCTCAAGAGGGTGAACTTAAAGTACCTAATTATGTGGTATGGAGAGTTATGATTAGCAAGGCGTTGGATGATCCAAGCGAAAGAGAAAATCTCTTTCATACCAAGTGTCTTATTAAGGAGAGTGTGTGGTCCTTGATTGTTGATAGTGAAAGTTGTTCCAATGTGGCTAGTGCCGCGTTGGTGGAACACTTGAAGTTACCTACTACTCCATATGAAAGTCCGTATAAGCTCCAAAATGGGAAACTATGAAGATGAGGTACTTTGTGACATCATTCCAATGCAAGCTTGTCTCTTCTTGTTAGGTCGGCCATGGCAATATGATAGGTCAACCAAGAATGATGGCCAAACCAACTACTATTCTTTTGAGTTCAAGGGTCAGAAGTACAAACTTCGATCACTTTCACCATAACAAGTGTGTGCGGCTAACCAATAATTGAAGGGCTTGAAAGGAAATGGGAGAAAGGAGAAGAAACTCGAGGGTAAGGGTAGTGAACTGAGAGTAGGAGGGGTGATAAAGAAGAGGGAGTTTCGACCTTGGAGGGTAAGGATTCTATGGTAATGTTGGCTCATAAAGGATACCTCTTCAAAGAGTATGATGATATCACTCTTATGTTACTTTTGGCTCATGTTTTTAACACTAACCCATCCACTTCCCCTATCCCTTCTTCTATTTCTAGTATTTTTCAGGAATTTGAAGATGTGTTTCCTAGTGATTTTCCACAAGGACTACCTCAACTTTGAGGTATTGAGTACCAAATAGACTTCTTCCTGGAGTCACAATTTCCAAATGAGCCAGCTTATTGGAGCAACCCACGAATACAAAAAAAATTTCAATGCCAAGTTGAGGAACTTCTCAACAAATGTTACATCAAAAAAAGCATGAGCCCATGTGTGGTTCCGATGTTACTAGTGCCTAAGAAGGACGGAAATTGGTGCATGTGTGTGGATTGTAGGGCCATCAACAAGATTATGGTAAAATATCATCATCCTATCCCTATATTAGATGACATACTTGATGAGTTGAATGGTTTTTGTGTGTTTTCCAAGATAGATATTAGGAGTGGCTATCACCAAATTTGAATGTAACCCGGTGATGAATGAAAAACCTCCTTCAATAACTAATTTGGTCTCTATGAATGGATGATTATGCCATTCGACCTAACTAATACTCCTAGCACTTTCATACGGCTAATGAATCTTGTGATGAAGTCGTTTATTGGAAAGTTTATTGTTGTTTATTTTGATGGCGTCTTGGTTTATAGCAAGTCCATGGCCAAATATGTGTTTCATTTGAGAAGTGTCTCTGATGTCCTTAGGAAGGAGAAATTATTTGCCAATCTTGATAAATGTTCCTTTGGTGTTGATGAATTTGTTTTCTTGGGTTTTATTGTTAGCTTAAGAGGGGTCAAAGTGGATGAATCCAAGATAGACGCTATAAAAAATTGGCCAATCCCGCAAACCGTTGGTGAAGTAAGAAGCTTCCACGGATTGGATAGTTTTTATAAAAGGTTTTTCAAAGGATTTAGCACCATAGATGCCCCCTTGACCGAGGTCTTTCGAAAAGACCAATACTTCAAGTGGGGTGAAGAGAAAGCTAAGGCTTTTGAAGTTTTGAAAGCTATGCTCATTTCCGTGCCTTTGTTATAATTGCCCAACTTTGATAAGATGTTCGAAGTTGAATGTGATTCTAGTAAAATAGGCATAGGGGTTGTTTTGATGAAAGATTTAAAACCCATTGCTTATTTTAGTGAAAACCTCAAAGGTTCCACTCTAAACTTCTCCACGTATGATTTAGAGTTGTATGCCTTGATTAGAGCATTGGATAATTGGAAACACTACTTGTGGCCCAAAGAATTCGTGATCTAAGCGGACCATGAATCCTTGAAGCACCTTTGAGCACAAGACAAAATTAAAAAATGGCATGCCAAATGGATTGAGTTTTTTTAAAACTTCTCTTATGTTATTCAATACAAAAAGGTCAAGGATAATGTGGTAGCCGATGCTTTGTCTAGAAAACATGTTCTTGTGTCTACTTTTTATTCAAAATTCATGGGTTTTGAGAGATTAAAATCATTGTATCCCGAGGACCCTCACTTTGCTCCTATCTTGAGGGAATGTAAAGAGTTGGGTAGGGAAAATTGGGATTCGGCTAGGGGTTCAAATCCCTATGCCAAGTTTAACGGTTACTTGTTTAAGGGAAGACGATTGTGTGTGCCTTTTAGTTCTTGGAGGGAATTATTTATGAGTGAGGCATAAGATGGTGGACTAATGGGGAACTTTGGGGGAAATAAGACCCTCGGTATTTTGGAGGAACAATTCTATTGGTCAAAGATGCGCGAGGATGTTGCAAAACTTTGTAGCCAATGTATAGATTGTAGAAGTGCTAAGGTTCAACTCCTTTCTCTAGCATTGTACACCCCACTTACCACTCCTTTATGTCCTTGGTTCAATATTTCTATGGATTTTGTGTTGGGTCTGCCAAAGATTAAAAGAGGTAGGGATAGTATCTTTGTTGTTGTTGACTATTTCTCCAAAATGGCACATTTTATTCCTTGCTCACAAAGTGAAGATGCAACTAGTGTAGCTTCTTTGTTTGTTGATAATGTTGTTAAGTTGCATGGCATCTTAAGAACCATTGTGAGTGATAGGGACTCCAAGTTCTTTAGCCACTTTTGAAAGTCAAAGTGGGATAGGCTTGGCACAAAATTATTATTTTCCACTTCTTGCCACCCACAAACCAATGGTCAAACGGTAGTAGTGAATAAAACCTTGGTCTCTATGCTACGATCCATGGTTAAAGGTAAGTTGACATCTTTAGAAGATCACCTACCTCTAGTTGAATTTTCTAACAATCGGGTGATCCATTCAAGCACGGGCATGACACCCTTTAAATATTTATACGACTTCAATCCCCTAACCCCCTTTGGATATAACTCCTTTTCCAAGTGATGTTGTGGTTAGATTAGATAGACATACAAGGGCCTAAGCTATGAAAATAATGCATGAGAAGGTGAGGTTGTGGCTTGGGAAGAAAAAGCAAGAGGTTGCCTAGAGAGTCAACAAAGGAAGGAGAAAGCCTGTGCTTGAACCGGGAGATTGGGTGTGGGCACACTTTATAAAAGATCAATTTTCAACCCAAAGGAAAACCAAGTTGATGCTGAGAGGTAATGGTCTTTTTCAAGTGTTTAAAAGGATCAATGATAATGCGCACAAGATAGATCTTCCCCCGGAATACCAAGTCCATAACACGTTCAATGTGTGTGATCTTTCACAGATTGATGCAATTGAAGATGATGAAGTCGTGAGTTTAAGGACAAAGTCCTCTCAAGATGGAGAGGATGATAAGGGTATCAAGGGCTGTAGGAGCCAATCTCGGGAACTACAACGTCTTCAAGGCACCTTCATGAAGATGACTGTGTTGGAACATGTCTTGGACCCGCCCAAAGGAGTGTATGCATTGATATGTGAAGAGTTATCTTAGGTGTTTTAAAAACACACCAAAGCTATCCAAATTGCACTCAAAACCCGCCCCCTTTCTTTAAGGGTAGAGGGGTCTTTTCCCCTCTCTTTTGTAATAGACTATAAGTAGGAATCCCTTAGTCTTATTTTGGTAGTTAGCTCATTTTTATCAAGTTGTAATATTTTGAAACCATTCCTCTAAAGAGAGAGTAGACCACCTGAAACTTTGGCTTCACAAGTGAAGGTTCCACTTGTATTGTGTATTGGCTAAAAACGTGAGTTCTTGAGTGAACCGAGTTCCTCTTGGGTTTACGTAAGAACTTGATGTTAGTTTACATGTTCGTAGGGGTTTTGGAGTTTAATATACTCTATAGTTCCTATCTATATGTTCTTTTTATGTCGAGTTAGTTATCTCTCTTCTCTTAAGTTTGTTTTGATATCTTGTTGTCGGTTGTGTCTAGTTTGTATGTGAACTATTTTGAGAAGTTGTGGACTGTTTTGAGCTATTTTAGATACCTTTTGGTATCAAGTCCCCATCTCTAAGTATATAGAAAAGTGTACTTTTGATCTGGAGGCTTACCCAAAAGATCATCTAGAAATACTTTTATGAACTCACATACCACTGGAACTGATTTTATTAGAGAGACTATAGATTTATCTACCCGAGTAATCCAGAATTGCCCTAGACCTCTTCCTTACTAATATCTAGGCTCAAATTGTGGACACAATTCTCACCAGATTAGACTTAAATGAACCATCCCACTATAACATCTCTTTACTAGGAATTGCTAAAGTGATGGTCTTGGCATAACAGTCCAGAACAGCATAATAAGGGTACAACTAAATCATTCCCAAAATAACATCAAATTCCTTTATGTCTGAAGTGACAATTTGATAGGGTCTTAAACCCCATAAACATAATATAACACACATAATAAATTTGATCATCACACATAGATACCCTAATTCGTTTAGTTATATACATAAAAGTATGAAGATATTCACAGTCTATGTCCCAACCTATAGCAAATTTCATAGACTCATGAGATAAGGTGGAATAGCGATCAAATAATACAAAAATCATAAGATCACAAACAAGAATAGTAACTGTGATCACCACATCGGAAGATTCCACCTCAGGACAAGCTAAAACTATATAAAGATATGCCTTATCACCACCTTAAGCTCCATTACTACCAACTTGTCCTCTACCTCGATTGGACTGGCTTTTTCTGCTAACTTGGAAACTATGCCCACCTTTTGAAAGATCATTTGCTCTACCCCTAACGGGCGCTGATCTTTATTCTCCTCTTCTTTCTCTGGTTCTAACCTGAGGCATACCCCAAACAGCAGCCCTAGCAGTCGGGGATGTTATTGTTATAGGTGTTGTCGTAGGTGTTGTTGTTGTTGTTTCTGTGGTGAATTGAGTATTCAACATCTACGAACAAGAGTGAAAGGATTAGATACCAATTTAGATCGCCAAATACCAATTGGAATCAAGTGATAGCAGGAAGGGAAGAAAAGGAATCCATTCCAAATGTACTATAGCCTCCCAAATAAAAGTTCAAAAGTTTCCATACCATTATGTAGGACTCTACTGGCCCCGTTCTTGTACGACCAGATCTATGAACCTAGTGCTCTGATACTATCTCTATAAGGACCCAAACGGTCATGATTGGCACCCACCCTAACCAATGTTAGGAGAAACAGACTACACTCACTTTTACTCCCTTAAGTGTTATTCTTGTCTTCTTAGTAATATTACCTCATGCATTTTAACAAGTACTAAAATAATCTCATCAACAACTAATTTCATCTGATAACATTATCACCCATAAAATGAATAGAGTGTGGAAACTTCTATCTATTACAATCTTTGAAATATGAAATCACCATACAAGAACATCTAAAAATAAACAAAATCTAAAAATAGAGAGAATATTTCAAAATATAACAAAAGAAAATCGTCTTAGTCTTAAAAACAAGGGATGTCAACATCATAAGAAGATTTGAAGATTGTCCGGACATGGTGCTCGCCCTTAAAATCAAGTCTGAACCACTATCTAGACATGAGGTCGCATTTCAACCGCTAGAAGATGTTCTACACTTAACAAAAAGAAGAGTACATGTAGAATCAGTACATCAACAAATATTGACAAGCATCATAGGTGGACTAACTCAATAATGTACAAGTAAGCAAGACAAACAGGTATAAAAATGGTTATAACAAAAGTTTTACAATGATATTATTCAACTCAACATATCATCATCACAGAGTTACAACTCATAAGTTTTCTTTACGTGCTTTCATACCTAATCATTTCATCAACACTCGTTATCATGTAAAATCATAAATACACACTCAATGTATATGTATGAGTGGATGTATGCAAGATGTGCACATAGTCTCTTACACTTCTCAATCCCATCATCAATATAACATCGTATCGACATGGTATCAGACCCATATCAAATTCATACCGGTGTGGTACCTGACCCATTATCACATTGGTACCGATGACATATCATCTCAATGTAATGCAGTCATTAAATCACAAATCATGCTAGAAGGCAATCATAGATGTCAAGTTCACAAACAAGCATAAAGCTAAGAAAGTCTAAGTGCGACAATAAAATTATAGACTACCTCAACTCCTTTGCTTAAAGTCATCTTTAGAACAAACTTTTTTTCTTTCATTCTCGTTCAATTCGTTCTTGATCTATACAGCAATAAGAATACACCACCATTTCTATAATTTATTCTCTTTTAACCATTAGAGATCATAACCCATTAATTTTAGCCACTAATTTGCCCCATTTCACCAACTTAGAGTTTTCTTATCATTTAAACCTTATAAGTTTTATTTGAAGTAGCATAGACAATGATAAATCTAGTCTCATTGGTGTTTTCTAACACCCCGGGATCATTATATACTGAATTCATAAATGTCCCATCATATTTCAGCAATTTTCATAAACTAGGGTTGAACCCCCAAAACTCACCATTAACCCATTTTCTAGTGATTTTCTAATGTTAAAGAAAGTAAATTCAAATCTAAAACATAATTTTTAGGTCCAAAGATGAACAACTCCAAAAACTCTTTGAAAATCGCCTTCCCCAGAGCTATTTAAAAAATTTCAAAAAAATAGGGAATGAAAATATTTATGTTCTTTAAAAAGCTAAAATTTTACTGTGTGTTATCGCTATAGCAGTTCACGTTCTTTTTCTTAGAGGCTACCACTGTGGTTCTTGTTACCGTCACAGTGAACTGCTGCAGTGACACTGCAGCAATAGGAGGCATAAACTCAGAATATCTCCTTAGTTTTCCTATTTCACAATGCACACAATAAATTTTGATATCGCAAAGCAATCCCTCTATGATAAACACAATAATCAGAGCTCTACAACTCCGTTTGAAGTTTTAAATGTTGCTATGACTTTCTAATACTTGTTGGCTATCTAATTATCACATCAAATTCTACTACTACGAACACATTAGTACTAGATTTCATTCGATCATCACATCCTCAAAAATTAGATAATCCTAGACTAGCCTTGAATTCTCAAAAATTAACCAAAAGTAGTCTAGGTATAAATTTTATCTCCTATTTTAGCTTAATGATATTTTAAATCGTTACACGAATAATGAAAAACAAGCAGTAGACAACACAAAGAATCAATGGATAAGAAGGGGTACTTTACCCTTAAATCGAGGTTGTTTCCTTTAGCTTCCTCATCAAATCACCAAGCACATCCATATGCATACACATGGAAAACACATTTTTAGAAAAGAAATAATGTAGAACCAATACACCACAAAAAAGGGACAGAGATCAAATGTACCATCATGGGTCTCAAATCTTTGACAACAAGGTTGTATAAAAGAAGTATAAAATTGGATATGAAAGAAGAAGTGGCCGATTCACAAGTTAAAATATATCAAAGATCAAGAAAAAAATGCAGAAAATCAAAGAAGGCTTACAAGATTCGAGCTTGTAAATGGAGTGAAGTGTTGTTGGAGTATCGATGCAGCTTAGAAATCCACCATAGAGCACAGTTAATAACAAACGACGAAGAGCAAGATGCTCTTCATCTTCCTTCTTTAGCCACTATGACCAAATGAAAGTACATGGTCTGAATAACCTAAAAACTCAATTGTATTTTCTTTTCTTTTTGTTTCTTTTTTGACTGACCATTTTTGGTCTGGTCAGACCTCTTTTATTTTTTAATTTCCTTTTATCAATAAAATCGATCCATGAGGCCCAAAATTTTCATTAAGAAAAAGGACATGAATAGGACAATAATAATATTTTTTTAGTTAATCAATCGATTTTTGCATATCACTAATTGATGTAGGTTGTTGTAATAAAAAATCAACATCATATATCGCAATTGACGATGACAAGAAAGAAAACCAAGTGACTAACGGTGAGATTGTTTTCTCCCGTTCTTTTGATCTTCAAAATCAAAGAACTATAAACTAATGTGTTATACTTTAATTTTGAAACTTTCAAGATTCAATCTAATAAATTTTCTTGTTGAATTTGAAACTTTGGGTTCCTGATAGATATCATACTATCTTTTTTTCGCTCTAATATGAATTTTTCTACGCAAAAATATATTAGATTTAATAAAACCAATGGAAAAGGGCTTAATATACCATATTAAAAATGATTCACCAATTTCCTCCTCCTACCTTTAGGCTTTAAAGTACCCTTTCATCCACCTATATGTCCTTCCATTTAACAGACTAGAGATTAAGCTTCTAACTAACATGTGGCAGCTTATTATTGATTTAAAATTTAATTAATTAAAAAGTAATTATTTCCCCAAACCCAATTGGTTCCAACTTAAATTATCCGGCTCAATCCTTAAACCTAAACCCGTATCCTAATTGGAGATTGATCACATATTCCTCTGTCCATTCCTCCTTCAATCGATGCAGAATTTGAGACAGACTAATGTCGAGGTGTCTAATTTTCTAACCGCATTAGCATTTTGCATCAGCAAAATTAATTGAGCTAAAACTAGTCAAATATGAGAAACCTAAGCCTTTTCATAGAAAATATGAATATTGTTTCAATGGTGCATGTGTTTAATCCTGTTAATATAAACTTGAGTCTTTTTCATGTTAATGTTATAAGAAGGGTAAGTACACTTTGCGTCGACTTAAATTTTGAATTTTTGAAGTCTAATTTGATTTCTTAAGTAGTCTTTTTTTTTTTTTTTTAGAATCTTGGACCTGTTGGAGAAAGTTTTAACAAGGTCAAACGATGCTTGAGGTAAGTTGATTTTTGGCCGTTCACTGATTTTTCTTTGGATGGGATTAAACGGAGAAGACCAGTGGAGCACCTCTTTTAGATATTAGAATCCGGATTTAGGCTTAAGGATTGGGTTGGGTAATCTAAATTGGAACCGAATAATTTTGAAGAATAATTAGTTTTTAATTAATTAAATTTTCAACCAATAATAAACTGACACGTGTTAAGCTAGAAACCTAATCACTAGATCGTTAAGTGAAGGGTATTTTAAAGTCATATAAATGAATGAAAGGTTATTTTAAAGGCTAAAAATAGAAGAAGAATATTTATAAACCATTTCCAATACTTAAATACATATTAAGCACTTTTCTGTAAAAAAAAATAAAGAATTCTCAAAAAGAAATAAAGAATTCTCAAATGTCAAATTTGATGAGAGCCCGTGGGGCATTGGCGAACCCATCCTCACATGTTGCTTCTGGAAATATGAAGTGAAAGTTCGAAATATGCGTCCAATCATCAAATGAATAAATGCAAAATATGTGTTTTGTAAATGTATTACTCGATTCTACTCCATTTGACTACAAATATTAATATATATACGTTTACTTAGTTTTCTTTTAATTATAATTAATTAATTTATCCTCTCTTCATCTCATATTAATTGTCATGTTTTATTTTTCGATAATTAAATTATATAAATTTTGAATAACATTTTAAAACATATATTTTCATCATATTGACATGAAAAAGATTATAATTTATAGTAGTTTTCTTATAGTTTTTGAAAAGTTATATATAGGGATTAAATTAGGGGAAGAAATTGACTTTTGAACATTTAGCCTTGAAAAATAATCAAATTGACTTTTAAAAAATGAAATATGGTTCAATTATGAGAACAATTATTGTTAGATAATAAAGTATTTTGTTAAGTTTTAAATAAAAATAATAAAATAAATCAGAAAAAGTATCTGGACACGTAAATTATGCGTCTTTCAACCTTCAGTGCTAACCTGAAGACAAATTTATTGTTAGTCATGGACTTGGTAGAGTTAGAATTTGAAAATGTTGAAATTCAGAATTTATTAATTTAAAGGAAAATAAATTTCTCTTCTAGTTTTATAATTATCTTTTATTTGGCTTGTTATGTTCTAGTAAAAACTCACTATCTTTTCCAACCCTTCAATAAAAGTTTTTTTTGGGAAACTACATAGAGTAGCATACCTAGGTATTAAATTATAAAAAATAATAACACTTATTTGAAATTACATTGTGTAGTATTAATAGCATTACTTTTCCCCTTTTCACCCTAATAGAAGTTATCGTGATTTTTTTCCCTCTTTTCACGCATTCTTTTCCCCTTTTCATGCTTTCTTCATCTCTCTTTAATTGAAAATTTCTTTTTCCTTTTTTTACGCCATTATCAGTGATTCCTGCTTTCAATTTTTTCTCTTTCATTCGATTCTATCACGATCTGATAAGGATTGTATTTCTCTATTTCAGGTAACTATTTTATTCAATTATTGCATGCTAGCGATTTTTTTTTTATACTGTAATACATAGAAAATTTGAGTTTAAGATTTGTATGATATAATGGTTGAACACACAGCAAAAACACAATCAAATAGTGTTATACGAACTAGTAATTTGGTGTCTGATTATGTACCATCTTTTAGTGTGGGTTTAACTCAAGATGATGTAGTTAAAGTTGTTTCAAATGCTATACAGTCCAAGAAATCTTTAAGTTCGAAAGAAATTAGGTCCAAGTCCGCAACGACCCAGTGAAGATGACAGAAATTTTAAAAAATAAAAGGATGAAGAAACGGATTCTCCAAAAGAACAAAAAAAAGTACGAGAAGAAAAGAAAAGTAAAAGAAATCGAAGAAGTAAGTAAGGATGATGATGATGATTTTCAGAACTCTTATGCAGAGGAATCTGAAGAAGATATTGAAGATGAGGTATTTTATTGTTGTAAATATTTTTTATTATGTATTTATTGTTTTAAGTATAGATCTTATCAAAGTTGGGGGTTATATGTATTTTTCAAGGAGTTAATATGTATTTTTTAGGTATATTGTTATATGAACTACACATGAAAGAGTTAATGATTACATGTATTTTATAATTATATGTAATATGTATTTTCTGTTTGAGTTGTATTTTTGTTCTGTTCAAAATACATATGCATGTTATATGTATTTTTTTGACTAATTTGATTGTGTTTATTAAGGTCTAATGTTAATATGTACTTTATGTTCTGCTTATATGTATTTAGGGATTGAAATGAGTTGATCTTTTTAACATTTGTATTTTGGTTATGTTTAATATACATACTAAGTTAAAAGGTAGCATTTATATTTTTATCCTTACACATCAGATTTCATATGTATTTTACTATTCAAAATACATATTATTGGTATATGTATTATTTTGTTAAATACATAGGTGACTGTTTTTTCAATTTTTTTACTGTTGAAGAAGCTGTAGTTTTACTTTGTATAGGTGCTAAGAGATGAAATATTCATTGTTAGAAAACTCTCCAGATTTTCACCACATATGTGTACTTACAGTGATAATGATATTGATGGGAATATACGGATCGTATTAAACAAGAAACAGTATAAAAAATTTTGTGACAATATCATTTTTGGCTATTTCATAAAGAAGAAGTACTGTGTAGTTCAAGCACAGTTGTGTCGATGTGTTATGTCGCTGGAGATAAAGGTTATTTCTTCTTCTGCGATAGTTATCCGAGCTAATAGAACTTCTCTTCATTTTACTCCTAGAGAGTTTGTATCATTACTGATTTGAATTGTGTTGCTAATACGGACGAATTTATTTTTTATGAGGATGTACCAAACAGGCTTGTTGAGAAGTATTTCAATGGTGCAGAATTTATATAGAAAAGGTAATTATTTATTGTATTCACGGATAAAGTTTGGGGGGAGAACAACAATGAGAATGCTGAGAAATTTGTAATTCTATATTTTCTGCATTCTTTTGTCTTATCTAATGTTGACACTGTGGTTATACCCAGACTTTATTTTGATTTGGTAGATAGTGAAAGATATAAGGATTTTTCATGGGGTACTTTATCATTTGAGGATTTAGCGAGAAGTTTGAACAACAGGTTGAAAGCTGGTGAAAAATTCTATTTCATACAGGAACTATCATTGGCTATTCAAGTGTGACTTTACGAGTGTTGTTCTAATGTCCCAAGAAAGAGTTGCATCGAAGGTTGATAATCAAATTCTCCGATTATTAAATTGAAAGACAAATGCACCGCGATCACGTTTTGAGTATTTGATGAATTCTATGTTTAATGATGATGGTAAGGTATGTTGCTAGTAAATACATATATATTCATATGTATTTTACATTCAATATATATACATATTTAGTATTTTATATTGCTTAACAGTTACTTTAACATATTATATATATATTTCTAGGTTGTATTTAAGAACATAGAGCCAACTCCAAGGGAATTGGAAAAGTTTCAAATACCAGAGAAGGTTGTACTTGAAGATGAATATTTGGTTGATTCGGATGATAATTTTTAGGATCCACCACCAAAACATATCAGTGAACCTTCAAAAAAGAAACAAAAGGTTGATTCATCTTCATGAGCATTGAAGAAATCGTTAAGTAAAAAATCTCATAATATTATTGACGAGGTTGCCCAAAAGAGGACACCGATTCCTCGTGCTGTAAAGGTTGCTGGAGTGAAGACACCAGTTTTCAAGCCAATTCAATCACGACAGACAACTCTGTAAAAAAAAAAAAAGTGAAGCAAATAACTAGGGTTATTTTTTCTCCGGTACAGTCAAAGCTACAAAGTCCTGCAAAGAAAGAAGTTGTGTCAAAACCAGAGAGTCTTGTAGAGGAAGAACCTATTACCTCTAAGAAAGTTTTTGATTCTTTTTGTGATGAGGTTTATTTTTTGTCAATTACTTGTTTACATTAAAAAAAAATTGTTTATTGATTTTGTATGAAAACAAGTTCGTCAAGAGTTTAAAGAAATTCGTAGACTAGTGAAAAATAATTCAATCAGATGATGAAAGCATTTGAACAAAGCAAGATAATTTTTTTATTATTTCAATATTCTTTAAAAAAACTTATCTGACTTGATTATGTATTCTTAGTTGATTGACTTAAACAAATACAACACATTTGCCAACTAACTCGTTATATAATTGTTCATATATTTTTCAGGAACAGCTTGCAGATAAACAAGTTGAACAATCAAATGTTGATGATGGTGGGTTAGAGAAATCTGGACAACACTTCAGTGTTGATGTTGTTCAGTCTTTGAATAATATTGTTGACGTTATAAAGGTAAATATTAAATTTTCAATTACGTATTTACTAGTATCTGCATAATCTATGTTTATTTAACTCCAAAATACATATGAGGTTAATGAAACTTTCAAATTTTGAATAGAATTAAACATTAAGTTTAGTATTTTATGCAGTTTATCTTTTGTTGTGATGTTTAGTTCAAAAATACATATGCAGTGTTTATTTTGTAATAAAAAATACAAATGCATTATACATCATATATAGTTTACATATGTATTTTTTGAAAATATTGTTATAACAATATATATTTTTTTGATTTATTGAAAATACTACAACCTGTAAAATAGTATGTTCTAAGTTTTGTATATTAATATGTATTTAAGAATTTGTTGTTTTATAATAATATGTATTTTTAGTGTGTTTGTATTTGCATATTAATTTTGAAAAAAATTATATACATATTCAGTGAACTTAAGTATTAAGTTGTTATTAAACTAGTATATGTATTTGTAGCAACAAAATGCAGATAAAGATCCAGAAATGCAACATATAGGTTATGTTGGTGTCGAATCATCACCGCGATTATTTAGTCTGAATGTTGATCATGATTTGGGTGAAAATTTGATTGGAACAAAGGTAAATAACATAGTTACATATGTTTAGTCATTTTAATGCACATATGTATGTTTTTGTTTAGCATTTATATATATACATACAGGTACAAATGAAATTTTATTTTATGTTGTTTTAAATTTTTTATTTGTTTGCAAGGGGGTACACTGATTTGCATTCAGAAAAAATAAATGTTGAAATTGATTCTCAAGAATTAATTCCTGATGAACTTCTCCAAAGTATAAATTTGGATTACTTACATTCTGAGAAGGTTGATCAACATGATTGTCTAGTATGTATAATCAATTTACCTTTGGCTATATGTGATTTAATACTCCAGGGGACGATTATCTTTTTTTCTTTCATTTTTTGCAGATCATCAATGAGAAAATGGATGAAATAATTTTGTCCGATTCGCAATTGACAATTTCAGACAAGATGTTAGCGAGTCTAAATGCTTACCGGAGAGAAAGCATCTTCAAACTTTCTTTGGAAAATCGTGAAGAAGAATCTCATTATGAAAATTTGGATGATAAAATGTCTGAGAATATTGTTGAAGATCAATCTAAAGTATGTCTAGTGAACATATATTTTGAGGTTACGTATGTTATATTGGATAGAACAAACTAATATTTTTTCTATTCTTTTGTTAGACAAACAAAGAGAACACTAATTTGAGTTCAAAATCACCGGTGCATGCAGAGGTTGAACTTGATACAAAGGAGCAAGTTAGGACAGTTTTTAATACACAAGAACTATCCACTGATGAACAAAGGAATGAACAAGTGTGGCCTGATTCACAAAACACAATCCTTGATGAGTTTCTACCTAATCTGAGTGTCTACAAACGAAAAAACATCATCATTCATTTCTCCGCTAATCGTGAACTTCAAACTCCCATATAAAAGTTAAGGATTAGGCGACCATTCAAATTCAAGGAGTCGTCATACACTGATAACTTTGGTTCAGCAGCCAGTAAGTACACTAAGTTATATATATTTTTTAATTTATTATGTTTTGCAAATATATTTTTATTAATTACATTTTTATATTTTGTAATTATTTAGGAAGCTCAGCTGAAAAAATACGTATATTCTCCCAGAAACATCCATTTTTATATCACCCGATTGATGGGATAGTGGATACAAATATTGTCAAGAAGTTCATTGACTGAATTTCTGTCGACCCTCTAAAAGTTCCTGCTAAAAGGTAGTTCTTTAGAATTTTTTCAGATTTATTTTTATATCAATTATGTTTTCATGATTTACCATGTACTTAAAAAAAAATAGAAAGGGTAAAGTGGAACATACAAGAAGGAAAAATCAGACATTCCAGTGATGCATTTTGGAGTTGAGACTGTTGAAGATAAAAATTAATTTTACACTATGGGATTCGCAGATTAGTCATGGACAGACTTGATTAGTATATTATTTTAAAAAAAAAATTCATTACAGCTGTAACACTACTTAAAATACATATTAGATTTTCATATTATACATATACTTTCACAGATATGTATTTTTTTCTACTCTTTCATTAGACGTATAGATGTTGTGCTAAAAATACATGTATATTTTAGTAATATACATGTGAGGTATTTAATTACATCACATACGGTCGTATTTACTTTTTTCTTACATTGTCTGCATATAAGTGTTGTTTAAAAATGAAATTATACATACACAAATCTTAAACATTAATATAAAAAATTCATATGTATTTTATCTTACGTACACATGCAGATTTAGTATTCAATTTTTTTGAAAGTTCTAAATTTTGTGGTATTAATTACTACAGCAAATTAATTTTTTCTTCTACTACTTGAGAAAAAAATCGAAGTATGGGCCGCACAGCTCTTACAGATACGGGCCAAACAAATTTTACAAATACAGCATAATAGATTGCAACTTCATGAATATAATTAGAGTTTTGATGAAAGTATATTCTGTGGATGATCCAAACCTTAATGCTGGAGGACAGGAGGCCCATCTTAACGAACACATCAATGGATTTCGTATGCATGCAGCTGTGCCATGGTATACAGTAAAAAATATTTATATTCTGATCAATATAAAGAAAAAACATCATTAGGTTCTCGCGGTGTTATCCTTCTCAGAGAGATGCATATTCTTATATGATTCATATGAATTCAGTGGTCATTATGCGGCTATTATTGTTGAGATTGAGAAACTAGCAACGATTATTTCATTGTGTCTCCAAGCTTGTGATTTCTACGTTAAGAAAGAAATTGATCTTCAAAATCATCCAAGATACAAAGACAAAGACTCCTAAGATATGATTGATGTGTTATTTGAAGATAATTTGCATCAACAATCGAGTGGAAGCTTGTAAGTATTTTAATATACATATACCAAAATTATACGTTTGTACAAAATATATTTTACTTATTATTCAATCTTTTTTTCATTTTTGTAGGGACTGTGGACTGTATATTGTTACTTATACAGAGTGTCTGTATTATGGTGATAAAGTTTCTTCGACTGAGTTCAATTCCAACGCACTCCGTAGAAGATATGTTGCACTATTGTGGGACTATGGTATTCAAAAACAAGAAGTGAATGTTCATAGTGATTTTGAAGCACCCTTGAGGCCTGTTAGGCAAAGCAGAATAACTAGTGTCACTGGAGTTTTAGATGTATGATGGCTGATGAATATCGTAAATTGGATAGTTAACAAACTTGTTTATGAATGTAGTTTTAGATGTATTTTTATTTTTGAATTGTTGCAGGTACACTTATTTTGAACTGCATATTACAGTAAGTGTTTTATTGTGGTGTTCAGTATTGAGATTTAACTCTAAAATAAATAGGCAGTTTTTCATTTTGCTTTATCAAATTTATATGCAGTGTTCAAACTGCATAAAAATACATTTATGGTAAAATTACATATGAGTTAAAAATACATATGAGTTAAAAATATATACCAGTTAAAAATACATATCAGTTAAAGATACAAATGAATTAAAAATACAAATAAATTAAAAATACATATACAGTGTTAAAAAATACATATTTGATAAAAATACATATATGTTATAAAAAATACATGCGAGTTGTAAGTTTAAAATACATAGTTAGTTTTCAGATGTTGCGCATATATACAAATACAATATTTAGATTTATCAATGTTCATGTATCAAATATCTTAACACAAAAAAATTGGATTCATTCTAGCTAAAAATGTAGAAGAATGCTTTAAGAAATAATTTATATTACAAATACATATGCAGTAATCACATTTTGATATAAAAATACATATGCATTACACACAATATGTATTTTTTAATGCAAATATCACATGTTGAGATTTAATATATTTCAGATATCATTTTGATTTATATAGTGATGAATATACATATGACTGTTAACAATAAATATGAGTAAAAAATACATATTCAGTGTTAAATATACATATGAGTTATGAAAAGATATATAGTGTTTAAACTACAATTTAGTTGTAGCTTCAAAATGAAAACATAGTGTTCAGATTTTGCGATATATAGAAATACAGTATTCAGATGTAACAATGTTAATATATCAAATTAGGCATAAATGTATTAACACAGAAAAAATGAGTTCATTCTTATTAAAACTGTAGATCAATGTTTTAAGAAATAAAACAGAAAAATAAATGTTCTATTTATGATATTTCCTACAAGAATGCCTATTGTAACCCTAGCCCCACAAGCACTGCATGAGTTGATGCTCTTCTTTTCAAATATATTCCTGTCCGATTTTCTTCGATCCTTCTTTGCAGGTCTTTCTGGAAGGCGTTTGTACTTCAGAGGCAATATAATTTCACTAACTATGCTATCTGAAATTATTCAGTCATCTTTGTGTGGTAAAGGATAGATTGGAACACCATATATCTTCAACACAGTTTTAGGCTTATACAAATCACAACAGTATGGCCCCTTCTGAAAATTCTTGTTGTCCAACACCGCACAACCATGCGCACATGGTATCTCATCGAGTTGAAATTCATTACATGAGCATGTTTTTTCTTTAAGGCAAACAATAAAGTGCTTTTGTTTGTCGTGCACTGTATACACATATTCTGTTGCTGGAACAACCTAATATTAAAAAGATGAAAAAGAAATATGCAAATGCACGCATATAAAAAGATGCAAATTATATTTTTTGATATGTTGTAACCACATAAGAAATTATATTTTTTCTACATAAAAATACATTTACATATATATTTAATACGATCAAATTTCAAAAAAATTATTATTTGTTAATGAATTTTTTTTTATAGACATTACTGGATATGAACTTTTATGATTCTGCAATAAAAATACATATGCAAAATAAATACTAAAATACATATGCAGTGTTAAGTTTTTTCCAATACTAAAATATATATGTAGTGTTAAGTATTTTCAATACTAAAATGTTAATTTTTTTCAATACTAAAATACATATGAAGTTTTCTGATTCTGCAATAAAAATACATATGCAGAATAAATATTAAAATACATATGTATTTATTGATCGACTAAATACATATGCAGTGTTAAGTTTTTCCAATACTAAAATACATATGCAGTACAGATAATATAATTTTCAATGGATTAAGAGTTTCTGTCATATATGTTTTCATTAATTTAGAACTTAATTCAAGTAATTCAATGCATATGTTTTCATAAGTATAAGTGTCACAAATATAAAAGATCATACCGTCATACGAGTGCTCAAAGCCTCGTTCTCTTTGAGTATGTCATTAAATTTGCCAATGAGAGTGGTGAATGCATATGAAACCTCCTGCCTATTTTTGCAATTCCATTTATCAAAAAGCAATCAAACTTTTTCTAAAAAATCATAAATTGACAGTTCTCTAGCTGATATAAGTACTCTATTTATTGACTCAGCAATGTTTGAGGTCAAAGTCCATGCTCGACGAACTGTTGCATAGGACCTAGCCCACTTTTTGTAATCAGTCAATTCCAAATATTTCTTTACTCTAATATCAACTGTCTCAATCTTTTTCATTAACATGTGAAATTCTGACTTTGAATATGCTTTAGCCATTGTATAAAAGATTTTCGATAATTCACCATGTGACTTTTTATAAAGTTTTGTCATGTTTCTCCATAGATGCCACATACATATATAATGCGAAACATCTTTGTACACATCACCAACAACCTTTATGATGCTTGAATTCCGATCAGAGACAACATACACGTTTTGTCTTTTTTCGTACGCTTTCTTTAGGTTTTCAAAAAACCAAGTCCAAGAGGCATCATTTTCAGAATCAATCACACCATATGCTAAAGGGAATATATGCCCTGTATTTATATACATAATTAGCGTAGTCTGATATAAATACATATAATAACTGCATATGTATATATTATAACTATTGATCAATAAAATTGTATATTTTATGAAAGAAATAGTGCAAATTATATATAATAAAATGTAAACTCACATCACAACTAAATATTATCAATTTTACATATTTCATTCAACAAACTATTAATATATATGTAAGTTTAAACAAATATGTATATATCAAATAGACATTTGTATTTCACAGTGATATGCAGAAATATATATAAAAACACAACCAGTTATACAATGTAATAAAATGATATGAACCTGCTCCATCCATCGTACATGTTGTTACAAATGCGCCAGTATACATTCCTCTCAGATGACTAGCATCAACAACTACTACAGGTCTACAATGATCGAATCCTTTAATGGATGCACGTAGAGCAATCAATACATACAAGAACTCATTCTCATCCATCTTTTTCATTTTTATATGTGATTCAAGATAGGTATAATTCAAAACATATCAGTAGGATGGTAATTTTTCGTAAGATGCTGATGGCTTACCCCTTAACTCTTCTAACGCTCTTTGTTTGGCCCTCCAACATAAAGTGTATGTCAAATCCATACCAAACTCTTCCTTCATGTCATTTTTTATTTTGGTCGCACTATATTTTCGTTTGTGATTTTTTAATTTCTATTTAACCATACCACCTATCAACATACTAGTAGCATGCACCTTTGGATAGATCTTGTCCTTCACCGGGAGAGTGTGTTGAGGTATGAATTCTCTTATTCTAAACATTTCAGATTTTCTCATACCGGATGCACACATTAAAAATTCGCAATTTCGTGATTTGTAAATCAATGTATAACTGCATCCAACATAATTTAATACTATCAAAATACATATTCAAAATTATTTTTAAACATGATCTAAATGATATAAAATGTACGTAACATTTCTCACTTGACCTTTCACTTCACGTTTGAAATTTTTCCCTTATTCTATAATCCTTCATCACTGACTTTAAATTTTTTTTCGTCAAGTAAACCTGATCTTCCTCAATATGTTTGTGATGTGGGTTTGAGATAATCACATCAACAGTATTTATTTCAAATACATCTAATGTTTGTGTATCTTCAGAAACCACCAAAGCTCTTTCATTAGTTGTATTTATCACTGTTTGCAAGTTGTTACAGTTGGTTCTTCTTTTAGCAACACATATAGACGAACTTGCAAAGTTGCTCCCTACAACTTTCTCCAAAATGCTTACATATAAAGGAAGATAATTCAATTCTTGTATCTGTTTTTTCTGCAAAATAAACACCTTTAAACCCATATCATTATGTATTTCTATCTACCCTGTATTGTCAGTGATTTGATATTCCATTAGAATACGTTTGCCGGTTAAGTTCACATTTAAGTGAGATGTCAAAACTTCATCCAGCTCAACGAATGTTGCTGTTGTGATCAACAGTATAGCATCAGTGACGTATTTTTCGTAATTTTTTTCATACGTCTACCTTCTAGAAGGCTTCACAAGAACTAGTATGCTTTCCATTTCTGACTGAATTAACCAAAAGTAAACAGATATACATATTTCAATAAAAAAAATTAACTAACTTATACAGTCAACAACTACAATCGAAAATACTTATTCAGAAATAGATATACTCTCAGATTTCATCAAAGAAATCTCTGATCAACAATAAATACAACCAAATACAACAACTCCTTCATCAAACACAACAAAAACATATATAACAAATCTATTCATAAATACAGTTGTACACTCAATTTTCAACAAATAAAACTGCAAAAAAACAGAATTTGATCAACTTTAAAAAGGGAATTTTATTGTATTTTGTTCTAGATGTTCAAATTATTATTGCATTAAACATATCTCAATTTTTTTTTGAAATAGTCATAAACGATTAACAGAGAAACAGCACTGAAGATCAATTCAAAAAATTTCAGCAAATTAGCACAATTAGCTCCATCGAAAATACAATCAAAATAACAAAAATCGCTTCAAAATTAATCTATAATTAAAAAAAATACTGATTTCATACATTCAACAACAGTGAAGGATGAATTTACAACCAATAGGTGAATTGAGAAATATTACCCAGGGAGAATGTAATGTCGCTTGTTAAAATAAATGAAACTGATTTTTCAAATTGAAATTGATTAGCAAAAGAATAATGTCCAATTGTAGCAAATTGAAGATTCAACGATATTTGATTTAATTTTTTTTTGGAACAATCACGTTCTGAAACCGTTTTTTGAATTTTAAATATGATTGTAAGCAAATAACGGAAAACGCATTAGTAATGAGGGTTTAATAGGATTGTAATCATCACAGTTAATTAAAGGTAATTTTACCATATATAGTTGAGTTAATTAAGGGCAGTAAAAGTCATATATATTTGTATTTGTATTTTTATAGCAACAGTTTGCAAAAATACAAAATACAACTTGCTATATTATGTAATTATGAAACTGATACTATGAAACTCATAATTAAGGGGATAAGTATGTTATTTTTTAATTTTGCCCAAAATTCATCTAGTGTCCAGTATCTATATTAGAGCCTTACTAATCTGCATGCACGGTGTATGACCCATTCAGAGGAAAATGAACAAATAAAAGTTTGTTCATTTGACATAGTGAATAGATACAGTACATTCATTTCTATATTTAATACTAAATTTTTTAGGGGTCGTTTGGTAGGGTATATTGGAAAGCTAATGCATGTATTAGTTTAATGTGTATTGCTAATATCTTGTTTGGTATACTTTTGCACCCTATGTATAACTAATGTTTGCATTAGTTATACACTCTATTGTGTATTAAGGTGTGCATTACTAATACCTCAAAATTCATGGTATTAGCAATGCAATGGATCCAATACATGCATTAACATGATTAAAGACACTCAACAACAATAACAACAAACCCAGTGTATTCCCACATAGTGGGGTCTGGGGGGTAAGATGTACGCAGTCCATACCACTACTTCAAGAGAAGTAGAAAGGCTATTTCCGATAGACCCCCGGCTCAAGACAAGGAATAATAGACAAATACTTAATAAAGCATGGAACAAGATGTCAAGACAAAAAATATGCCACCCACAAGGGATAATAAACAAAGAATAGTAAACACATTCGTAATAAAGCATACAACAAGTGTCCTAGCAAGAATAATACATCTACCAAGTGATGTCCTACTCCAACGACTCAATTTAACATGATTAAAGACACTATTATCCCTAAAAAAAATCACATTCTTTCCAACATATATGGAGGATATTTTTGTAAAAAAGAAATTTTTGAAAAGAAATTATTTTAGTTCATGTTATTTTTAATACATCAAATCAAACACTGCGTAACAAAAATACAAGCATAGCTAAAACAAGCATTACTAATACAAGCATACTAACACACCATATTTTGCATTATCCTTATAGACTCTACCAAACGACCCCTTAAAGTTATATACATACAACTCAAATAAGAAATTTATAATGTGGTACAGTCGCATAACTCAAAACAATACACTTTGTTAACCAACTAAATTTCAGCAACTGAAGATTCTCTTTCGGATATTTCATGATACAAAAATGGACTATTCGTGTGATTGATCCAAACTCTTCAATTTTTTCTCTAAAAAATGAAAAAAGAAACATACGTCTCAGAGGAAAATGTAGAATACTGAATCTAAAAATAACAAAGTCAACTACGTAATTGAAACATTCAAATTCAAATTTTATTGATCAAACATCTGATTAAGTATAGGGTAAAATTCATAAACAGCATACTTAAGATCATAATTATGAGATTCATAGCAACACTTTCATAATTAATTAAACTAGCAACTTGTATTTTGTATTTGAACAAACTGTTGCTATAAAAATACATATACAAATCATTTTTACTGCCCATATTTAATTCAAATCAGTTGAGTTAAATATGATTTAATTAGCCATGAATTAAATATGGAGATTCTTCTTCCATTAAAACCTCTTAATTAATGTGATTTCTATTATTTGTTACCAGCCGAAATCAAAATTCAAATTTTAGTTTCATATTATCCTTTTCATGTAAAAAAAAATCAAATTCAACTGAAGCTTCTTCTATTCAATATCCTTAAAAATTCAAATTAAACCATTACTGTTGTTGAAGGTATTTAATCGTAATATTATTTTCTTATTTGAATTTCATCAGTTGTTTGAAATCGATCAAAAAATTTCGTTCTGAATTTTTTTAACCATTACTGTTATTTCGTTCAATTTTTTTTGAGCCATTACTGATGTTTCGTTCAAATATAGTGATCAAAATTAATTTTTCATTAAATTATTTTTGAATATTTTGAGCCATTAATGATTTTTCGTTAAAGTGATTAAAATCGATTTTTCGTTAGGTTGTATAATTTAACAATTTATTTCGTTAAATTATTTATCAATATTTTGCAAATGAATTTCGAAACAAAATAATGCAACAATAAATTGAACTGATCGAACAATATAGTGATCAAAATCGATTTTTCAAGTTTCTCAAACTCAATTTTTGGAGTTCTGATTTTCAAAATTTAAGAGTATATTTGTATTTTCGTAAAGTTCAATTATGTATATTTTGGTTGTGTTCGAATAGAAATATTGTGCCTGTGTTTGCATTTTACGTTGTACAAATATATTTATATTTTACGCTGTACAAATATATTGCAATTGTATTTTCGGCTAGACAAACACAATCATCACATAAAAAATACATATAAATATGCATGTGTATATTGAACAAAACATAAATACAAAACCATCACTATAGAAAAATACATATGAAATTGGATATGTATGTATAAAAATACAAATATTTCCATATTACTTAAATGTATATTGAACAGAACAAAAATACAAATGAAAGTAGATATGTATCTATAAAAAATATAGAATACTTTCAAGTACCTTAAATGTTTATCTAGTCAATCAATTTGTATATATGGCAAACCTATATATGTTGTATTGAAAAAATATTTAAAAATGTATTTGTATTTCAAATCCCTAAATACATATCATTAAATAAAAATACATATACACCAAAAAACACCTCTTCCTCTTCATCTTTTTCGAATTCATTGCCAGACTAGTTTTCAACATCGTCATTTACAACATTGCTTGATTTTCTAATTTCTTTTGCTTTCCTTTTCTTCTCATATTTTTGTAATTTTGTGGCTTTTGGAGAAGGAGTTTTTTTTCAACCGTTGTTTTCTTCAAAATATCAGCTATTTTCACTGGGTCGTTATGAAACGTGGACCTAAGATCCTTCGTACTCACTGATTTCTTCGACTGTATAGGAGTATAAACAACTTTAAATACTTCATCTTGAGTTAATCCAAGACTAAATGATGGTGCATTATCATACAATAAATTAATAGGAGGTATACCCCTATTTGTTTGTGATTTTGGTGTGTATTCTGCCATTAGAGCATAAAAACCTCAATCTCCAAGTTGCTAATGGTTTACAGTACAAAATAGAAAATAAAAAAAATGAGAAATTGATAACATGCAATAACTGAATTTATTAGTTACCTGAAATTGTGGAACACTATCGTTATCAAATCGTAAAAAAAATGTGAGAAAGGAAAAAATTTGAAAGAGGAATCTAAGAGATTTCAAACAATAAAAGGTAAAGTAAAAATAAGTTAAAGGAAAGAGATAGAGAAGTGGCATGAAAAAAGGAACCTTATACATGGTAACTTCTCAAAGACAGTAAATGAGATACCACACTTAAAATAATGTTATATATGATACACAATGTAATTTCATTAAAGTGTTGCTATTTTTCATAATTTAAGTCTTAAGTATACTACTTCTTGTAGTTTTTCTTAAGTGTATGGGGTGAAATTGGTTGAGTACACGTGGCACTCGAGAGAGACCAAAGAAGGCCCGACAAAGTTGGCTCCCTGAGAAGGCATTCTCAAGAAAGAAAAACCTGAAAACATACTAAAGGCAAAGGAGGGTTTGGATGCTAGTGACGCGGACAAAGAAATGAATTACAACAAGGTGTCAGAGGTCAAGTGCGCGGGCAACCCTGTACGAACCTGGAAGCTACTGGAACATTAGCTGATATCACTAATGGCATCTCCACGTGGTCTCATTTCACTATCTTAGTACTTTAGGTCTCAATTGAGAATATTCCTATTGGCTAGCATCTCATTATTATAACCTTTAAATAGTTAGTTACAATCATTTGTAACACAATTCTGATTTCTAGCAATAAAAAAACAATACCTTATTTTCTTGAGCATCAAGTTTTTCTTTTGCTTTCCTTCACTGGATCTAGAAAATCTATGCGAAAAATATATTCGGCTCAAAGACGTACTGAAACATTCATATTCTTACTGTTGCTCTTTATTTAGCCATGGCATGGAAGGGATCCATGTCTTCTAACTCCTTTTCTTTCTACCTAAGAATGTTAAAGGTCTTGCCAACATTGATACCAGAACAAAGTACGAAAACAAAAACTAAACTAAGATTGGAAAATGAAAGACCAATAAAGTAAAGGATAGGAAGAAAAGATAGATAGATAGATAGACACAAAAAGGTAATAAAAGGGCAACGAAAGGGTGTATAAAACCCCAAAACCTCCCTTATTGATTACCTATGAGCATCTAGCTCTTACGTAGACCACAAGGGAATTGGATCTTAAGCAACCAACATTTCTAAATGAAAGATCTACACAAGCTAATCCAAGATTGCCACTCTTTCGTAAAGGAGTAATCATTCATAATTCATCAATAACTAAGGAAATGAAATGTCTAAGGCACCTATTTATAGTATTTGCCTTTCCACAAATAACCTATTACAAAAATAGCCCAAAAGTGGCTATTTTGAAAATAACCCACAAGAGCCCTCTTTATTCCTTGTGCCATGGCTTTCCTTAGCTCCAAGTTATCTTCCAAACGTGACATTGTTTAATTAGGAGCTCAAAGAAGGTCCTCCAAGCACATTCTTAAATCCTTAGGGTGATCATAGACTGGACCTCCTTATGTTGGCCTCGAGTTCTGTGATCAAAAGCGTTGACGCCCATTTGACTTATATCATCCTTTTTTTTTAAAAGAATTCGACCTCGAATCTGACCCTTACAAAACCAAAGGAAGGATAAACAAACACAATATCCTCATTGCATAAGGGTTAGAGTTAGCACAATCAACCATAGCATTATGCTAAGGTTGCACACACTTAAGATATAATCAAGCATCAAAATTATCAATCAAGGGTGTGTAACCCCATAATATAGAAGCCATTTGGCCATTCAAGATATTTGGACAACGGGGAAGTCTAGAGAAACCATGATAATCAATCAACCACTCATGAAGGATCACATGGGTTCCATGTCTCAATAAACACATAACCCCTCTATAACACGCATCGTTGTTGGTGATCCTTCCCTTACACAACTTTGGTCCCTTAAGTAGATTAGAAATATTCAAGAAAGACTTTCCGTCATAAGGATGATTTCCAACAACCTCAACTATGGTTTGCTTGTCATCTTGAACAAACACTAAATGGGGTGAATACGAACTGTCACATTCCACATGATCACCGGGGTCAAATGGGTAGAATGACCATAGACATAGGTTTAGGAAACACTCTCCTCCCCCAAGAGTACCACCAATACAAAGAGTTATACCCTTTACACTAGCATAAGCATCATCAAAGAAAAATAGAGGGTTACTCCTATTCGATTGACCAATATTTTCAACATCATCACTCACTTGAGTTCCATTTACCACATTAAAAACATCCTCAAGTGGTGGACTAGGTTCACACACAAATTGGTCCACATAATTTTCATAAGATAATCTACTATCACTCAACACAATGGCTTCAACACTAGGTGGACATAAATTAATCTTACTAGAAGATTCAATTAGGTCATCATTCGGATCAACAAGTGTGTCCATGCTCTCGACTTGTACATTATAGTCATGAAGTAAAGAGAGATTAGGCTCATCTAAATATAAGCTATCACTCACACTTAGTTTTTAGCTAGACTCACAATGATCTTTTAAATTTACTAGAGTGCAAAAGTTAGCTTGGTTACCTTGAAGATTGTTTGGAGAATGTCCATTCATAGGAGCTTGAATGTTTGGTGGATTGGAAAGGGTGGAGTTAGGAAAGTTTAGACAATCTATCATGTTATCCATCCTTCCTCCAAGTGATCTTATCTGAGTGTTCATGGAATCACTTTTATGATTGAGAGTTTCAATGGGCGCTAAAATAGTAGTTGTTGAGTGGATATACATGGGTTCCGAAGTTTTGCCTTCTGTAGCCATTGTACCTATCAAAGAAATACTAAACAAAAACAAAAATAACAAACAAGTAAAAGTTAGGAGATCAACCTCACAAACTCTCAAAGTTCACATCTTTGTGTTGTCTCTCCATTGGCATCGCAGGCATTGATAGATCATTTATACTCCAATGAGAATGCTTGGTACCCATTGTGGCTTAAGGTCGGAATGGATTTTTGTTTGAAAGACTCAAATAAATAAATGCTTGGTACCCATTGTGGCTTGAGGTTGGAATGAATTTTTGTTTGAAAGACTCAAAAAAATAAAAATTACTTCAGGACTTGGATAAAGAAATCACAACAAATTGAAAAAGAGAAAAGCTTGAAAGAAATTGGGCGTTTAAAGAAGTGGGACTCAAGAACTAATCAATCAACTTAGTAGGTGAATTACTTAGTTTTTCAATAGTTTAAGAATAAAAAGATGAGTTTAGGAATCAAGAACATAAAACTAAGGAATCAAACCTTGAGCAAAATGGAATTGCCGAGCTCAAATGTGTTTTAGAAGCTTAAAATATGTTTAGGTTGCTTGATCTGCGTTGGAGAGATGCTCTAGAAGGTGTGGTGCATGTCCACGACATCTTGGACACAGGTGAGTAGCCTTGGCTACTGGTTTGAGGTGTTGTAGCAGCCCAGGCATATCTGCAAAGAACCTTGGGCCCAGATCACCCGTCCCCCTCGCTTGAATGGACGAATTTACCCTCTAATGGTCCTCCTTTTGTACTCTTCTCTTGGAATATCCTTAGAATCTTTTTAGATGTTTTAGTACAAATACTTTTACACTCAATTTCTTCCTTCCTTTTGGATCAAACACTCAATTTTTATGAATATTTTTAACATGAAAATAACAATCTCTCCAAGAATGCAAACTTTTTCAACTTTTTCTCCTTAGCTCAGAATAAGCTGAAATTTTGAACCTAGGCACTTTTTAGCCTGGTAAACTCATTCCAAACATCATTTAGCTCAAAATCTTCAGATTTTCAACCCACTTCATTTTCTTCTAGTTCAAGCTCTTAACAATGGATGCTCACTCAGTATGACTCAAATTAACCTCAAATTTAAATTTAGACTCTAATAGTGTTAGAAACTCAAATCTAACACTAGAAATACAAGAAAAATACTAATCAAAAAATCAAAATTTGACCTAAAAACAAAACGTGATTAGTGACTTTTGAAAATTTTCAATTTTGACACTTCTTTTTTGTTGATTTTCAAGATAACAAACCCAAGATTGACTTCGTAGGAATGAAATCAAGCTCATTTTTTTTATACCAAATGATACCGGAATAAAGTACAGAAACAAAAACTAAATTAAGATTCAAAAATGAAAGAACAATAAAGTAAAGGATAAGTAGAAAAGATAGATAAACACAACAAGATAACAAAAGGGCAACCAAAGGGTGTATCAAACCCAAAAACCTTCCTTATTGATTACCTACGGTCACCTAGCTCTTACGTAGACCAAAAGGAAATCGGATTCGCAAGAAACCAATGTTACTAAACGAAAGATCAACACAAACTAATGCAATATTGACACAAGCTAATCCAAGCTTGCCACTCACTCACAAAGGAGTAATCATTCATACTTCATCAATAACTAAGGAAATGAAATGTCTAAGACACCTATTTATAGTATTTGCCTTTGCACAAATAACCTAGTACAAAAATAGCTAAAAAATGGCTATTTTGGAAATAACCCACAAGGGCTCTCTTTATTCCTTGAGCCATGGCTTTCCTTGGCTCCAAGCTATCTTTCAAACACAACATTGTTTAATTAGGGGCTTAAAGAAGATCCTCCAAGAACATTCTTGAATCCTTAGGGTGATCATGGCTCGGACCTCCTTGTGTTGGCCTCAAATTGTGTGATCAAAAGTGTTGACGCCCATTTGACTTATATCAAACATGGATACCGGGAGGTCCCATCTCTTAGAATGAAATTCGTGAAGCCTTTCAATCTTGTCTGTGACCCTCCATAGTTTTAGCATTGCATGTAATGTCCATCTAGGCTCCGTAAAATGTGGGCATTTTTTGGTGTTACTTAGTAGCGCCTTTGTATAGTATTTCTACTCATTGATCATGTAAAAGTTTAGGATGCCAAACTCAAAGCTATAATTCTTTCCCTCATCAATTATCAAGTTTGAAAATTTAAAAAGTATTCAAACTCTCTGGTAAATGAATTTAAAATAAGGGCTAAAATAATATACATGCTCTTGACTTATACTAATTCAGTTATACCAATTTTGAAGGCAGACAGTTTGGCGCCTACAGTGGTGCCAGAGCATCTTTGTGTTGATTTAACTTTTTTCTTACTAGCTTGAATTTTTTTATCTTGTAGGTATCACAAAATGACAAATGATGGTGACCAAATCGTAGAACGAAAAATTAGCATCAACGTAGCCAAAAACTTAGCTGCGAGAACATTGCCAGCAACACAAGGCAGACCAGACTGCCCTCCATAACGAGCAGTAGCAACCCGTTAATATCGAAGTCTAAGCTAGATACATATATACAACAAATGTGAACACGCAGAAGAGAAACGACAGAGGGAATCCGAAAGAGAAAACAGGGGGCATAAGGAACAATCAAGTTAGAAGATCTTAGGGAGAAGTAGGTGATTATGCAGCATGATAATATGACCCAGATGACTTCAAATATCTGGGGTTAAAATACACAAGAAATATTGATGGTAGAAGATGACATAGAGATCGACACGTCAGAGGAATAGACGGCCAATGAAATGAAAGTCTAGCTTGAGTTTTCTGTATTTGTAATGCCAGTAGTGGAAATTCTGTTGAAGGAGATGAATCTCATTACTCAGATCTAAACTCTCAAATGTATCACATATTGGTAGCACCACTAGTCATTAAGCTTGAAGACTCTTAACAGCTATGTGAAGATAAGCGATGCAGCTAGAGTAGTGACCAGGCCTATCCCCAAGAGGTTTAAAATATTGGATATACCTAAATATGATGAAAACTCGGACCTCGAGAACACTTGCTATTCTTTATAACTTTTGACAAGGTTGTTTATGGACCACGAATGAATTTATGACTCTGAGTTACTTCTTAAAATATAAGAAGTCATAATATTAATCATCATAATTGTTGACGTTAAGATGTGCGGATCGTGATGTGTTCCACAGGACCACAACTATTAATTCTGCCTTTGAATTAGGAAATTTTCACATTTAGCAATTTTTAGTTAGTCTTAAATATTTAGCAATTTTTATTCAGTCCTAAACACTTTCCAGGGAGGAGGCCTAACTTTTTCCACTGTAAATATGATTTACGAACCATAGAAGTTATCTTCTTCAATAGATCCAACCAATCTATATGTAGGGTTCCTATTTTCAACAAGCACAACCTTTATCCTAGCCCTAGCTCCCTGTAAGGATCTATGTATACAAAGGTTTTCACTCTTGTATATTGACATCCTTTGGGTTTGGAATGCATAAATTTTATCCTTTCACGATGCCTAGGATGGTAGTAACCCTCACCAAGCTGATTAACACCTTGATTTTGTATATTAGCATTAAGAATATATGGATCTTACCTTGATCTTGGAGGATTTTGTAGGGTTCGAAATCGACAGGACGTCATGCAGAAGCTTAAAGTTTATAAATCAAGACGGTGATAATTCAGATGACAAATAAAAATATACTAAAAAAGACATATTATTGATATTATTTGACCAACTGGTCTACACATGAAAACTAATATTAAAAAAAACATAAAACTGTTGGGAGAAAATCTCTCCCTAAACAAAACTCTTAAATGACTATATTGTGGATTCTGTTGTGTTATAGTATGAGAAGGAGACCTTCTATTTATAGAGCTCCAAAACTATTCCTCAAAGAAAGAAGTTAACCAAATATGGAAAATTTTTATATTTTTTCTTTCAGGAAAAGTAAAAAGTATTTATGGTTACTTTTATTTTGCTTCTAAGAAAAAGTAAAACTTAATTTTGATAAGAAAATCATGACAAAAATCCTAACAGATTTAAGGCGATGGGACATGCATGTGCGCCTATGTTACATTGATGAGAAACAGAGGAAGACAATGTTTGGGAGAGAGAGTCTGTGTAAGTAGAGAGATAGAATAGTGTTTCTATGTATGTGAGGAGTTAGTTTTACTGTTATGGGAAAAAGAGAAGAATGTGAAAATTTGAGATGTGGAGTCAAGAATTTTTGTAATAGGACTCATCTACATCACAAATGGAATCGAAGATTTGAAATACGGGTTACAGAAGATCTTGTAACTTTTTCTGGATTTCAGTGAGATTCACGTCCATAAAATAGATTATGATTCTATTCATGACTTGCGTGTTTTCTTATATGGATCATGCATTTTCTTACCTACTTTGCGCCCGGGAATAACTTTGTTGATTGTATTGTCTATAGCAAAAAAAATTCTTGGATCATGCATTTTTAAAAAAACAAATTGGTAAAAAAGCGATCACATGTGGTCGCTTTTATATTTTAAAATATCAAAATAATCATTTCAATAATTTTTATATTAATTATTATTTCTTTTACAAATAAAAATTAAAAAAAAACAACAACCACTTGTGGTTGGTTTTCTTTAAAAAATTATAATTAAAAAATATTTTTAAAAATCGACCACATGTGGTCGGTTTTTAATTAAAATAAAAATAAATTTTAAAAACTGACCACTTGTGGTCGATTTTTAATAAAAATAATAAAAAAATTAATTATTAAAAACCGACCACATGTGGTCGGTTTTTATTAAAATAAAAAAAATATTTTTTAAAAACCGACCACTTGTGGTCGGGTTGGTCGGTTTTGGAATTAAAAAAAGAAAGTAAATAATTATTTTTTAAAAATAATTATATAATCTAATATTTACTTTATGTAATCTAATTATTATTAGTAGTAAAAATAATATATTAGATTATATATATAATCTAATATATTTACTTTATTAAAAAAATCTAATATATTATTTTTTAAAATTATATTGATTACACGTAGTCAATAACCAATATAATAATAATAAAAACCAATAAATCTTTGATTTTGTGAAAAACTTACACTAAAAAATATATCAAATATAATATACAAATTACGTTAAACGTAATATTTATCTTTTACTTATGTTTCAATATATAAAATAAATATTTTCCTTTATATATACGTTACATGACGTTAAACATGCATAATCCTTGTATAATGAATATGTTTGTGTATATATATATATATATCATACTGTTGGGATAGATAATTGAAAAATGATGTTTATAGTACGTATTTGAAAGCTGAAAATTGATGTTTATATAGTACGTATCTGAAAGTTGATGCTTATAGTACGTATTTGCAGTCATAATAATGTAATATATAACTAATAATTCACCAGAATATAATTAACGTGTTCTATTATAAGGTAATATACTTGTGGATGTGATGTATGTAATATGTAGTTAAAATTAAAGCTAACAAAATATATCCAGTTATATATTGAATATACTGATATCATGTGATCGATCAAGGTTATATATCGTATACTATTGAAGGTATAATAACATAAAATAAACTAACCGATGTATATCATGGGGTATTAAAATGGTGTATGTGATCGATGTATGTAGTACGTATTTGAAAGTGTTGACACCCAATTTTGACCTCTCGATGCTCTCTTAGGCTGCTATTTTGTCAAAATTATTTAACCTTTAATATTAATTTTTTTACACATTATTTTGGTATCAAATAATTTTCAATATTATTAGATAAGAAGGCCAAGTTCTTATGGAATGATGATTGTCTGAAGCATTTTAGTTCCTTATAGAGAAGTTGGTAGCTTCCCCCATTATTATTGCTCCTGATTTGTTCAAACAACTCTAAGTGATGTGTGATGCAACTGGAGTTGCACTTACTATACTATATATGTATTTATTGAAGCTCAAAAGAACTATATAGTTAATGTAATACCCCACAAGATTCTAGACGAGTTTCCAGTTATTCGTCCAAGGTTTAGAAGTTCCAAAGCCATTTAATTTACACTAAGTACAAGTGACATGACCATTTTAAGACCCCAAGATTTAAACATTTTATTTTTGGCCTTTTCGAGTTTGAAACACTAATTTACAAGTTAAAATATGTTTAGGTATGTTAAAAGGGTCATCCGAGAGAGTTTCAAATTTTTTGGAAGTGGTTCGTGTAACACCCCTTATTTTTGGGCTAGACTTTGAAGCATCGTTATTATGTGTGTAAACTAATCCCATGATTTAATTTTGAATTCATGTGTCATGATCTTTATCTTAGTGTGTGAAGTGCTTTCGAGGTGAAAAATATTCATAGAAATCACTTAGATCAAAGTTGAGCTAAGAGCCTTTGATTCGTCCAAGTTTAGTATTCGATTTTACAAGAGTCTACTTTAAATATGTATAACTTTTTATATACGAATAATTTATCATCTTAAGACCACCAAATTATAGATAATTGGGTCATCTTTCCAACAATACCAATTTCGTCTTAATTCGATACCCGAGAAAAAAGTTATGGCTTTTTCTGTGAGAGGTAGTAACAGTAAGCGATATGCCCGAGCCGCCTGAGTTAGTCTGCCAGGATGAAGGGGGCTCCTTCCGGGTTAGTCTGCTGGGATAAGGATGATCCGCCCCGGGGTCTATTCCTTCACTATTTCATATTCATAAGGAACAAGGGGTACTTTGGTCTTTTCCCCTCAAC